>CAKNXH010001294.1:460199-585095 GCA_932178445.1 Andricus quercusramuli | reverse complement strand
AACAACAATTATCATTTTTATAACAAAATTCACTTACATCAAATTTTTAACAAGGAAATATTTCTCTTCTATTATATCGTATCTTTTCATTTCAAGAATAATATCGCGACACAAGAGATTATTACTCAATAACAATTCCAATTGTTTTGAGCAATTTCACTTATTTCCCATTTTTGAGCATGAAAAATGTTTTTTCTGTGTGGAGTCACTCCTTTTCATTTTAAAGATATTACTGTCATACAAAAATATTGCCATTTAGCACAACTTTAAACCAAAAAGATTAATTTTATATAAAAAATGCATACATTTTCAATTAAGTAGTTGAGTTTTCATCTCAAAAAGATGAATGTTCAACAAGAAATTGGAAAGGTTATTTTTAAGTAGAAAAAAAATTAATTTTCAGCGAGGTAGTTTACCTGTCAACCAAGTTTTTCCCCTAAAAAGATACATTTTCAACTAAAGAGATGAATTTTTAACCCAAAAAAAAGGAGTTACACTTTGAACCTATTAATTGAATATTCATCCAAAAAGATGTATTTTTAAGCGTAAAGATTAGTTTTCCACCAAGAAAAACAAGATTTCAACAGAATAGTCCAATTTTAAACTAAAAAAATGAATTCTCAACCCAAAAGTGTAACTCTTTTTTTTTTGGGTTAAAAATTCATCTCTTTCAAGAGAAAAACTAATTTTCAACAAAATAGTTCAATCTTATTCTGAGAAATGAATTTCTAACGAAGAAGCTACATTTTTAACCAAAGAAGTTGAATTTTCATCAAACAAGATGACTTTTCAACTAAATATTAAAATTTTCAACTAAGCAAGATAAATTCTTAACCGAAAGTGGAAAAGTTACATTTTGAGTTAAAATCCTTGAATCCTTGAGATGAAAGGAAATGATTCTTTAGATAATAAAAATCTTGTTTCTTCAGGAATACGCTAAAAGTGAAGGTGTTTATAATAATTATTTATAAAAATAACAATTGTTCACGTTTAGTTCTTAGATGAAGTAATTCAACGATGAAATCAGTATCAATAATCTATTTTGACACCGAATATGCATCAAATGTCAATTTAATCCATTAATTTCTTTATAAAAATCACAGAAAAAACAGAAGTAAGGAGGGACCTCAAAATCCGACATTTTTTTGGGCCCGACGTAGCTTTTGAAGGAAAGAACATAAATTGACACAACAAAGCTCAAAATAATCGACAATGCATGCTGTAACCGGTTTTGTCATTAGTTTACCTTTCCATCCCTTTTAACGCTGGGAAAATGAAAGACTACCCCTAATTGGGTGTGAAAAGTACTTCATGCGTGATTGAAATAGCTTTGAACTATGTTTTTCATGTAGGTACGACCGTGGTGATATATTAACGTATAGTACCTACGTCGATTCTTTTCACATAGCACCATTTCAACCCCTCAAAACCCGAAAACTACCCCTATCAGGAGGTGGAATGTACACCGGTACTATAAAAGTAGGGAGAATAGTTTTCAATAGTTTTTCATCAAACAGTATAACATATACTTCAATTATACTCACTGAGTGACGCTTTGACTTTTGAAAATAAAAAAACTACTCATATGAGGGGGTGGTAAATACGTCATAAACAAGAATGTGTATTTTTGAATTATTTTTCCCCCATAGATAGAATCAATTATTGTCAATGTATAATAACTATAATAACTAACTTACTCAGCTCTATTGAAATCCCAAAAAAACAAAAAACTGCCCCTATCAGGGGGTAGAATGTACTTCATGACCAAGAACGAGGATAATATATTTTTTAATAATTTTGTTCCTATAGATATGATCACGCTAGTGCCAATGTATAATAACTTCGTGGATTATTATTACTTAGCACCATTTCAACCCTTAGAATCTTGAAAACGACCCCTATCAGGGGTTGGAAACGACACCCGTACCATGAAAATAGGTTGAATAGTGTCTAATAGTTTTCGATCATAGCAGTATAATATGTACCTCAATTATACTTATTCAGTCACGCTCCAGCTCTTGAAAATCGAAAAACTACCCCTACAATGAGTTATTGGGTTAAGGGTTACATAACCCTATATAGTGAAGGTGCGTCTATATTTGGCCGTATCTGTTTGTGTTTGTACATATGTGTCTGTATTTGTGTGAAAGTGTGCGTCATGGGGACTTCTCCACCCCCAGATATTGGGTAGTTTCTTGGTTTCCAAGGGTTAAGATGGTGCTAGATAAGTAGAATTAAGTAAGTTATTATACATTGATACTAATCAATTTTACCTATGGAAAAAAATTTAGAAAAAGTATTTTATACATGTGATTGTTTATGACGTATTTCTCACTCTATAATAGGGGTAGTTTTTTTATTTTAAGAGTCATAGCGTCACTGAGTAAGTATAATTGAGGCACATATTATACTGTTATGATCAAAAACTGATAGACACTATTTCACCTCCTTTCATGGTACCGGTGTAGTTTCTACTCCCCGATAGGGGTAGTTTTCGGGATTCCTGTTGTTGGAATGGTGCTAAGAAAGAATAATTAACGACGTTATCATACATTGGCAATAATGTGACTATATTTATAGAAAAATTTTTTTTTCAAATATTTTATCCTCGTTCTTGGTCTTGAAGTACTTTCCACCTCCTGATAGGGGTAGTTTTTTTGGTTTTCAAGGTTTGAAATGGTGCTGAGTAAGTGGAATTAACGAAGTTATACAACACGTACACTAATTGATTTTATCTACGGACAAAATAAACTTCAAAAATATTTTATACATGTTCTTGTTTATGACGTATTCCCCTTCCCCTCATAGGGGTAGTTTCTCGATTTTCAAGAGTCGAAGCGTCACTGAGTAAGTATAATTGAGGTACATGTTATTATGTTTGATAAAAAAAACTATTGAACACTATTCCACCTACTTTTATGGTACCGGTGTACTTTCCACCCCCTGATAGGGGTAGTTTGCGGGTTTTCAGGGGTTTGAATGGTGATATGTAAGATGAATAGACGTAGGTACTATACGTTAATATACCACCACGATCGTACTTACATAAAACACATAGTTAAAAGCTATTTTAATAACGTTCTTGTGCATGAAGTACTTTTCACATCCAATTAGGGGTATTTTTTTAATTTTCCAGCTTTGAAAGGGGTTGAAAGAGTAAAATAATGACAAGCTCGGTTACAGCATGCATTGCCGATTATTTTGAGCTTTGTTGCGTGAATTTATGTTCTTTCCTTCAAAAATTACGTTGGGCGCAAAAAAGGGACGAATTTTCGGCTTATCTTGGAGTCCCTCTTTTAGTTGCGGGTAATTTTTAAGTAGATAAAGTTAATTTTTTTCTCATAGAAACGAAACGAGACGAGATTCAATAGAATTGACATGGTAACCATTCCCAATGTGGTGGGTAGATCTTAACACGTGAAGGTAATTTTTGTTGCAGGTAAATATTACTCTGAAATCGCTGTGAAGACTTGTTTTTTCTGTGATTACATAAATTGAGGAATTTAATCCGTAATTAAAATTTTCTTTCATAAAGAGTATGTATGCATACTAATTCTATGTGTTGTTGAGAAAATATCAAGAAACAGCTCAAAGTAGGTAGCACAAATATAGACAAAAATGGTTTTTTGTTATTTTCCAACTCAAATAAGACGAGTTTACAAAATTAAAAAAACGTTTTGCTCACCACATCTTAATATGATTTTTTTATGTATTTTGGCCCGCTGAACACACACAAAATTTTTTTTTATGGAATAGATTTTGAGATATCAATGTGTGCTTCCAGTTTTCAGGGTTGTTCCGACGTTTTTGAGTATATCTCGAGTTCAGTTGACCGATTTCCCTAAACGAGCACTCAAATTGAAGGCAACTGAATCCTTCACAACTTTCTATTATAAAATTTTTAGATCGGCCCATTAGTTCAGATTCTAGCGATTTTAATAAGTTCGACAAGTTGAATTTTTTGGCAAAAATCGAGGTCGAGAATTCACACATCGTCCTGGGAAGAATAGCAATCGCAAATATTAGACTACTTTTTAAAATTGCTAGCATTTAAACTGCTTGGTCGATCTGAAAACTTTAGAATAGAAAGTTATAAAGAATTCAGTTGCGTTCAAATTTTGTGCTCGTTTAGGGAAATCGGTAAAATTGAACTCGAGATATACCCATAAACGTCGAAACAACTCTGAAAATTGTATAAAAAAAATTTTGAACACCGATATCTCGAAAACGCTTCCACAAAAAAATTTTCTAATGTCATTTTCGTGTTTATCGGGCCAAATTACATGAGAAAATCATAGTGAAATATGGTGGGCAAAATGGCTGTAAGCTAGTGTAACAATTGAGTGAATTTTTGTTTAAACTAGGGAATTTGATTAAATATCGGGATGCGTAGAATAAACACGATGGTTATTCATCGATTGATTTTCATTACACTTGAGTAATATCACTTTGTAATAAAGTTTATGCTATAAAATACGAAGCCGTATAACCGAATTTTATTGCAAACAAGGTTTCTAGTATGACATTGCAATAAATAAATACTAAATCAGCCATAGGTGCATTGAATTTTTACAGAAAATATATAAATGGATTTTTTCCTCACCTGATTGTCCATGGCAAAACTTTGCTCCCCTCAAAGCTGATGCTTCTCAATTCATATTTCGATCTATGTCGGAGGGGTGAACCAGGCCCAGCATGTCCATAAAGATTCCTCACACTTTTTGAAGTTGGACCACCCGGAAGAGCATGTCGTCGAGGTCCAGCGCCTTCTTTAGGATGCTGGCTGGCATTTCTCTTCAGAGAGCTCATCTTCTTTTTTCAATTTTGAGCAAAAGCATGGAAAATTTCCCCTAATATCACTGATCTACAGATTCCATTTTTTATATTCCAGAATTATCATTTCATCAAATTTTACTTAAACATTCACTATCCTTCGAAGATATCCATCATCCTATATCGAATTTCCGAATTGGTCAATTGTTCTTTCTTTCTTACTCATCAGTCATCCATATCGAAAGTCATCCACTTCCTTTCCAAGGAAAAATTTCTTAACTTTATTCGCTAAATTAAAAAAAAAAAACGATAAAATACTTCAAGGCTGGGTTTCCCTGCAAATAGGCTGGTCCTTTTATGTTTTTTTGTGCGTTCAAATTTTTTGGTTTCTGAAGTTTCATCTCTTCGTTTTGATCATGTCGAAAAAGGCCAAAATAATGTTTGCGTATGATCAACAAAATTGTTTACTTCGACATGTTGATCTGAAGAGAAAATTGAGTTGGGACATTGATTTTTGAATTTTGCATATCTAGATAAAATGTTTATTAATTGATTCGTTGAATGAATTCATAACTACAGTTTAGAGTCCGTGTCTCCGAGTCTCAAACTCAATCAACTCAAATAGTGAAGCATTAACAAACATCATGAATTTTTATCAAAGCAGTTCAACTTTCAACCTACCCTAGTTTAAAAAAAATGAATTCTCCGACAAAAACAATTAATTTTGTACGAAAGAAGAGGAATTTTTAATGTAAAAAAAAGGAATTTTTAATCAATAACATTAATTTTGAACCATAAAAGAATTAATTCAATTTCCTAAGTTCAATTTTTAACTGAAAAAATAAATTTTTAAGCAAAATCATGTATTTTCAGTTAAAGAAAAATGAATTGCAATGTTTATTTAAACTATTATTCGTCAGCCTATGAATTATCAATTTTCTTCTCGTTTTTTTACTTGAATTTGGACTAAATTAATAGAACCCAATGAAATAATTCAACTATTCTTGTTTAAAAGTTCATTGTTTTCAGTTCAAAAGCCTCCGATCAAATTTTTTGTTAAAAATTCATCTTCTTTGTTTGAAATTTCTACTATTTGGTTCAACATTCAATTACTTTGTTGAAAATTCAATGGTTTGGCTCAAAAGTTATTCCTTTTGTTTAAAAATCAAATTATTTGGTTGAAAATTCGTTCTTTTGGTTTTAAAATTTATATTTTTTTGTAGAAATTCAATTTTTTTGGTTAAAATGCAACTGCTTGGTGAAAAGTTAAACATTATTGTTGAAAAATAAACTTTTTTGTTGAAAATTTAACTATTTGGTTGAAAATTGATTTATTTTGTTGAAAATTTGTCTTTTTGGTCAAAAATTAATCTCCTGTGTTGAAAATTTAATTATTTATATAAAAATTTATGTATTTTTTTGAGGATTGATCTTTTTTAGTAGAGAATTGATCTTCTTGATTGAAAATTCGTCTTTCTGATTTCAAAATTCAACTTCATTTTATTAAAAATTATAATCTTTTCAGGTTCAAAATTTAATTCTCTAGTTGGAAGTTGAACTACAAACTTTCTAGGTCTAAAATTAATTTTTTTGGTTAAAGATTCATAATTTTAGTTAAAAATTCAGCTCTAAGGTTGATATTTGAGCTTTCTTGGTGAAAGTTTTTTTTTATCAATTTTTTAAACTGAAAATGAACTCTTTGAAAATCAACTTTTTTGTTTATAATTCACATTTTCTAGATGAAAAATGGAAGGAGTTGGTAGAAAACTCGTCTTTTGTGTAAGCAAGTCCTGCGTTTTATATTGAAAATTAATTTTTTCAATCGAAATGTAATTATTAAATTTTTTATTCATAATTCATCTTTTTGGGCTTAAAATTAATTTTTTTGGTTAAGATTCATAATTTTGGTTGAAAATTCCGCTCTATGGTTGATAATCGAACTTCTTTGATGAAAGTTTTTTTTTAAATTTATTTTCTAACTGACAAGGAACTCTTTGAAAATTAACTTTTTTGTTTATAATTCATATTTTCGAGATGATAAATTAATTTTTTCAATTAAAATTCAATTATTAAATTTTTTATTCAGAATTTATCTTTTTAGGTTTGAAATTCATTTTTTTTTTTTGAAGATTCAATATTTCAATTTAAAATTTGGCTCTATGGTTGAAAATCAACCGACTTTGATGGAATTTTCGTATTAAAAATTATTTTTCTCATCCAAAAATGATTAAAAGTCAACCTCTTGGTCGGAAGTTAAACAACTTTCTTAAAAATTAATTTTTCGAGTTGAAGATTCATAATTTAAGTTGAAAATTTATCTCTGTGGTTAAAAAATAAACTACTTTGACGGAAGTTTTTTTTATTGGTTAAAATCTAATTTAGTTCAAGAAAATTCTTTTTCGTTGACAATTTAACCATTTGATTGAAAATTTATATATTATGATGAAAATTCATCTTTATTTTAAAATTTGTGTTTTGGTTCAATTTTCACATTTTTTGGTTAAAAATGGAACTGTTTGGTTGAAAATAAATTTGTTTTGGTTAAGGATTCAACTATTTGGATGAAAATTAGTATTTTTTGGTTCAATTTAACAGTTTTTGAGTAAAAATGAAAATGTGTTTTGGTTGAAATATCAACTATTAAATTTTTTAATTTCTGATGTTAGATATTGCCGATATTAAGGCTCCACTCGTGATTTTTCCTCGTTTCTACAGAAAAGTATTCGACCCGTAATCGGCAGTATCTAACATCGGAAATTAATTAATTAATTACCTTGGTTGACAAAATAACAACAAATAATACATTACATTTTTTGTTGAGAATTTATCATTTTCAGCAGAAAATTCAACTAGTGGTTGAAATTTGAACTGCTTTGTTAATTCGCAAGAAACAGTATTGATTAAATTCACGAACAAAATTTAAGTAGCAAAAATTACTCAAAATGTCTTATCATTCACCTGTCCCAAAATAAAAATTTTAAACTAAAAATTGGTAAATATTAACACCATTTTTTAAATGCTTGAGATTTGATTTTTGCATGATATTTTAAAACGCTGAAGCCAAAATCAAACCTTCATTTATATTGTCATACTCTCTTGAGTTACCTTCAATTTAAAAAATATTTTAGCAATCTTGGAAATTTTTTTTGTTTTCGATAATCGCATTGTCTAAAATGGTCAACTTTTTGGAAACCCTTCTTTAAATGTTTCTAATTTTGTATGTACTATTGTTAAAGCTTATTCAGGTTCTGAAATCAAAAACCAATTAAAAATAATTTTTAAAAAATGCAGAAGTATTTCCAACATGATTTGTATCGATAATTTTTCCTTCTTATTAGAATTTCTAATTATTGTACTGGCAATTGGATTAGGTAGCAATCAATTCTCTTCCTCTGTATATATGATTCATTGATCCATTTTACTCTAGATATCAGATTTCTACTTATTGGATTTTTATAGCAGAACTAAACGTGGGCAGTTGTAATTTTGTATAATTATTTCCTTATTTCATATTAAGTTAGTTTTATAGAGTTATTAAAATATAATTAATTGCCTCAAAAATTAATTTAATATAAAATAATTTAAACTTAATTCGGTCTTGAAAATTCTTGGTTCTCATACAACATTATCGAATGGAATATACGTATTGTCTGTTGCTTCCAAACCTGTTGATTTATCTTTAGGTAAGCCCTGCCTTTAATTTTAATTAATTGATATAAGAATACATATTTTTGTTATATTATTCATCTTTAGCTATATTTTTCACAATTAAAAACTGAAAATAATTTAGTAACTTGGTAGGACCCGAAATATGTTGCCAAATATATAATTAGCTCTAAAATTTATTTGATTAAAAAGTCTCTAAATTCCTGTGAATCTGATATAAAAAACAACTCGTATGTTTATTAGGTTAGATCATGGAATCCTGTTAATTGGATTCACTGAATTTTTAAAACTGAAACTTATTTTTTTTAACGAAAAGTTTATTCCTTGTTTTTTTTCTTTTTTTTTTGGTACACAATTTTTGATGATGCATCGTAAATCAAAATATTTCTCATTTTTTTATACCGTGCAATATAACTCACAATTTTTTCATCGGTTTTCCAAATGGCAGGTTTATCGAATCTCATAAAGTAGAGATTTCGTGGTAAGCTTGTTACTTAGAGGTCCGAATCTAGTCGAAAAATGTTTCAGCCATATTAAAAAAAAGGAAATTATTGCCATATTGATGAGAAAGTATCTTTATCCTCATGGAAATTTATTTTAAGAATGAAATAAAATGCTATAATATACAAATTGGAATTATTCGTAAAAATTTGTAATTATTACTCGTAAAGTTTAAGAGAATTGTTCGAAGTCCAAAAAAACTTGCAGTTTCTGATAGAATCATTTTCATACATCTTCCTATTGTATCCAAAAAAAACGTTGTATATTGTAAAAAAATACGAAAATAATTCAACTTGAAATCACAAGTTTTTGCTAGAATTTGGACATTTTTACAAAATTTTAAGAGTATTTACAACTGTTTTAAAATAATTTCAGTTCAACCATTATCCTTTGTTGTAATTTATTGTGCTTTATTGTAAAAATAAATTTTAACTATGATGCTTTTGAAATTTGTTTTGAAATTAATAGAAAATTAACAATTTTAACATTTCTGGCATCAGACTGATTTAAAATATAAAGCTTAATGAGAAAATATATTTGAATACTGAATATTAAATATTTGAAGTATGAAACTGATACTAATCTATATACAATTTGAAATTATTTAATTTAAAAAAAAAACAAGAATTTTGTAACATTCACATTGGAAGAGGCCATTTTTTCTCTTTAACATTTTTATTGAGTGGGAGCAAGATATTTTTATTTTCAACCTTTTTTCAGAATTAAAGGATACCAATTTTTAATTTTTAACATTTTTATTAAGTGGGCAGTGAGAAAATTTTGCTTTCCAATTTTTTTTTTTCAATTGGAAGAGGGACATTTTTTTGTTTTCAAGGTTTTTATTAAGTTGGAAGGGAGGAAATTTTGGTTTTGAAGTTTTTCTCAACTGGAACAGGCACTTATTCTGTTTTGAACAGTTTTATTAAGTTTGGAAGGGAAAGAATTGAAGTTATTAATTATTTTTCTGAATTGGAAGAGGCCATTTTTTATATTTAAGAGTCAGATGAAAGGTCAGAACTTTTCGTTCTCAATTTTGTACTGAATTGGAAGAGGGAATTTCATTTAGCAGTTTGATTAACGTGACTTGAAATTTCAATGGGAAAGTGTTTAAAGCATCCATTTTATAGCTAAATTATTTAGTGTTTGAATAAAAAATTCGGAATTGAAAACTGTTTAATCTTTAATTTATACATTTTAAAATTCAGACGAGTTTCACTTTGAGTTCTTTAAGTTTTAGTTCATTTTTTATTACTTTGAACGACAAAATGTTCAGTTTTAAGAGCTCTAATTTTTTAATTTACGGAAATACCAAAAACATTGGTATTTTCTAAAAAATAAAAAAATAATCAAAGTTTGTTTTCTAATTAGTTTTCTAAATTAGTTTTAGAACAATACAATATAAGAAGAAATGTATTATATTGAAAGAAATGTAAATCGATTAAAGAACATTAAAATTAAAATGTTTCGAATGGATTTTGTTTCTCTAATCAATCTAAAAACTTTATAACTTTTTTTCTTGAATTAAATGGTAATTTTTCGAGCTGGAAAAGGGAAGAGAGAAGTTCCTCATACAGTATTTCTTTTTAAGATTGAAAATTATCAATAATTGCTATTTTTGGCAATTTGATAACTATTTTTTCGAATTGACCTTGAAAATGTCATTTTGCAAATATTTTTGAGATTATATTTGTAATCAGCACCTCAAATAACGTTAGTATCTATGAAACTTTTTAAGTCTCTCCCAAAGAAGGTTTATTCTAAAAAGAAGATTTTTGTAAAGGTTCGAAACCAATGAGTTCAAAATTCAGAAATGTCATAATATACAATTACCCAAAATGTATTTAACAGATTATAATTTTAATGTCAATTACAGCTATTTTTAATTTGTAGTATTTCAATGATTTAAATGAATGGACTGTTAAATATTAAAATTAATCAATGATTAGTGAAATTCATTGAAGTAATTAAAAGCTATCAATGTTCAACATTGACGAAATATTTGATTCATTCACATTTCTTTCAATATAATACATTTCTTTTTATATTTTTTCTTTTCGAAATTTGATTTGAAAAAAAAATTAATTAACAAAAAAACAACTTTTTCATTATTTTTGTGTTTATCAGAAAAATTTCATATGAAGGCATTATGGAATCAAAAAAATCTCCTTGTCGACAAATGTGAAAAATTGAAATTCTGAAAATGTCCGAAATTAAAATTCAATAAAAACCGTTTCTTTCGGGTTTCTCTGAAGTTTGACACTAAAATTGTCTCAATTTATAAAATCAAAATTTTCATAAACTTAATATACAAATATAATTTTTTTTTTGTCTCCGATATGTTTTGTCAGATATTAAACAATTTAGTGAAAGACATGCAATAGATCCCTTGTGTGTATTTAGTTTCGTCTTGACCAAAAGATTACCTAAGTCCCTTTTTGACAAATGGCTTCAATGAAAAAAATGCTCTACGTGCTCTAATTCGCAGTCCAGTTTTAATTATTTCAAATAAAAAACGTTCAGTTTCAATAGTTGGAATTCTTTAATTTCATTGACCGTGAAAAATTTGTTCGAACGGGTAATTTTTTCCCTCGATTAAAGCGGCCACCCTGTTGCATTACAACCACCCATTTCACACGTGCAAATCACGAATCTCTGCTGGAACCCTTGAATGGATTATATCTTCTCCTCAACCGAAGGAGATATTAATCTACTTCTCCACTTCCGGCGGCGGCGCGCGCGTTTTTGAAATCTGTCGACAGTTAGGTTCGAGTGGCACTTTCTCACTGTCGAGGGAGATGTAGGGTTTGAGCGACCATAACGAAGCAACCCCACCATTCGACTAGGCACTATAGGCGGCATCGGTTGTCACCACCCAGTTCTCGCGCTTCCTCCGACGTTTTGTCCGTTTACCTTGGCGTATTTCATCATGAGACTGCTGCATGCCGCACGATCCACGAGCACGTATGGTCCTCAATCCTCACCCCTATGCATGCACAAGATAGCAAACACTCACCCACTCACTCGTGAATACGAGTGGGCGAATCCTGCGCGAATTCACGTGGACTGACCACTGGCAAACACAGAGCCGTGGTCCAGAGGTTCCCTAATTCAATTTTCCGATTTCCAAATTGAAGGAATGAGAAGTGGGATAAGGTACCCTTGGGATAAGGGTTGAGATGATTGGGTCCACACATGTTCCGACCGACCGGTAGATGAGAGTTTGGAAAAGCCTCGTGGATGGGAGGTGCGCACATGGAGAAGTGCGACATTGTCGGAGGTGCGCATGTCTTCAATAAGGGGAGGAAAAAGATAAGGATTGTTAGCTCTTGCAGGTTGTTTTCAGAAATTCAGAAGATGCGAAGCGGCGTCGCGACTTGTAGGATCGTTACATAGTGTCTGATACCCTGGATCGCGCTCAAATCGATGACATCTTTAGAGATTTTGTAACATAATGCGAGGACGTGGGTAGCAGTGATCTGGAGGGGGATGCTTTTCTTTTTGTTGATTGATTCATGGAAAAGAGGGGTAGTTTTGTGTTTTATTACACAAACTGAGTTGTTGATGCATATTCTCACTTCAAAATTATCATTCAAATATTTGGATCACTTTCGTAGACTGTTTGCGTAAACGTTAGTCTATCCTTTGTGATTGCCACAGATTAGAAAAAGAACGGACTATCGCTAAGCTTCACGTTTTCCGTTATCGAATTCACTGTGTTTTCTCCTTTGAAGTTTCGGTCAGATGTTCGTTCATTCATGGTAATTTTTTCCCAGGAGGGAAACTTCGGAGGAATCTATGAGAGGGAGGGGAAAGTCAGTGGTAGTATAGAGGGGGAATGGGTGAATAGGAATGTGGAAAGAAGGGGAGGAGAAGTAGGTGACATGAATCAGGGGTGTGGTGCCTACGGAGGGGGGAACCGATAGGAAGGGAGAGGAAACACGGAAGGGTGAGTTAACGGAAGGGCCGGAGTTATAAGAGAGTGGAGTTGGTGGAGTAGGAGAGAATTGGGACGTGAGGAGAGGGGTGTAGGGTTAAAACTATCGGGTCCACACATATCTTCAGAAATTAGGAAGATGGGAAGTAGCGTCGCGACTCTTAGAGTCGATAGAGATAGTTTACGATTTCTTGAATCAAGCTTAAACGGAAGAGCGAGGAAATTAAGGGAGGTTAGTAGGGGAAATAAGGAAAGGGGAAGTAGGGAAAGTAAGGGGAGCGGAACTAGGGGAAGTGAGGAAAAATGTTGGTGGAAGTAGATGAGGAAGATGTTGGAGAAGGGTGGGAAAGTGAAGGTTGAGGTGTGGTAAAGGAAAGTAGGTGAGGAAAGGGATGTAAGAAAATATATGGGGTTGGGGAGGGGAAGTTCGTAAGGCCATTATAATTTTTCCCTATGTAGGGGGGGGGGGGAGTAGGTGACTTGAGTCTGGGTTGGGAAGGGTTGGGTGGCAAGGGAATCACGGGAGGGGGAGATGTGGGAAGAGCGGGAAGTATGACTAGGTTAGCGGAAGGGAAGGGTCAGCTGTGATCTCTGGAGAGGGTTACATTTCTTTTTGTTAAATAATTGAAAAAATGTATTTTTATGCAAGCTAAGAGGCCATCCATAAACTACGTTACCAATTTGTGGGGGTGATGGGGTGATGGGGTGTGGAAGTAAAATTACGAATTGACATAACTTTTAGTACGTTTCCTGATGATAAATAGTAACTTTTCCGTTTTTTGCTTAAATATTTACCGAATTAAGGTAAATGTCCCAGTAATCGTGACGGTCCCAGTAATCGTGAAATTTGGTAATAGTTTGAATATATTGTTACAAAAATGTGTTAAAAGTAAAATTTATTGATAAAACTCACTTATTTTTATCATTTTATTTTGATTTGGGATTCATCTCGTTTAGACAAAAGTTTTACTATTCCGTTAAAAATGTAATTACTTTGTTTAAAGTGCAACTATTTCGTTAAAACATCACCTTATTGGTGAAAAGTGAAACTACTCGATTTAAAGCTGAGTTAATTAGTTAAAAATTAATTTTCTTTCGGTTGAAGATTCATATTATTGTTTAAAAATTTAACTATTTTGACAAAAATTTGTTCCATTTTTTAATGAGAATTAATCTTCCGACCGGAAAAGTATGTAACTATTCCTTCATTGGTTGAAAATTTATATTTATTAGTAATAAATTAATTTTCTTGGTTAAAAAATCATATTTGTGGTTTTATCATTTTAGTTGATAAAATAATCATCATTTTAGTTAATAATTCATCTCTCCGGTTAAAAATTAGTTTTTTTTTTGTTTGAGAATAGTTTTTCCTATATTTAAAAATGAAACTATTTTATTTTTTAGTGGAAAATTGACATTTATTATTGAAAATTTATCTTTTCTTGCTGAAAGTTTAATTACTTTGGTGGCAATTCATATATTTTCATTATAAATACAACTGTTTGGTGGAAAATTAATCAGCTTTGTTAGATGATTCAACTATTTTTTTGAAAATAACCTTTCTTTTATTGAATTCTAAGGGTTTTGATTTCAAATAATAATATTTTTTAGTTAAAATATCAATAAATACCTGATTCTTTGAAAATTCATATTTTTCTGTTGAAAAATTAACCACATTGCTTAAACTTGAATCACTTTGTAGAATCTTCATTTTTCATTGAAGATTCATCACTTCAGTTGAAAATTCATCTTTTCATTTATAGATTAACTTTTATATTAAAAATTCCTATTTTCGGGTGTAAAATTCAACTTTTTTTGTAGAAAATTCCTCCTTTTGTCTTGAAAATTCAATGACATAGTAGAAACTTAAACTATTTGCTGGAAAATTTAACCATTTTGTTGAAATATTTTTTTCTGTTAAAATCTAATATTTTTACCTGAAAATTTAAATATTCTTTTTCTGATTGAAAAGGTATCCCTTATGAATTGAAAATGCAACTCCTTGGTAGAAAATCCATGAATCCTGTCTTTTTGGGTAGAAAATTATTCTTGTATGTCAAAAATTAATTTCTTTTGAAAATTAATTTTTTACGTTAGAAATTTAAAAATTCCAGTTTTGGTTGGAAACTTATCTTTTTCAGTTGTAAATTGAACTATTTGGTTGAAAATAATTCGTCTTTTTGAGTAGAAAATTAATCTTCTTCATTGAAAATTCATTTATTTGGTTGAGAAATCAACTATTTAGTTGAAAATCCATGTATTTTGTTGAAACTCCGTCTCTTGATTAAAAATTCATCCTTTTGGATTAAAAATTCATTTTTTTATGGTAGAAAAGTAATCTTTTATTGAAAATGTAACTATTTGTTTGAAAGTTCAACCATTTTGTTGAAAATGTATACATTCTGCTTGAAAATTCAACTGGTTATAATAGTAATGCATATTATTTTTCATAAAAAATCTATTGAAAAATCGAGTTTTGGTACCTGTAGAGCGGATTGAAACTCCTAGTTTCAATAGAGGCGCGATGAAAAATAATTTTGTTTTGAAAACTTGAATTTTCACAGTTTTGTTCACGGTAGAAAAAATTAGAATAGATGTTGGATTTAATAATTGTGTGACTCTCGATTTTTTTATTTCAGAATTAATTACACATTTCGCTTCAAATGTTTTTTTTTCAATTCACTGATAGAAATAAACAATCAGATGTTTCAAGAAAAAAAAACCATCCTAGAGTTAATTAAATGAAAACTTGATATATTTAAATATTTAAATGTTATATTTAAATGTTTTTTTCATTTAAGTAGCTATTTGAGTTTTTTTTCTCAAACTACTCTTGAAGACAAAATAAAATAAATGATACTAAAGAAAATTGTAATTAATAATAATTATTGAAATTTAGAATTTCTTTTCCTATATCAGTAAGAAAAAGTAGGTGACTATTTTGAATTTCAATATAATACAAATGTAGCCTATAAATTGATTTTCTTGAGAGTTTTTTATACTGTCGTGAATTAAATTAATAGCCTACAATTTACTCACACTGTGTACTTTATACGATTCGGAATATTGGGAATGTTCACTAGACCATAAAAAAGCACTCTACGAAATGATTGAACCTTTTTAACCATTAAACACACTCTTAAATGGATGAATCAATCCCAGAAATTCGAAAGGGTTCTAAAATCGAATTTCAATAATTTAGACCTCTTCTCTGTTGAATAAAAAAATCACTAAGTTGGAGCTGAATACATCAGTAGTAACTTTTCGAATCACTAGCTTCGTCAACTATGTCGCTTATTATTCAATATTTGTTTGTCTCAACGCAATGGATAAAAAAAACTATCTATTACTTGATTGAAAAAATTTAAAAAATGTGATTATTGTTTAAATAATTAAGGTACAAGTTCTGAGATAAGAAGATACTGAATAATGAGCGATACAGTGTAAGAGATTTGAAAAAAAAATATAATTTTCTCCACCTTCTCTATAAAAAGATGTAAGTGAATGATTATTACTTGTGTAAATAATTGCAAACACACATAAAATCTTTGCAATTTCTTCACCAAGGAAAAAATGGTTTAGAAGTTAAAAATGGTTTGAATAATTGTCAAATATGTTAAATAAAAAAATAATATTACTCTCGACAATAAAAACTGTATCATTCAGCCTAAAAAAATAATCGTGTTTCACGTTTTGTAGGAAAAGATTTTTCAAACGAATGATAATTGTTTATTCAATTAAAAATAAGTTGAAATATACTTCGAAACTTGTTAAGTTTCGAAAAAAAAATGTTTTACAAAAATACCGGCTTTAACATGAATTTTAAGTAAGACTGCTATATTTAATTATTTCGGGCAGTTTTTGGCACAATACAAAGGGTTGGGGGGGGGGGGGGCGGTCAAAATTAATAGATTTAATGCTTCCACGATGATTCATTATAACAAATTTAAAGGTATTTTTTTCGGGTTTCAATCGTGTGCAAAACTACGAATCTTGCACACGATTGAAACCCGAAAAACCTCCTATAAATTTATCATATGGAAATTCTTTTTGGAAAATTCCTTGAGAAGTGACTAAACCCTAATTTATATAAGGTTATTAACAAGTACTGATTTTTTCACTTTTTCGATAAATGATTTTTTCCGATTTCAAATCATAAAGCGTGGATCATAGAAAGTTATATATGAATGAATTTCAATTCGGATAAAGGTTATTTTTTATGACATATTAAAAATTCTGTGTCATGAAGCTTCATATATATGAGACAATTTCAATATTTATTTTCATACTTAATATTCTTAGGCAATAGTCAGAGGGGGTGGCCCACTACTGAAAAGTGGCCAACCATTAGTGTCATCACCCAGTGGAAAAAAATTATCTATCAAAATAACGGTTTCTTTGTCAGAACACTTTTTTTACTACAATATTTTCATTTCAGAAGATGGACTTTAGATTGTTTCAGAATGAATTGCTTTTTAGTATTTTTAATAGGTTTATAACTTTAACAAAGAATGAAAATTCCTCCGTAGGTTCTTAAGCTTAAATAACTGCCAGAGAAATTCAAAAACTTTTTTCTGATTTTTTTTCTATCAAGAGGAAAAACTTTATTCGCGGATATTTGGTATTGGAGTTGTTGTATATCGAAACTTTTATTCTACATTGGAAGCTATATTTACCTACTGTCAAAGATTTTTTTATCGCTGGGAATATTTACCTAGAGGGAAAAAAACTTCTTTGTTAAAGCAAGAGGACCATATAATACGTCATAGAATATAATATAATAAGAATTTCTACTGACAAATTTAGATATTATTTATATAGATTAAAATATTGAATTTTTATATTGAGAACGCTACTTTGCAAACATAATTTTCACACTTCTTTAGCTTTAGTAGTTATTGAAATTAAAGAGGAACAAATTGTTCAAAAAGGTACAATTTGAACAAAAAATGAAAAAATTACATTTTTAGTTGAATACAATTAAATTTCAAGCAAGAAAAAGGACTCTTTAACAAAATAGTTGAATTTTTAACCAAAGTCATGAATATCTGATGAAAAAATGAATTTTTAACGAAAAGTGTTGTAGTAGACATTCTTCCCAAAAAATATTTTAATATTCAATTAAAAACAATTGAATTAAACCACAAAATATAACACAGCCACACAAAAAAAAATCGTTTTTCGGGCCTGGAGGTCAGACCATGTTGACTATATGTTTTTTTGGTCGCTGAATCCGAATCCGAGATCCAAAAAAACCTCAGCACGTCAGGGTTCTGACATAATCCGAATCGCATAAGGAAATTTTTTGCTGCAAATGGATTCCTGTTTCGAGAAATGAAAATCCTATCAACCTCAAATTTAAAAGAAAATTCCATTTAGGTCAAGAAACATCCTTTTGTTACAAGAGGACATTTCTTTGAGTGGCAGACACACGTACGTCGGATTAATAAATTTCACGAATTTCTTTGAAAATCAAAACCCGGACGTGCTGAAGTTTTTTAGACCACGGATTCGGATCCAGCGATCCCAAAAACATATAATAAACATGGTATGACCCCCCCGACTCGGAAAAAAGTTTTATGAGGTTTTTTGAGGTGGTGTCAAAATCCTTACTTGCCGGGGGTTTTTGGACCTCGGATTCGTATTTAGCGACACCAAAAACATATAATAAACATGGCCTGGCCCTCGGACTTGAAAAAAAAATGTCATGAGGTTATGTAAGAACCCTGACGTGTTGGGGTTTTTTGAACCTCTGATTCGGATTCAGCGACCCCAAAAGCATATAATAAACATGGTCAGGCCCCCGGACTTGAAGAAAAAATTTATGAGCTTATGTCAGAACCCTGATGTGCTGATGTGCTTTTCCAAAAAAGGACCTTGGATTCGGATTCAGCGACCCCAAAGACATATAATAAATATGGTCTGCCCCCCGGACTTGAAAAAAAATTGTATGAGGTTTTATGAGGTTATGTCAGAACCCTGACGTGCTTGGGTTTTTTCGACCTCGGATTCCGATTCAGCGGCCCAAAAAACATATAGCCAACATGGTGTGACCTCCAGACCCGGAGAACGAGTTTTTTTGGTGTGGCTGTGTAATTATTCAACGAATTACTTAAATCCTTAACTTAGGCAGACTAATTTCCAAACGAAAACGAGGAATTTTTAACAAACGAGTTGAAGTTTCAACCATGCAAAATTTTATAGTCAATAATGAAAAAATCTTGTCCAAAATGTTGAAATTTCAAGCAAAAAAGACGAATTTCCTGCAAAACAGTTGAGTTTTCAACATAAAAATATGCATTCTTAACCCAGAATATGAATTTTCTACCTAGAATAATTCAATTTTCAACCCCAAAAAGACAAATTTTCAACAACAACAACAAGAAAATAAATTTTCAGGCAAAAGTGGAATAGTTAATCTTTCTGATGAAAAAATGCATTTTTAAGTAAAAAAATTTTTTCACTAAAATAATGAATCTTTAACCAAAAAAATTAGTTTTTAACCAGTTTGATTTTCCACCCAAAAGGTGAATTTTTTACCAAAATAAATCTAGTTTCAGACAAAAAACATTAATTTTCAATAGAATAGTTAAATTTTCAAACAGAAATAAATTTTCAACCAAAAAGATAAAGTTTCGACTAATGGGATTACTTTTCTACCGAAAAGACGATTTTTCAACAAAATAGTTTAATTTTCACCTAAAACAGATCAATTTTTACCTTAAAATAGAATAGTTAATATTTTATTTAAAAAAAAATTAATTTTCAACCTAACACATAAATTTTCAATCAAGAAAATTAGATTTCTATCAAAAAGGATACATTTTCGACAAAAAATGGAATACTTTTCACAGAAAAAACAATTAATTTTCAAACAATGAGGTAAATTTTCAACCAAGAAGCTTAACTCTGTAACAAAAGAGAATAATTTTTAGCAATGATACTTTCAACAATAATAATAATTGCCAACGAAAGAGTTCACTTTTAAGCAAAATAGAGGTTTTCACTAAACTGATGAATCATCAATGAAAAACATTAATTTTCAACAAAGTAGTTCCACTTCCAACTAAGTAGTTGAATTTTAAACCAAAAAATATGAATTCTGAACGAAGAACGTTATAATTGAAATTTAAATAACAACTGTATAATTTCCAACCAAAAATAGTTATATTAAAAAAAGGTGAAATTTCAACAAAGTAATTGCATGATCAACCCAAACAGATTAATTTTCATTCTAACAGTTGTGATTCTTGACTCAAAAAGATGCAATTTCTACCAAAATAGATGAATTTTCATTACAGAAAGGGGAATTTTTAACCAAAAAAGCATGAGTTTTTAACAAAATTGTTGAATTTCCAGCGAAATGATAAAATCATTTTAACTTCAGTTTATCGAAAATTCCTTGACTCTGTCAGGTTTCCCTGACATTCCCTGAGTTCCTGGAATTCCCCAACATGTAGCAATCCTGTATTTTTTGTAATTATTATCATTCCACAGAACAAAATATTTCCTTTTTTTTTGGATTTTTAGCGAAAAAACGTCTCTCGTATTGTGATTTCGTAATTTGGATTTCGATTTTCTCCGCAAAGAATACTTTTTTTAAATTAAAGCTCTTTTATTTTCATTTAGCATCCCCATATTTCAGAAAGAAGTTTTTTTTTTGCAAAGAATTGAATATTCGATTTTTAATCGCTCTAGAGCCAATTTTGAAATTTTTCTACTTTTTTATATCAAACTTTTTTTCCGTATTTATAAACTTAATATCTCGGTAGCATGTTTTTTTTTAATTGAATTTTCAGTAGTGATTTCGATTTTACACATTTTTTTCCGCTCTTTTAAAAAGTAACGATCTAGTTGGTTACTGTAGTTATGTACTGTCACCCTTCATTTTTATTGTAAAATATCCTTCAATTTAAGGAATGTTGTTCATTTTTTTCGTGTTACATTTTCAAAAATGTAACTTAGAGAAATTGTTAACCAACGTTACAAAAAATTATAATTTTTCACGTGTTTTTTAAAATTATGAAATGATTTTAGATTCAAATTTGATCTAAGGAATACCGTTCTTTTTTTTTCTAGTTACATTTTGAAATATCTGCCCGCTGCGCGGGCACATTCTCTTCGCGCATGGCGCGCGCGGCTCGTAAGATTGAGCGCGCCTAGGGCGCGCGTCTCTTGGATCTCACGCTTTGCGCTCGGTCTTTATAGTTCCCCCACATTTGTGCACAGACCTTTTAAAATTAAAGGTCAAAGCATCGATAACTTTAATTTGATGATTGTGAATTCTCTTTTGTTAAAGCTCGTTCGGCCTCAACGAACACATTCTCAGCACGTATCTCGTGCTTCGCATTCGATTTTATCCTCAATGCGAACTTTTCTACACATAAAATGTGTTTTATATTTATTTATATACCTCGGCCCGAGCCTGCTTATTCAGATATTGCAAAATAAAGTACAAATTTTATTTTTCATGATTAATTGAATATTTGTTCTTTATTCTGGATTAATGTTTATTCTCAGCTACCCTGAAAAATGTATCATCTCATAAATTATGTCTCTTTTGTGGGCGCACAACTTTTGTCTATTATTTTTTTGTGTGTTTTATGTCGTTTTTCCAAAGGCTTAATTTTTTCATTTTTAATTTGATTTTTTGCGATTAAAACAAAAGAACGCGTCCTCTCAAAAAATCAATTATGAAAAATGTATAGCTCTTTTCAAATCGAGCGACTTTTGTCTCTTAATTTTTCTCGTATATTTTGTGGTTTCTCCAAAAATTTAATCTTTATTTTTTTCGATTTATTATAAAACTACGCGCCCTATCAAAAAATGATCAATAACAAATTTGTAGTTCTTTTTGGGTTGAGTAACTTTCGTCTTGTAATTTGTTCCGTACCTTGTGTCGTTTTTCAAAAATTGAATTTTTTTATTTTTAATGTTATTTTTTTTCATATAGAACAAAAAGTAAGCATCTTATCAAGAAATGATTAATAACAAAATAATTGCTCTTCTTGGGTGAATAACCTTTGTTTATTTATTTTTCATCGCAGCTTGTGTCGTTTTTCCATTAATTTAATTTTTTTAATTTCATTTTTTACGATTAAAGCAAAAACTACGCATCCTATTAAAGAGTGATTTATAACAAATTTGTAGCTCTTTTTTGGGTGTAAAGTTTTTTTCTCAACATAGCTTCTTGTATCTTGTCTGGTTTAACCGAAAAATGGAAGTTTTTATTTTTCTTTATTTTTTTGCGGTTAAAACCAGAACCGTTGGTCATAATAGACTGTTTAACGTATTCGATCTTTTTTTCGGCCCCTAAAACTGTTTGCCAAATTTCACCCTAATCCGACTCAGGGGGTCTCGAAACGTGGAGACTTAAATAAATCCGCAATAGTCAGTTTTCACATAAAAGTTCTTCTCATTTTGATGGGAATGTAAAGATATCAGAGAACTTTATTAATTTTAAGACAAAAAAAAAGGAATATTTACGTGAATGATAATTAAAAAGTGGTATCTTTGATTGTAAATGACGTCATTCGTGTCTCTATTTTATACGATGATAATACAATTTTTTTAATACAAATTTTCACTCCAATTAAAACTTCAATACGTGGAATTGAGAGTATGCATGGTTACATAACCTGAAGCTTGATTATTACGAAATTCATTAATTAGTTGAACTATCATGTAATCGAAAATATGGTTTTAGTATACCGTTCTAAAAAATCTATACCTCCTTCTCAACACTACTATTTTCCAACCGAACGAGTCACGCCTACGCCGAAAGGGCTTAATGGTATAATAATAAAAAAAAAGTACGAAATAAAAGTCGGTTATTAAAAAAATATGCGTTTATACATGCAAGTCATTATAACTTTTTATCAGAAAGTAATTAAATAGTAGTTTACGTTTGAGCGAAAGATATTTGTAAACTATTGGCTTTACCATGTATTATACAATTGTTTATCAATATACAAATACGATAAAATATTTGCTGGAAAAAATAAACATCAAGTTTGCATGCAACTCATGTTTATTTTTTCATTTTTATAAGGAAGTTAGTATCTATTTTTATTTTTAAGTCAAACGAAGTGAAAAGTGATTAATAATAATTAAAAATCTCTTCCGAGAGTCCATCTATTCGTAAAGATAATTTGAAGCGGATCGATTTCCTTTATTCAAATAAATTGGTGCTTCATAAATTTCAGGATATCTCTTTAAGTTTGTAAGAAAATTCAGTTATAGAAATATACAGAAAATAAAAGATTATTTTTTAGTTTAAAAAATGAGTTACTACTAGTAAAGGGCCGTTCATAAATTAAGTAAAGTCGCTTGGGTGGGGGATGATTTTCTATGCTGTTTTCAAGTCTGCGATTCACTAAAAAACAGAAGGTAAAAAGATTTTAATGTAAACAGCTGTTTGTCAGTGTAATCTTGTGCTTACTATAGTACCTAGTGGAATAAATATAATAATTAATAATTAATAATAATAAATGATAAACTATAATATATTAATGACATTATACTTAAATATTTGAACAAAACTTTGAACATACTAATTTTCAAACCAGAACAAGAATTTTTCAACAAACGAATTGAATTTTCAACCATAACAGATTTATTAGTCAATAAAGACAAAAAAAATGTTTTTTTAAAATAATTTTTTCTTATTGTTTTGATTCAAAATTTAATTCTTCCATTTTTGGTTCAGACTTTATCTCTTTTATTTGAAAACTCAACTGTTCGATTGAAAATTCATGTATTTACGTATTTTGACGTAATTTGTAATATATTTTAATACATAAAATATATATATATATATATATATATACTAAATACTTCATATAATATATAAATATGTTATATTTTATTACATCCATGAAAAGTCAAAGAAAGTGAGGGAATATCTAAATTGGGATTTTGTAACAATCCAGAAATAACAATGCTAAAAGATTTAATAATGTATAATAATTACAAAATGATAATAATGATAAATTCATTAAGAATTGTAACAGTATTACTTATATAGTTTACATAATAATATACTAGTATCTATCTACTACTAATATATTATATTATTATTACTAATATATTATATTAATATTATTTAGTTTCAAAAGTAATAAAAACGAACCTCAATGTTTGTTTAAATTATTATTCTTTAATCTGTGAATTATTAGAACTCCTATTTATTTATCGCAGCATTTAGAGTCATCCTTTTTGGTTGTAAATTCAACTGTTTCGTTGAAAATTCAACAAATTAATTTAATTTTTTTTAATTTATCTAGTTTATGTAAAAGTTACATCTTTTTCAGTTAAAATTGTGACAGTCTGGTTTAAAATTATTCTTTTTCAGTTCAAAATAAATATTTCGTTGGAAATTCACATATTTTTGGGTTCATAATTTAACAGTTTTGTAGGAATTTCGTTTTTTTTTCTCGAAAACTCAACAATTTGGTAGAAATTCAACTATTTTTTAGAAAGTTGAACAACTTTGTTTAAAATTTTTTTTTCTAGTTAAAGGTTCAGCATTTTAGATAAAAACTCATTCCTTTAGTTGAAACTTGAACTAATTTGTTGACAAATTGCACTTTTTTGGTAGAAAATTTTCTTATTGGTTGCCAAGTTAACTATTCGCTTAAGAATTTGATTTTTTTTGGTACAAAATTAATCAAAAAGTTGATGGAAAATTTCACTGTTTAGCTGAAAATTTATATTTTTTTTTGTTTTGGTAGAAAATCCTTTTTTTAAATAAAAATGCAAATTTTATTTAGTAAATTAATCTCTTCTAAATAAGGATTTAACATTTTTGCCACGAATTCACTTTTATTGGTTAAATGAAACTGTTTTTTTATTTTCAGTCAAAACCTTTTTTGGGCAAAAATCAAGTTGTTGAAAATTGATCTCTTTAATTTGAAAATTCAACTGATGAGTTGAAAGTTGAACTACTTTCTTCAGAATTCATAAATCAAGTTAAAGATTCATAACTCCAGTTGAAAATTTATCTCTTTGTTTGAAAATTGAAGAACGCTGTTTAAAGTTGTTTTTTTGGTTTAAAATTATTTCAAATGAAAATTTAACTATTTCATTTCGGGTTGAAGATGGATCTTTTTCAGTTTAAAAATTGAACTATTTGGTAGAAAATTTCTGAAATTTGCTAAAAATGCAATCATTTGGTTAAAAATGTATGTACTTTGTTGAGAATTTTTTTACATTCTTATCCAAATTAGAAGGTATTAGTTTTATGTAAAATTTGACTCAGCCGGTTTTCATCAAATCTCCACGTTTTTAGGCCACCTGAGCCAGAAAAATGATTTTTTACGAAGGGTTCTGTCTGCTTGTCTGTCTCTATCCTGTAGGCACGATAACTTTCGAAATACTAATCATATTGGATTAAGCTTTGGCGCACGTTTTTAAGGCTTAAGATTTGATTACAAATCAAGTGATTTTTCGTTAAAAATTCATCTTTTTGTAGGAAACTCCTTTTTTGGCTTGTTAATTCAAGATTTCAAATCGAATTTTTTTTCGTTATTGATTAAAAAATCTTTCCGAATTGCAAATTCAACTCCTGTTGAAAATTCATCTTTTTGATTCGAAAATTCATCTATTTTGGTGGAAATTTCATATTTTTTGGTTGCAAATGCAATTGTTTGGTTGAAATAGCATCGGTTTTTTTGGGGGGGGATTCAAATATCTTCTCGAAAATCTGTCTTTTTTGTTCAATTCAACTGTTTTTGATTCTAAATGAAATATTTTTGTAATTTCGCTTTTTGCAGTTTGAATTGATTTTTTTAACTGGAAATTTAACTACTTGGTTAAAAATTAACTTTTTGATTGAAAACGCAGATGGTCAATAGGAAATTCTTCTTTCTGGCTTGACAGTTCAACAATTGTTGAAAATTCAACGATTCGGTTCAAAGATTTGTCGAAAGTTCGTCCTTTTTGGTAGAAAAATAAATCTTCTTTTATTGAAAATTCATGTATTTGATTACAAATTTATGTAATTTGTTCAGAATTCGTCTTTTTTGATAAAAGAAAGAAAAGGTTAAAAATGAATCCGTTTTGGTAGAAGATTAAAAAATTTCGTTGAAAATTCGTGTTCGTTGAAAATTTCAGAAAAAATCTTTACATTATTTATGCACTCTCCGTAAGAACAAGTATTTACATTCCAAAGTTCATTGAGACTGGTCAACAATAGTATTATTTTATTTCCTGTGCACTGTGTAGTAGTAATTAAAAATAATAGAGTCAATTATAGTAACTGAGATAACCACTTTTATAGCTCAAGGTAAAATTCCATTGTAAATAAATTAACTAATTTCGTAAGTGTAGATTCTAGACATCAAATGCGTGCAAACAATCTGTTGATGCATCCCCAACATTTTGTAGTTTATAGGGGCAAATTAAACAGAGATTGATGTAATGACCCAGAGGATCGTTTATGTGCACGTACTGGGATCATAAACTGTAGGGTCAAGGTGCAGGCCAATTAAACTCGATTTAGATTATCTTGATTAATGATTATGATATAATGCATTGTGTGCTATATTTTACATTCAGTAGGATTTTATATTGAAAGCAAATCATTTTCTTAAAGAAATTCATTAAATAAATATTAAAAAGCAAGCAATTGAGTGGTTGTGTTCAAAAACTAGGTCACACTATTTTGAACACTTCTTCCACCCCTCCCTTACTTCATCATATATCGTCACGTAAATCTTGATCACACCCTCCATGGTGAAAACTTTTTCGTGAATTTTATTTATTTTTTACGAAAATGGGGGAATAATAGGAGAATGAATTTTTTTCATTGAAATAATTGCATATGTACCATATTCAACGAACCAAAAATTATTTTTTAACTAAACAGTTGCATTAATAACCAAACCATTGAA
Source organism: Andricus quercusramuli (assembly GCA_932178445.1). NCBI lineage: Eukaryota > Metazoa > Arthropoda > Insecta > Hymenoptera > Cynipidae > Andricus > Andricus quercusramuli. The sequence goes on along the minus strand of CAKNXH010001294.1, from coordinate 558,329 downwards.
TTTGAAGCAGAAGAGATGAATTTTTAACAAAATAATTGAACTTCAAATAGTTAAATTATCAAGCCAAAAAGATTAATTTTCTATCGAAAGAGATTAATTTTCAACGAAAGAGTTGAGTTTTCTAACTCAAAATTTGACTTTCATACCCGGAATGATGAATTTTCAACCTAGAAAGATGATTTTTCAACAAAACATTTGCAGTTTCAACAAAAAGAAACATTAATCTTAGACCAAAATGTTGCATTTACAACCAAATAGTTGAATTTTCAAGCAAATAGAGATGAATTTCCAACCAGATGGTCGAACTTTCATCAAAGAAAACTGAATTTCAACCACAAACGTTTGCATTTTTAACCAAGTAGTGGAATCTTCAAGTCGAAAAGAAAACTTTTTTAGAAGAAAAAAAACTTTTCAATCCAAAAAGAAGAATTTTTAACCCAGCAAGCTTAATTTTTAAACAAAAAGATGAGTCTTCAACAAAATAGTTTAAATTTCAATAAAATTAATGAAATTTCAACAAAATAGTTGAATGTGTAACCACAAGGTTTAATTTTCGACCCACAATGCTGCATTTTAAACCAAATGTTCGAATTTTTCAACAAAAAGGATTAAGCTCCGACCAAAAGCATTTGCATTTACAACCAACTAATAATTAATATTTTAACCAAAAAATATTAAAATTTGAAATAAAAAACAGTTGACTTCGACTCTCAACAAAAAAGTTTAATTTTCAACAAGAATACATTTTTTATTCGAGAGAGAAAAGAGTTGAATTATCAACCCGAAAATGTGATTTTCAACCAAAAAGTTAATTTTAAACACTGTAGTTGAATTTCCGGAGAAATAAATAGAATTTTCATGATAAATGAACTAATTTGCAAAAAAATACATGACTTTTTAAGCCAAAAAGAGAAATTTTCTTCTAAACAGTTGAATTTTCAATTGGAGAAAAGATTTTAATTTTGGTTAAAAAACAGTGCAATTTAGCAAAAAAAATCCATTTTTGATGAAAATTGTGAAAGTTGATATTTAAACAAAAAAATCTGTTAATTTCAAATTAGAAACAGTCGAATTCATCCAAAAAAGAATTTTTAACAAACCAATTGATTCCTTAACCAAAACAGAATAATTTTCGTCGAAACAGTTGCATTTTTAGTCATGAAGAACAAATTCATGCCAAAAGGAAATTAATTTTTAAACCAAAAATACGAATTTTCAACCAGGAAAGATTTACAGTCAAGGCAGGAAAAAATATCAGGTAATTTGTGGAATTTTTAAGCCAAAGAGACCAATTTTCTACAAAACAGTTCAATTTTCAACTAATAATGTAATAAATAAATTTTCATTAAGAAAGAAATTAGTTTTCAACCAAAAAGACGAAGTTACAAGAAAATACATAATTTTTCAATTAAATTGTTGAATTTTGAACTAGAAATGATCAATTGTCTATCAATATCGGAGTGTTTGAATTTTTATTCAAAACGAATAATTTTTAACCAAAAAATACGAATTTTTACCGAATTAGTTAAATTTTCAACCAAATTGTTGAATTTTCAACTAATTCAATAAAGTTTTTACAAAGTAGTTCAACTTTCAACCAAGTAGCTTGAATTTTCATTCAAGTAGATTAATTTTCTACTAAAAAGACAAATTCTTAACAAAATACATGAATTTTCATACAAGTTTTCAAATTTTCGACGGAAAACCTTCAGTTTTCGACCAATAATAGAATAGTAGGCTAAATTTTAAATTAAAAAGTTTTTTTTTCAATCAAAAAGTGATTTTTCAACAAATTATTCAAATTTTCCAGGAGAGTCATATATCTTCAACTAATACAATGAATTGTTAACTAATAAATAATTGTTCAATTAAATTGGTGAATTTCAACTGAAAATGGTCATTTTTCTACCAATATTGGAATGTTCAAATTTTCAGTTGAAAGAATTATTTTTAACCAGAAAATACGAATTTTCTTCAAAATAGTTGAATTTTCAATCAAAATGATATATTTTCAACAAAAAAGTATCCATTTAGTTCGCATTTGAGCAAAAAAAAAATGAGAAAAAGTGAAAACAGGTGACGTTTCTTAAAAATTTGGGAAAGAGGAGGAATTCTCTAAAAAAGTGGGAAATAGGGTAATAAGGAAAAGAGTGTGAAGTCTGTATTGAAATTCTTCACTTGTAAAATAAAATCACGACTTTGCATTTTGTCAATCATGCCAAAAAGTTGTTATTCGCACTTACATTTTCTATCTGTGATGTAACATTCTGTGCTAACCCATCCCAACACCTCACAGTGTGACGTAGTTTTTCGACATCCCCTAATTATAACTGATTTCGAAACTATTAATTAGAAGCTCTACTCTTAAGGAATGTAAAATTATAAACTGTACGTTTATTATCTTTTTTTTATTTATTATCTTTATTACGTGTTGAGCTCGGCAATAAAAAATGGCAGTTAGTAGTAAAAGCATCGTTACGTTTATTCCGCAAAGAGGCACTACAGTGGATTCTTATTTCTATGGACGGCGTCGATTATTTATCGTTTAGTTACAGAAAGACAATTCAAAATTAATTCATTCTCTTATCTTAGTTTCAGTTTGCTTTCACGCTCTGTGTCAGTATGTACAGAATAGCACCTTACCAATGCCCGGTTCTCTTTCCATTCTTTTCCACCCTCTCGTTGATAAATCAACCAAAATATCTACACTTACGCCCACATGGATCGAGTTTTCTTAGGTCCTTTCAATTACAAGAAGAAAGTAAATCGAAAGCGAAGGAATCGAATTCAATCTAACTAACTTCTAAAGTTTCAAGGCGCAAAAGGAATTCCTCGTCACGGGCACAATCAATTTTACAAGAAGTGGGCTGGGCAAGAGTCATGCTTCCTATCAATTACTGCTGATAACGAAATTCGCCTTGTCTAGCAGAACGATGCATTGGCAATCGACTGCCAACTTGTTTATCAGAAGGCCACGCGAATGGCCAATACTTTGCAAATTATTCTTTGTCGGAAAGAACCAACATTTTTCTTTATACCGATCGCGATAGAAAGGAACAAAATAGAAAAATCGCTCAAAAATTCAACTACAGGAAGCACTATTTGATTTTCTGATTTCTCACTCTAGATTACAATCGATTTCAATTTTCTATGCGAATTTTGATACTTATTACGCCCGTTGAGCAGATGCACGAAAATCACTTGGTCGCGCTTTATTTATAATATATTCACTTTATAGTATTTTATAGTTCATATACATACTATATATAATTATTTATATAAAAATATTCACGTTTTCTTACAATCTATCGTGAAGCGTAGACCCAGCACCTTTTTTGTCACCTACGAATCTATTATCACTAGCGCTTGGGGAGAGATTGAAACTTGAAACTCAATTTTGAAAACCGTCGAAAACGACGATTTTCAAAATTTGTGTACGCTCTCTCCAGTTAGAAAGCCATGTATTCGTGTTACGCTATTAATGTACCTTACATTAGAAAGCCGAGTCAGGTTCTATTGAGAATACTACTTAAAAATATTCGAATACATTTTCATCGGTCTCTAATACTCTCTTTAACTCAACTGAAAAATGTAAGTAATAAAACGAACTCTTTCCTCTTTGGTCAGTATTAAATAATCTTTCAGTTAAGTTGAGAATTCTTTATGGTTAAAACTAAACTCGGCGATCGATATTAAGTCACTGAATTTTACAGTCCCACTCGAGAGTAAGGAAATTTATTTGTTAAGTAGAACATAAATCGAGAGTGAAGTGGAAAGTCCAGTCGTTTAAGACTTAAAGCTGAGATTCTGCTTTCTATTTAGACGTTTAATTCATCAGAGATTTCTGCCCTAAGGAATCCACTTCAAAAGTTAGTTATCGACAGTTTCGAGTACTAAAAACTTAGTTTACTTTGACTGCAACAATGCCATTCTGACTTGTTAACTACAGGCGAGAGAAAAGTGTATAAAAAACTAAAAAACGAGTTAAAAAGTCTGACAAGTAAGTCTCTCCAGCCGTTGTTGAGATCGATACTAAAAAGAGACATATCGAAGCATTGAAAACTCGAGGACGCGACGGAATAAAAAAAGTTCAGACTTTTCGATTCGCAAGATTAAGTTACATTCTCAAGCATTGAAGACAACCCGTAGAGCTTACGGGGCGTGAAATTCAAATGCCTGGTGCAGTCCTCTGTGGGCAGTGTTGTGAACTTGTTAAAGTTTCAGATAGTCGTATCGGCAAGTCTATAAATGCGCGTCGAGCTCCCTTGATCCTGAACCAGGGCCGGCTGCTTGGAAATTCATAGATTCAATCTAAATTCTTTCAAGAAACCAATTTTCGATCTCACTTTATGAAATTCTTTGTAAAATAAGATGGAGAATGTAATCTCTCGATAACGTTCAACTGTAAGTAAAAAGTTTTAAAAGTTAGAGCCCTTTATCAGTTGATTAGTTAGGTTCAGGATCATCACAGGAGAACCTATCGTAAATTCGTTCGATCTCTTGACTCGAGTGGGACCTATTGTTTCCAAGTCCCAGATGATCAGATCTGCATTTCCGGTTCTGAGTCGTCGTGGAACCAGTTAGATCCTCTTTGATCTTCAACTCTGATGCTTTCCCTCTCGCTGTATCTGGCAGACCTAGCAAAAGTGCTCGTGACTCCACCAGCGGGTCCTTGTCGAGTTCCTCCTTGGAACGAAGCAACAACCTCGACACGTTCACCGCGTCTGATTGGTCTAGGTGTTGTTTCGGTGGAGCTGCTGGGGTCATCCTCCATGCCCCAATTAGGTAGGCCTCTTGATGGCATTCCCCATTGTTCCGTAAACTCCGACCCAGACCTCGCCAGGCTAGGTTGACTAAGTGACCTGACAAGAGACTCGCCCTCGTAGGAGCTCAAACTTGTAAGGTCGTCCCTGTCCATCCTAGCAAAATCCCTGACTGTCATCTCTGACATCGATCTGAGATCTGCTTCACTACCACCTCTTGTTGTGGAGCTAAGCCTTCTGATTCTGCCACCAACTCCTGAGCCAGGATGGACACCAGCCTGTCTCAGTTGCTCCGGCTCGAAGGTTCGTATCGAACCACCGTCGCTCTCATATTCGTAGAGCGTTGGCAGCGAGGATCTCCTGGACCTGGTGTCCCATTCTGATGCCTTTCCTCGCTTATACCTCTGCCCACTCTTTCCATGAGAGGATATGGATCCATTGCCTGAGTTGGGTGGACTCAAAATACGGATGATGACATCCCACTTTGTTGGTGGAAAGAGATTAATGTACCTTGCATCCTTACGGATCAGCTCATAGTCTTCCTTGACTACGGCCTCTGTCAATAAAGTTCTTAGTGTACTCTCGGTCGTGATGACCTCACGCCATTTCATCCGCTCATCCTCCGTGAACTCAGCGGCATACTGCGGCTCCAAGACTCTCGAAAGAGTATAAAAGTTGTTGCCTTGAGGTTCAGTGGAGGATTCAGAATCGTGGCGATGTGTTGGTCTGCTCGGAATTTCTGCTCGAGCTGTGTATGTTGGTTCAATGTTGGTGTCCGGGTCATCGTAACGTGAGGTAGTCGGCTCGTTGGTGATGGTCAAGTTGGAGGCAGAACTCACATCGGAGAAGTTCTCCCATTCAGGAGGTGGAGGTGGAAGTTCTTCAGTCGGATAATTTCGGATGGTGACGTCCCATTTCGGATCTGGAAGTGGTTGAGGTCTTGCATGGTATTCAGTTACCTGTCGACGATGACGTTCGACGTCTTCTATAGTCTTCTTTTCAGTGACGGTCCTGAGGAAGACGTCATCAACCTCATGAGTTGTAATTTCTGGTCGTCTAGGTGACATTATTGGTTCTACTAAAGGTTCTGCTTCTTCTCTGATAAACTGTCTGTATTCTTGAGCTGTGCGTGTGAGGGTGGATGGTACAACAGGTGGTGGTGGAGGTGGAGTAGGTGCAAGAATACTAGCAACTCTATATTTCGCGTGGGAAGCGTCAGTAACCTCCGTCAACGAACGGGTATCTGTCATCTCCGTATTCAAAGATGCTAAAGATCTTGGTCTGTGGATTGTGGCCAATGGAGGTGAGTGTGAGATTATGGACTCTAGCGTCGTTTCTCTTTCAGCTTGCTTCCTCAGGATTCTCGAATAGACGGGTGGAGTCTGTTGTCTTGAAACAGAACTTGGTGGTCCGTGCAGTTCTGGGACGTAGGAGAAAGTTGTCATTGCAGGTGGTCGATCCATCGATCTCGACATCTCTTCTCGTTCAAGAATAGTTGTAAGGTTTCTTTCAAGTGCAATGCTAGCGTCGGACTCTGATGGTAAGGGACTTGGTGGAGGAGGTGGCGCTCTCTTCACTCTCATTTGCACATCGAACTTGGGTTCGATCGGGAGAGGTCGTGGATGCATTCTAGAAGCACTGGTAATTGCAGAAGTCTCTATTTCATTGATCGTTTCGGAGTAGAGGGAGCTTGAGGCTCGTACATCTACTTGGTGTTGTTGATGGTGAATAAAGGCTTTTTCGTAGGAGCCTGCTGACGATACTGGCAGAGATCTTGCTTCGTCAATCTGTAAAAATAAAAATAGTTATGAGGGGTTATTTAATGAATGTAAATGCTTCAATCTATTTGGTTTCAGCAATTTATATTCTATAAGTAATGTTCCTACATACCTCTGAGTGACTCTCGCTAGGATAATCGCTAGGTAAAGTGTCCGAGTGATCCGTGACCAAGTTGACTTCGCTTCCGGAGATTGAAGCAGTAGCGTGAGCAAGGGCATGAGCCCTTGGAATCTTTAGATCTCCGAACATCGAGATGTTTCCTAACGATGAACCGGAGAGCTTCGTAATCTCAGATCCTGTGTAGCTCGTTGTCTGACGGTGCACGATTCCAATCGGCCGACGCTTGAGACACATGTATGAGCATCCCATTCCAAGTAGCGTCAATGCAAGGAACAGCAGGGTACAGATGATCAACAAGATGTGTACTCCCGATAATGTTGGTCCACTAGTGCTCGGCAGTAGTGGAGGAGCTCTGTGATCAAAATATTCTTTGAGTGAAGGTATAAATGTTGGTAGAAATCAATGTAAGATAGATAAATTACGAGAAGTAATAAATCTATTATTTCAACTTACACATGAGGCTGCAACACAGCAGTTTTCGGTGGTGGGTATCTACAAACTATAGTAATAACCTCATCTCCGTCCATCTCAAGGCCAGGATGAAATCGGACGACGATATTGTTCGTAAAAACTCGGAGTCCATTTGGTTTGGTACCGCATCCTAGAAAAGTTAAATAATAGAAGAATTAGATATTGAGTAATGGGTCATATGATTAGAGATATATTACTGATTTATGCACCTTTTAATGGCAGTTCCAAAAAAGTGTAATTGAGGCCACGTCCTTTAACCATGCAAGCACTGTTCCGGTCGAAATCTGCGTAGACAACTCCATAGAATGGTTCTTTGAAAGTTAAATTAATGTTCATACTGCCTTCGGAACAGTCCAGGATGGCATTGGTGCGGTTTAGGGCGATGTCCGACCTGATGTCGTCCAGCCGAGTGACCTTGCCACCAAGGACGGCGTCTGGTGTGAGCCCCGAGTTCGGATCGTATTCGATACTATTCCCTTGGGTATCATAGTTGCTTTGGGTCCAAACTCCGGGAACAACGGCCCAGAGTAGGAGCACCGCTACTGATTGTATCATCTGTGAAATAATAAGCATTCCTTGTATTTAAAGCTCACAACAATTTAAAACAGTTTAAAATCTATTTTTGTCTGGGATTGATTTATCTAATCACACATTTTTGTCCTGATAGAAAAATGCATTCATTACAACGTGGCAAAGCGGTATTCCCATAAAAAAAAGTTAAATCCCCGACTGGGGGCAAATGATGAGGTTCTAAAACGCTAAAAAAATGCAAACTGCCTATAAAATCTCTTAATTACTAGCCCGGCGCATTAAGTGCGCCATCAGCTTTGAACTGCGGTTATTAAATCGTGTAACTAACCGCAGCTGTTTAACTCATGCACGCAAAATGTAAAAATTAGACACCATGTGGTAATCGACATTATTAAACTCGTCTTAAAATATTATTATTAAATTTCAAACCTGACGAAAATTGATATTTCAGACAGACATATCTTACACGGAATAATTCTAAGCTTTCAAGATTTGATCTTCCATTGTATATGGTTTTTATCATTGGGGTTTCTATTTTTGCCTCTCATTGTTCTAAATGCCTCTAGTAATTCTGCCCGTCTATTATTACTGTTAACGCTAATTTTTGTACCAAATATTCATCTCACAAAGAGGCTGCATCGCGCACACAATGTTTGAAAGTGTTCGAAAGAGAAAGCGTAAAGTAAATTATAACCTGCGGTTAAGCGAAGAAGGAAAAGAGGCTAACCTTGGTCCGAATAAAAAGTAAAATGCCAAAACCCACCGCAAATTACGCAATGCAATTTAATAGCCCATAAGTGTACTTGCATCCTTTTTTCTGCAGGTGAAGTGTTTTATCGACTACAATCTTCGTAATAAAGATTCTTAAGTAGGGAAAACAAATCTACCTGTTGGATTGTTATCCAAATTCTGAATCCTTACAATTTTTAGATTGTACGGATTTTTAATTCTATATATTAGCGAAACGGTGCAAGATTTTGCAGTCACGCTGTCGTACATTTTCTATTTTAGTTCTCAACTTCTAGCTAGAGTGTAAATAACTCTCGATCTTTCTTGGGGAAAAAAGTGCACCCAACCAATATAGTATCTGAATGTACGGATAGCGACACCTCAATGCCATCAAGGTGTACGGGCTAGAATTCCAACTCGTGCTTGACTTTCACTCTTATTCTCTGGAACCGATCGCCGGTTGCACGTGCTAACGCAAATACGGTGCAAGGACGTCGAATCGCCGGTTTCAAAAGGATATGGCCTCTAGCTCTAGGAATCGGGTATTGAATAGGGTTAAGATTGATCGTGTACGTGTTCAAGTCCACAGACTCTATTTGCTGCTTTAGAAAGGAAACAATCGTGCTGGACTATAGATTCGAATTGTGAACCTCAGAAAATATGGCTAAATGTCACGTTTGACACAGCGCATGACTTCGCGACCTTCTCTCACATCAAGTTCCTCTTACTTAACAAATCTCTTTTTTCAACCATTACAGAGTGATTAACGGCTCGAAAAGCAATAACTCAAGCGGTGTACATAAAGGGAGATATAGTCGCTATAAATATTAAAGGGGGGGGGGGGGAGGGTAATTTAAGATGCAATCCCACAGGTTTCTTCAAGACTTGTAAGAGACTTGTATTTTAATTTGGTTTCTTTTGACTTATTATCGTTTGTTCTTTTTTTTTCTTTGGATGATCTGAAAGCCGAAAAGGTTTATTATTTGGATTTTTCTTCTGTTTCTCGCGTGCCGCCCTTTGATCTTCGCCATAATTGGTAACAACTCGATTTGAGCTGCGTTGCGTGTAAGGAGTGAATCACTAAAGCCGTCATCGACCAACAGGCTCCAGGTATTACCGAAGAGTGCCCAAGAAGGCAAGCCATTTTCCACTTCTAGCTTGCGTCGTGGTCCAAGAAGAGAATACCATGCTTCGGTGCTCCGGGAACCGTTACCAAGAAACATGGCTACCGAAATGGTCCGGATTTTACGTAATAATATTAAGTGAGCTATCATCACCATAATATTCTTTTACTGCTATCTGGACATTCGCCGTTTCTTTCGCACACGTTTTTGTGACCTGAGGAATTATTTCGCAAATAGCAGTCTTCATTAAAATATGCATCTTCTGGAAACATAGATACGAAGCTATTTGTATCTAACCTTAATACCTTCGGTGAACTCTTTTCCTTTAGGAGAAAATAATTTTCTGAATGGTACTAAACAGTTTCGCTCTATAAAGCAAGAATTATTTTAAGAATTCTTTGTAGCGGAGAATAATAGTTTCGGACTACAAGAATAGACTCGTGTGCAATTTAAGGTGGAAAAATGTAGTTGTAACTTGAGAGGATTAGGTAGATTACGTGCAGTCATGCACCGGGGAAGAAGGACAATTCCTACATTGCCAAAAATACAATTCAATTTCGATTACGTCAAGTGTAATCAAAGTGAGGGCGGTGTCACGGTCTGGAGTATGTTGGTTTCGGAACATCACCTCCTCTTGATTACACTCATTCAGCGTGCCAATTATACCACACCGCTACTACTAACCGGTCGGCTGACCAAAACCATCCGTACCTACTTCATCATTACGCATCTAACGGATGCATGTTGAATCTGGATTACATATTATGCAATTTCATTCACTATAAAAATATCAGACAATACACAACTCTGGAATGTGGAATCTGACATTGTTTATTTACTTTTTTTTCTTTCTTGACTACAGGCCTCGCACTCCCTTACTGTTTGCTACATTTTGCTTTTTTTTCGCAGGAGGATACTATTTGGCTACAAGAAAGTGGTAACTACATTTGGGAATTGTCACCTGATTCAAAATTGTTTTCCACTTAAATATATTGGAAACAAATTCGGATCGGGGGGCCATATCCCAAATGCAGTTTTCGCTTTCTTGTTTTGCGCGGCAGTACTCTAGGGTGTTAAAAAAAAAACAGAGTTCGAATATCGTTTGAGATAATGACTCAGATTTAATGAAATTGCTAAGCCTATAATAAATAAGATAAACATGTCAAAGTTGTTACTGTACCTTCATCGTTTGTCGACTTCCCATGTCCCCTCGACCCTGTTCGGCGGCTTGCTACGTCAGCCGCATGGCGAGATGCTCTGCAAACAGAAAGACCGTGACATTAGATTTCGCGCACGTTTCATGCAAATAATTCCACCGTATATTTTCCCGGCCTATTGAAGCAGAAACAGCTACGAAGAATAATAATCTAGAATCGCAATTGCAGGGAGAAACATTAATATCTCAATGCCAGTTTTATAACGGGTCCTGGATCAATTGTACCGTAGGAATTCCCCGTTCGCGCAGGAAACGTCCAGCCTGACAACTAAAAAACTAAAATAGTTTCTGTTTCTGTTTCGATTCTAGCTCCCAGTAAGTAATTATCAATTATAAACGTCTCAGGTATCTTTTCGAAATAATGATACATATTATCTCGGCCTTTAAATTTAAGACGATCTATCCCCGTGGTTTCCGGATGTTTCAGCAATGCGCTCAGGTACTTCGCGATTAAAGTTTTTATCTAATTTCACTACGTGAGAGACAACAAAAAACCGAAATATGTAATCAGACAATTTCTTAGGAAGGTGCAATTAATGACGCTGAACGCTAGAGGTGTTTTTCTTGAGACTATATTTTTACTTATTAAGGAACAAAGTCTAGGAGAAGATACGCTCCCGAGCACTCTCGGCCTTCAGCGTTTCCGGTTCTAGGAGCCGATGAGTCTTTGGTTTGTGCGAAGACCTCGAATCTCGTTCGTTGCCTCGACTTTAAATGATACACTAGAGTGCCTCATTTTTTTTAGATTGTCTTAAGCTATGAATAGAAAATTCCTTCCTTTTGCTAAGAAAATGTTATTATTTTCTCCAGATTACTATGCTACTATTTTTCCAGTTTGAAAAAAAATATTCGGAGCCGTTTGTCAAAAAGGAGCCTGAGTAGTGTTTTTTCAAAATGAATATATTTATTATTTTCAAATTATTAATTATTTTGACAATTTTAGTAATCATTTGAAATGTTATAAGTTATAAGCAAAATTGTGCTTCAAAATTATTATTCTTCGAAATTTTAGGAAATCATTTGAAATGTTTTGAAACCTTTATTATTTTTTCCTTAGAATTCATTCAAAAAAAGCATTTTATATTTTCTCAAAAATCTTAAGAACATGATTTCATTCTCTTCAAACCTTTCAAAATCCTTGAGAAGCTTTTTTTCTAAATTCTGAGTGAATTGTATATTGACAGCTAATGATTTGAAAAACTTCGTTATGTATTAGTTATTTAGTCATACATTCTTTTTTAGTGAAATATAAGAATAAAATAATAACTTTTCGATTGTAGGAAACATGTTCCTTAAATTCTTTTCCAATAATCAAGTTATCATGAAATCGCAACTTTAAGAATGTTGATATGAATATTTGACATAAAAATCTGTATAGCGACCTCTAAATATTTCTTTCAATCTAGAAAAATATGCAATCATTTGCACTCCAAAATTGATAAATTTCCGTGTGAAGTCTTTAGAAAATCTTGAAAAAAAGGCTTTCATGAGACAACCTAATGATACACCTATGTTGTTAATTACAATCGCTTCGGAAGCACTAATTATTCCAGGCATGTGCTCTTTACTCACGCTTCGCTCGCTATACGGAATTACAAAAGGGATGAAAAAAACATCAGCTAGATGAGAAAAAAATATATTTGTTATCCTAAGCTTCATCTGATTCATACCTGCACGCAGAATGAAATAAGCTAATTTAAAAACAAATGATGACGGCATACGTCTTTCTGCCAAATTGTAGAAGAAATAACATAGGATGTAAGATTAGCCTCATTCGTTATCTGTGACATTCTGGGGACAAGTTTTATGAAATAATTCATTTTGTTCTGAATCTTATTGTCTGTTATTTTTACTATTTGAATATTAAACCATTTTAATATTTATTATAGCTTTTATAAGTGCCAATTGTAAAAGTGAAATTTACCAAATGTTACTCAAAAATAATATTTTAAATATTGTTTTAGTTTGTATTAGGTGTTATTACTTTATAGGTAATAACTCCCAGACTCATTTTTTTGATATTAAGGATGGTAAAGGCCTGAAACCAAACTTCGAACTATGTACCTTTAAATTCTGAAGTCATTCTAGGGGTTCTAGGGGCTACTTTGAATATGTTCAAGGGTAGTTCACTATCAATAACGCACATTTTAATCATAAAAAAGCACATTATAAAATTTAAACCATTTGGAGAGGGTAGTTTTTCACTTCTAAGAGTAGTATTCTGAATTAAATTAGGTTAAAATTATCTTCAGTGATGCCTACCATCATTTTGTTGTCGTACTTTTTGCTTTTACGTAAGTCATTTGTCATTTTTACAAAAAAAGAATATACCTTTATAGCGTTTAAGGACTTTGGTCCACGGGTCAAACATTTTTTTATTTATAAATATTTATAAATATTTATAAATATTTATATATTTTTTCTCTCCGATTTTAGATAAATCTTTCTAAAATCTTTTGACAATCTTATACGGCAAGAACAAACTGTGAGAACTCGTAAAACTGAGGACATGAATGAGTGTTTAGATCCGGTGACTAATCAGAATTAACATATTACTTAGACGGTAGTGAAGACCATCAATCAGTTCTGGAGGTATAATGATCTGGAAGGTATAATTTAATAATAAAATTTCTGCTAAAGAAAGATGACGCGATTTCTATATGGACTGAGTTAGTTTGAATATAAGACACTGGACGCTTCCCTCAGATCCGTGCTTCGAATTCCACTGCAAGTTTCATTGGCCATTACTCATTCTATCTGCGTATAGCCAAAGATGTACTTACAACCCCATCCGTACATACACGCGGGTTATGACTCTACGTCTTGCTAAATTTTTGAGACATGAAATAGCTTTTGCAAGGAGGACGGCTCTTTATTCTCCGTGTATTTTCTCTACACTGTTCCGAGGCCGAAGCTGTAAAACACTTTTTTCTCCTGTAGTTTTATAAATCATTGGAATTGCGTTTTGCTCGTAAACAGCGTCTGGTCTGTAACTTAATTAACATGGGTTATACCTCTTTCATCAAATTTTATTCTAAAATAGCCTGTCCACTTCATCATTTAATTTACAAGTATCACAGTTCATTTCCTTTTTTACCTTTTCCTGTTTTCCCCCTCAAAATTTTAAAATCCCCTTAAGACACCTCATATCGGAAATTTCGACCAAATTTTCTACTTTTCTGAGATCGAAGCTCTAAAGCACTTTTTTCTCCTATAGTTTTGAAGATCATTGGAATTGCGTATAAATTGAGTCCCAGGATTTAAAGCTGATCTATGAATTCAGTTCAATTGTGAACCTCCCACCAACGCCCATTTCTTAGACCAATATTTGAGGGCTGCTACGAAATCCCCATTTCGAAATTCCCTTACTTTCCCTGAATTTTCCCTGACCATTTGTTCCGTACACGAAAGAATACACTAGAGAAATATTGATGATAATAAGGAATCAAAATTTATCTACTGATTAAAATACTTTCAAAAAAATTCAATTCTTTAATTTTTTTTCTGATGTATTTTTATCACTAGAAAGTTCTCAAGGCTGCTGTTCAATATTTCCGAGATACCCATATGATATAAAAAGGCGTGGGCTGTGATCCATAAGATGCCGAGTTAAAAAGGACATGATCATTGCCATCTTAAGGGTGAATATCGTGGTACCACACATAGCAATTGTAATCTGAATTACAACTAACATCGATTTTTCGTTTCTAAAGTGTTTCATTGAATGTTTAGGCATCGACATTAGACAAAAACATTGCTAAAATCTCTGCATTTATATTTATCATAGAATCATTTTAAGCGTTATAACATGGAAAAATGTGCAGTTCAAACAGAAAAATACTAAGCAATCAAATTAATTTTTGTATTCGCAACAGCCAACTGTCAGCCGTATTCAAGGATTTTCCTATCTTTAAATTAGCTATGTGATGGCATGAGTTTCATATATCATACACAATCGAAACTTCAAGTACAAATTTTTGGTTAGCAAGAAATACAGAAAAATAAATAATTTTCAATCCAATTTTTAAAAAATTACAAAAGGATAATAATTTATATCTTTTTAAAAAAATTTATTTATGTGATTTATTAATAATAATACTTACAATAAATTCTACATTTTTCGAACAATTGACTTCGCTTCTAACAATGTTTGTAGCTAGATCAAGGATAAATATCGCTGGTCTAGCTATAAATTATTTTCCGTGTCATAAAATATTTTTTGAAAGCATTGTTAATGTTTTTTTATGATCGATCGTTACTCGAATTTCCACCTTTACTTTGCATGAGGAGTGTAGATATTTAAATGTATGAATCAATTGAAGTCACGGCCACACGTTTCGCAAACGAGTGACACTAAAGACGCTTCGCCTTGCCTATCTTTAAATAATGTGTGATTACTTATCGACAAAGCTTCCACAGTCTTGCCATTAACTTAGTAAACATAAACTAAGATAAATTTTTCTATGACTCATGCCTAAGCGTACTAATTTCCCGAATTTTTTGACCTGACGATGATTCACGGTAAAATAAATATCTGACAAAAAAAGGTGCATTGACTTTATTTCGAAGTAATAAATATTAAGTGTTATGAAGATTATAAGTATCCTTCAGTTTAAAGCAGAAAAATGATGTTTTTTAATCGAATTCCAATGGATTGTGGCTCCATTTTACCTCTGATCCTCTCCCAAATTAAAAATTTTAAATATCTTGATCGTTAAAAAATGTAAGTGAATATTTGTAATGGCTTGATGAATGAAAGGATAGAAAATATCTCATTTGCCTTTCAACATCAGCTGATGTTGTATCAGCATTTTTTGGAAATCATTGATATGTAGATGTGCATTACAAAATAAAATTTGCTACATCATAGTATTGTGTTTCTTATATCAGCGGATAAAACAAGAGTATTTTCTAATAGTAAGAAAGAAAGTCAGACTCAGCTAACTATGACTTATTATTTTCAACAAATTGGATACACATGGATGTCGTTAATTACACTTTTACTTTTGCATCTGACACTGATTCTTGCCAAGATAGACTTAGACAATTAATGCTCACTTTGTGATTCAAACTCATTGTTTTACTGAGTGCCTGACAATCAGAAAGGAACAGCGTGGAAAATTAATGCGTTCCTGTTTTCATCTTCTTTTCGATCTTGTCGTTTTCTACTGGAATCACTTCCTTATATCTATTCCGCTACTATAAGATAACTTACTGCTATAACTAATTATGCGTTAAGAGCGCATACTGGTTGGAATTTGAAAAACGTGTCTACAGTTACTCAGCTTCCTCAGTGATTATGATAAATGTAAACAAAATCTAAAAATAAACACTGGCACGTGTCGATGAGATAATTGCGAATTGAGAGAAGGTGTAATAAAAATGATGATGCACATTTTTATTGCATTGAAAGTGCATTGCGAATAAATTTTTGCAGGATATGTTTAATACATAATGGTCATTCATATTCTATTCTGATACTAATGTTTGTTCATTAGCGACTAAGCATGGCATGTGGTGAAAATGAAATTTGTATAGAATTTTTTTGAGATTACCGGTGTGATGCGGAATGTCAGAGAAGGTGCGAAAAATATGTCTAAACAGTGCACTTGATTTTTGCTCTCATTATTACAAGAGCATAGAGGCTCCTTTTCGTATTAGACAACGTTTTAGAACCGGTGCCAACAACTTTTTAAAAATTGTTGTTTAAACCAGAATTACGTAATTTTTTCCAATGCTGTTTTTTTCCAACTAATTGAGATATTTTGTTTGCCCGAAAATTAACCAAAAGTTTGCACAGCAAAGAGTTTTTAGTTTATGTTTGTTTTTTTTATAATTTTTAACACTCCAAATTTTTTTCTGGATCTCGGAAGTGAGTGAAATCCCCCGCGAGAATTATTAGTGAAGAATTAAATTTCTTAATTAGTCGAAAAATATAGCATTTCTAAGAAAATTTGCTCAAACTTTTTTTTTAACAAATTTTTAAAATATTTTTTGGCACGCGATCTAAGAAGTTTTCTCATACCAAAAGGAAACTTCACGCCAAATTTCATGCTTTCTCACTTTTACGGAACTTCAAGTAATTTGGTGATTTTTTCACTATAAATACAACATTTTCTATGTGTGCAGAAATTATTGCCAATTTTTATGCGTACAGTTTTCGATAATTAATAATAGTAAAAACATATTTAACAACAAACTATTTTTTCATCAAGTTAAAATTTTTGGAAATATAGAAAAAATTGCATTATTTTGGTTTTGTTTGATGGAACACTCATTTCAAATTTGACCAAAAAGTTTCTTACATATATCTTCTTCAGTTTCGTCGTGAGAAACTTTAAATCTTTTAATGTAAATAATGTTGCATTTTTTGACCTTTTCGATGTGGCCTAAGAGATAAGTTAAAAAATGTTTTCACGTTCAAAAAAATAGTAGCGTGTTTCTTCTGTTTATAGTATAAATTTTGGAAAGTTACTTCTTTCTGAATTTAAAGAAGACAGTCTTTCAATTGTTTAAACAATTCATAATCATTCACTTGCGTCTTTTCCTATGATAGGTGTGGCAAATTCTAGTTTTCTTAGATCTCCTACACTATGTCGCAGAAATTAACATTTGGTCTATTTTCAAAAGTCTTATCAATGATTTTAAACATTGCTCCTGATGTCTGTAGCCCTAATTGAGTGATTTTTTCCTTCAATAGAGACGAGCTCTAAATTATTGTAATTCAATTTTAGTACTCTTTCAAATTTCTGGGGTTGTTTCATTCATTAAAGAGTATGTTTAAAGGTTCAAAAGGTTAAAAAGGACATGATCATTGCCATCGTACGGGTAAATATTGTGGTGCAACACATATAAACTGTAATCTGAAATGCAATTGATATCGATTTTTCGAATATAAAGTGTTTCATTAAATGTTTAGAAATCGATATTAGACTACAACAACGCTGTGATCTCTGCATTTATATTTATCTTAGAATCATTCTTAGCGTTATCACACGGAAAAATTGTGTAGTTTAAACAGAAAATAGGTTTGATAATTGACAGGATTTCAGAGGATTTAGAAGATTTTGCGCTATGTTGAGAGATTATAATATAGATCTTTAGAAAATAAATCAAGCATTTCAAAGTTGTTCATCTTTTTTCCACTTTTTCGAAATTTAAAAAAAAATGGAGTTTCTTT
This sequence comes from Andricus quercusramuli, assembly GCA_932178445.1. Taxonomy (NCBI): domain Eukaryota; kingdom Metazoa; phylum Arthropoda; class Insecta; order Hymenoptera; family Cynipidae; genus Andricus; species Andricus quercusramuli. The sequence continues at coordinate 540,416 of CAKNXH010001294.1, read as the reverse complement.
TTCGGGAAAGCAAATAAATTAGGAGAGATGTATCACCAAAAATTGAAAGTCCAATTTTGGGACCACCCTAGTAATATACGGACGACCCCAAAAGGTCGAATTCAAACTTGTTCCACAACTTTGACTTCCAATCTCTTCCATTCACTTGCAATAATTGTTTCTAGTATTTTTTCTCCTTATAACTATTTTTTCTTATGACACCGCTGTGGTAAGATTTCTTGAAGGCGTTGCTACCGCTCGTTCGAGCCTTTAAAGTCTAACCAGAAGACGAAGGAGACAACGTCGATCTCATTGCGAAAGACAGAAGTTGACTTTCACTGCCCGCATAGCGTAGCGCGAGCGTAGGTACACACAATCATAGAAAATGTGTGGAAGTGCGTAACACTCTTTTGTGTGTGTGCAGTCTGACTGTGCACTGTGCATCGCCAGCCCGCGCCTCCGCCTTTGTAAATTGTATACACACAATTACTACAAAACGCACGACCACGTAAGAACAGCTTTTACAAACAAGACATTCGAAGTCCAAGGAATTCCTATTTATTTTTTCTAAGGTAATTCAATGTCTTGGGGAAAAGTAAAACAATCCGAGAATGCATAACAAAAGACTATAGTCCTGCTTTTCAAGCTACCATTTTTGCCAGTAGTTGTACTTTGCCAGCCTCTCATTATTTTTTTCATTAGCAAACAATGTAAACTTTCTTTAAGTGATTTATATTATACTCTGGTTGAAAAGTAAGTTATGTAAATTATGATGAATAACTTTCAGAATGGGCATCGGAATTGGGCAATCATTTCAAGGATGTACCAGTCAATCTCAAAAAACATCCAACCTTCATAGTAACTTATCTAATCGACAAATAGGGCCAATGCTAATTACTACAAATTTTGAAGAAGGAATTTACGCGTCCTTTGGAAAACAATGGTATAGGTTGAAATTATTTATCTAACAAATTTTATATGGATTTTTGTATTGCAGCTTCAAGTTTAGGTAGAATCTGCAATTTGTATGGAATCCTGATGATCAAGAGCTTCTCTTATTCTTTGAAAGATTCTTTACAATCTTGTTCGGTTATCACTCGGTTATCCCAACTGGTAATGCCAGTGTAAGCCGGACTAATTCAAGTGATTCGGAGTAAACCACTTATAATCCGCGGTATTCCACTTTCAATACAAAGTAATCGAGGCTAATCTACTTGTAATCTAGAGCTATTTACTTGCAATCCACCTAATCCGAACAATTCGAAGTAATTTTGGTAATCCAAGCATATTTAACTTGTAATCCAGCTAATTTAGAGTAATTTGCAAAGTTAATCCAAACAGTTTTAACCTATTTTATAGAATATTTGTTTTTTGTTGAAAAATCAACAATTTGCTTAAAATTCAATGCGTTTTGGTTGTAAAATTTGCGTTTCCCCTTCATTGTAAACAAATTTTTTCAAACTAATTTGACTTGAAACAAAACTCGACCAAATAGAATTGTCAAAAAATCCTTCAAGGAGTAAAATCAGTCCTTGATCAGCAGGATTCTATAAGAACTACATCTTCTACTTAAAATTGAGGCTGAAGCACAAAAATCCGTATAGGTTTTGTTGAATGAACAATTGCAACCAAAACTTCCATTTTCTACATTCTATTCTATATTCTATTTTCGTCGATTTTATAAATATTATTTTTGAAATAGCTTAATTTTGAAATGGACTGTACGTAGTGAACATCCTTAAGAAGCCTGAGGGCATAATAACATTAATATGTTGCCACTTCCGCTCCGTCCTAAATTACACCTTTTTTACTGGTCCCGCTTATCGAAAACATTCAATGGACATCATTTTAATAAAAGTCTATTCCTTTTCTGATTCACCATTTTCTGAGAAAATAAAAAAAGTTTGATGTAGTGGAGAGAAGTTAACAAGGTACTTCTTTTTTTTTCTATCCATCGAGCCGTGAATCCGGCATTTAGGATCAAGTTTGGTAAACATCGATAAATAATGTCCTATACGGAACCTTAGAACGCCCACTAAATTGTACCTTCCCACATAGAAATGAAAATTAATAACTTTGATATATGATATATATATATATATATATATATATATATATATATATATATATATATATATATATATATATATAAAAGAAGAAAGAAAAAAAGGGTTTAATGACAGCACACCTGTAAGCGAGTAACTTTCTCTTCTTTTTCAATTCAATACTTTCTTAAAAGAGCATATATGTAATAAAATGAAGTTGCTGCCCTTACGAAAAAATATGATAGGAAATTCAGTATAGGTTTCTAATGATTTGCTCACAATGAATTTTTTATAATTATTTTGCGATTTTGTCAGATTTCATACCAATTCTACGGAATTTCAAATTATTTTCATGATTTCACAGATTTTCAAGATTTCCTTTCTCATTAGAGAACTCCAACGGGATTTTAAGGCTTTTAAAATAATTTTATGGAAACCAAAAAGATTTCTACGGGTTTCAAAATTTTTCTACTAACTTCAAGGAATTTCAAAGGTTTTCAAGAAATTTAAAAAATAGTTCCACGGATTTCAAGGAATCTCGTACACAAGATTAAATGGATTTTATTGAATCTCTTAGGATTTCAAAGATTTCTAGGGATTTGAACTTTTTTTTGTTGTTGAAATTTAATGAAAAAGTTTAATTTATTTTCGAGGGATTTCATTGGATTTCGAGGGACTTTCACGGTATTTGAAGACTTTTCAGAAGATTGTATGTAATATCAAAAGATTTGTACTGATTTCCAGATTTTTCTACTAATTTCAAATGATTTCAACTGTTTTCAAAGCATTTAAAAATACTTCCGAGGATTTCAAGTAATTTTTAGAGATTTTTAATCATTGGAAGGATTTTAGTGAATTTGAAATATTTCCAAACATTTCCGACGATTTAAAGGGATTTCAAATGATTTCAAGAGATTTCGAAGGAATTCCAGGAATGTTAAAGCTTTTCTAAGGATTTTACGTGATTTCAAAAGATTTTAAGCTATTTTAACAGATTACAAGGAATTTCAAAAAAAGATTTCAAAATTTTCAAGCTCGATTTTAATGGATTTCTACATTCTTTGAAAAAATAATTGGATAAAATTGCAAGGGATTTCTAGCGATTTCAAAGATTTCAAGAGAATTAAGGTATTTCAAGAAATTACGCAAGAATGCAATGATTTTATTGAATCTCTAAAGATTTCAAAGATTTCTAGGGATTGAAGCTTTTTTAGAGAAATTCATTCAATAAGTTTAATTTTATTTGGATTTAAGGGATTTCAAATGATTCCTACATATTTTAATGGATTTTTAAGGTTTCCAAAGATTTTAATGGGGTCAAGAAATTTCAAAGAATTTTACCAGATTTGAGGGATTATTTAGTGCCTCCAATTATTTCAAAGGGTTTCACCGGATTTCTAGAGAACTTCAGGAAGTAAATTGAATTTTTATTTGATTTTTAAGGGATGGTAAACAAAGTTGTGGGTTTACAAAAAAAATTGAAATCGGGTAAAATCTTCTGATTTCTTTTTTGATTTGAAAAGCCCAAATTTTTGATATTCACAACAAATTTTCTATTGATTCTAGTGAAGAATAATAAATAATTACAAATTTCGAAAAGATTTTTTGGCTAATTTAGAATTTGTTGGAAATTTGCGAAAAACATGTTTTTTGATTGAGTTGAATTCATACTTTTTTGGATGAAGTTTCAATGCCGAAAATTCTTTAGCTTGAAACAAAGAAGCATGTTATTATTTTACTTCCATAAGTAATGGTGTTGTTTAAAAAGTTCCAAAATCGGAAAAAATAAATAATTACAAAATCCCTAATTCATGAAAAAAAATGTCTGAAAAATCAAAATGATATGTTTCTTTAGCTCAAGCTTAAGAAATATTAAATTCAATATTCCAATTTTTCAAAAACGTAATATGACTTAATAAAGAAAACATGTTTCTTGGACATTTTCAAAAAATAATTCAGAATTTGTTAATCAAAGATTTTGAAAATTCACAAGGAATTTTCTATTGGTTCAAAAATTATACCGAATTTTTTGAATGATCAATTCTTACTCGTAAACAATAATAAAAATTTATAAATTTAAAACCGAATTTTTTGAATAATTGAGACTTTGTTGGAAATGTGCGAAAAACATATTTTTTCACTGAGTCAAATTTTTTGGAAAATGTTTAAATGTCGAAATTTCTTCAACTTGGACCAAAGAAGCATGTTATTATTTCACTTTTATGAAAGAAATTTTCCGTTGTGATTAAAACATTCCAAAATCACAAAAAAATAAAAAAACCTGAAATTCCTAAATCACGAAAAAAAAATGTTTTCCTGAAAAATAAAAACAATCACATGTTTCTTTGGTTCGAAGGTAAGGCAATTTTAGATTCTACATATTTCAATTTTTCTAAAACGTCTGTATATGACTCAATACAAAATAAACATGTTTTTTGCACATTAGCAAACAATTCTAGATTAGAAAGACATTTTTTTCTTTTCATTTCATATTATTATTCTCTCGTAAGAAATGTGCATATAAAAAATTTTCCATAATTCTTGAACCAATAAGAAATTTTTTTGTAGTTTTCTGGAATTAAAATTTTTAAAGTTGCAAAGAGAACAGAAGATATTAATCGATTTCAATTTTTTTTACTTTCTCTTGGGATGTCAACCTAAAAAATTTCTTTCCTCGGCTTAAACGTTTCGAATGATTTGAGTATTTTCACACCACCCTACTGATTATCCTATAATGATTTTCTTTAATTATTTTCTATATTCAATTTTCTATAACAGTAGAAAAATTATAAGAAATGCATTACAAACAATTCATTTTAAACCTATACTATAATATTATTAAATATAATAGTATAATATTTTTTCGTGAGGGTCACTCATTAGTCACTTGAGGATTTTACGGGATTTTACGGGATGATTTTAGGAGATGAGTGGCAATATCAAGTGATGTGTTTTAAAATATCTCAAGAGATTCCGCAGGATTTCATACGTTTTTTAAGATTTCAAAAGATTTTACGGAATTTTAAGCAATCTATAATTATTTTCTGTATTAAATTTTCTATAATAGCGCAAAAATTATAAGAAATGCATGACAAAAAATTCTTCTTAAACCTATACTACAATATTATTGAATATAATAGTATAATATTTTTTCGTGAGGTTCACTCATTAGTCACTTGAGTTTTCAATGAAAGGAGTCACTTGTTCCACACTTTTGAAGCGGTAATATCCCTGGCAGAGCTGTGACAGCTGTCGGATAGTGAAAATGACAACGAAGAGAATTACTTTCGCAGTGGGCTTATACAGAAAAGGAGTGGCAGTGAATAATAATCGTGGACTTGGTTTATGCTGTACGTCAGAGAAAGAGAGAGAGAAACAGGTACAGAGTTACAGAGAGAGAGAGAGATAGAGAGAGGACATTATTTGTGCGAGTGTGCAAAGTGAAGCACGCCCGTAAGCACGTAAATGCGAGTGAATAAGCCTACTAGTAATGCCAGAAGAGGACCGTGCCCTGTACCAGTGACGTCATACTGGCGGCGCGTGATCCAAGATGGCGAACGCTGGTCCCCGAGTCAAATCGACAGGACACTCGCAGGACTCACAGGACCGGAACCGGTTCCGACCGACAGCCCGACAGGCGTCGACGAGAACAACGTCAACAGAAAACCTTCTATTTTCTATTCGGAATTAGGCACGGGCGATCTCGATTCGATTATTTATGTATCGATTATTTCGATCTGAATTGTCGATTTTTGGACCGATTTTTGTCCATCCGATTAATGAAATTAAACGATTCATCTCTTCAGATTTTTATAGACGAGTCATTTTTTTCTGATTTCAAGAGATTCCAAAGGATTTCAAGGGCTTACTACCTATTTCAAAGGATTCTACGGAATTTCGGGCGACTTTTAGCGACTCTAAAGGATTTTGTCATTTCGAAAGGTATAAAGAGATTACCAAGTATTTTAATGAATTTTAAGCCAATTTTAGGGATCTGAAAGGATTTTAAGTAATCCGTAAGGATTTTACAGGATTACAAGCAATTTTCAAAAATTTTAAGGAATTTAAAGCGATTTTAAGAAGCTTCAAAGTTTAAAGGATTTTATGAAATTCCGGAAGATTTGAAGAGATTCCCAAGTATATATGTCAAAGGATTTTAAGACAATTTTAAAGATTTTAAAGGATCTCCAAAGATTCCCAGGGATGTTACGGCATTACATGCAATTTTAATGCATTCTCAAGGATCTTAAGTTATTCCGCAGAAATTCATCAGATTTTTAAAATATTTCAAAATTATTTACACAATTCTCAGCGATTTTGAGAGACTTTAAAAGTTATCAAGAAATTTCAAGGGATCTTAAGAAAATAAATTTCCGATGATTTCCAAGGATTTTACGGGATGACAAGCTATTTTTATGGACTTTAAAGGATGTTCAGAAATTCCAAGAGATTTGAAGAGATTTCCAAGTATTGCAAAGGATTCGAAGCAAATTTGAAAAATTCGAAAAGAAATGGTTTTTAATTTGCTCAAAATTCTTTGCAATACTTGGAAATTTCTTCAAATCTTTCGGAATTTCATAAAATCCTTCAAAGTCTCTAAAAACCGCTTGACATTCTATGAAATCCTTTGAAATCTTTGAAAATCTATGAAATTCTTTGGCATTTCTTAAGATCCTTATAATCCCTCAAAATTCTTGGGAATCTTTCAAAATCTCTTGAAATTTAAAATCCTTTGAAATCATTTGAAAATATTTAAAAACTATTAAATCCTTTGAAATCATTACAAAATATTTTAAAACTATTAAAATCCTTTAAAATCTTTTGAAATTTCTTGAAACCTCGTAACATCCTTTGAAATATTTGAAAATCGTACTAAAAGAGTAAGAATTTCAAGTAATCCTTAAATATTCCCAAGCATTTTACGAGCTTACAAGCAATTTTTAAGATTTTTGAAGGTTATTAAAAGATTCCAATGGATTTCATAAATTTTAAAAGATTTCAAAAGATTTTACAGAATTCAAAGCGATTTGTAGATACTCTAAAGTATCTTAAATGTTTTCAAAATATTCTACATAAATTTCCAAATTATTTAAAGGATGTTATAGAATTACAAGTGATTTTTAGACACTCTAAATGATTTTATGAAATTCCAAAAGATTTGAAGTGATTTCCAAGTATTTCAAACGATTTTAAGAAAATTTTAGGAATTGATATGTTTTCCAAAGATTTTAATGGATTTACGGAGTTTTAAGCCATTTTTAGATACTGAAGGATTATAAGAAATTCCGAAGGATTTGAAGGAATTCTCAAATATTTAAAAGAATTTTAAGAGATTTTAGACAAATTTGAGAGATTTTAAAGGATTTCAAAAAATCCCTCAGGACTTCGAATGATTTCGAACAATTTTGATGGATTTTACGATATTCAAATGAATTTTGAGAAATCATATTTCAAGGGATTTCTTGAAATTTCTAAATATATAAAAGAATTTTCAGGGATTATGATGAATTTTGAAAAATGCAATGAATTTCAAGAGATTACGAAGGACTTCCATGGATCTTGAAATATTTTAAAGAAATTTGTCGAAATTCAATTAATATTAACTTATTTTAAAAGATTTCAATTGTTTACAAATATTTGGCTAAGTCTAAAAGGCAATAGAGCTTGAAAGTTTCTTTGTGGCGTTACGGACAATTTTTTTTGTCTCACCATTGAACAAGTCTACTGAAAATTTTCGAATTGTCTATTTTCTAAATTTGTTCTCTATGGAAAAATTTCTTTTTCAATTTTTTTTGTGTGAAGCTTATGAAAGTCGACAACATTAGATGGAAAAAAAGTAAAAAGACATTTTTTTCTTCGAAAGATATTTCAGAAAATGATGAAAAATGCAACTTCATAAATTTGTACCTAAACTTGCAAAAAAAAATCTTTCTTTGTTTTGTTTTTGTTGAGTTTTTCTTTATGCTCTTTTTAATGAAGGTTCTTATTTTCAAGTTTCAAACAAAACTTTTCTATTTTTCACGGATCCTAAAACATGAGCCATTTTTACAAAAAAATCCGTAAAAATCGGTTTACACAGGATCCATGAAGAACAGAAAAAAAATTTCTTTGGAAACTTAAAAATATGACCGTGTTTCTTTAGTTAATTCAGAGGAGCACCGAAAAATAAAATTAATAAAGATATTATTTTCGCAACTTCACGTACAAAGTAAAAGAAGTATTTAGTCATTTTTTTAAATATTATATTCAGACAACAACATTTTGTTCCTACTTTTTTTCATCTAAGGTTATTCACTTCCATAACCATGAGCCAAACAAAATTTAAAAAAATTAATCCAGTCCCAATGGTGAGAAGTTTGTTGAAATTAAAAAAAATTTTCGTCAAGCCATAAAGAAACTTTTCAGTGCTATTGCCAACGAATCTAATTATTTTGAGGTCGTCCTACCCACCCTATCGCCCATCCCTAATTTGAAATGTCTTCACGTCGTTTTGTTGCGTGCACGTTATATTGCACATACATATATGCATATAGTGACGTTACCTTCTTCGCACACGCACATTCTGCACGATTCTCAGGAAATGTCTTCCAGGATCGTGTTTTGTTTAAATTCACTCATTTAAATTCATCGATTAGCTGCTATCTATTTATTCTTTTCGAGTTATTGGTTCTCGCCAAAGTGTTAAGGAAATTTACTGTTATGTTTGCAGTCCCTCTCTTCTGCAGGGATTGCAAATTACGTAACGCTCGCACGCTCTTTGCTTTTTTAGTTATCTTTTTGTTCATTTCCTCCTCTCTTTCTAATAGTTTACGGAATACATTTGTCTCAAATAATATATTTTTTTAATTATCCTTGACAATGAATGTGAAAAATTGACATTCTGAAGATGTGCGAACTTGATGTTCCAGAAAAACTTACGTGAGCGATATATTTGAATTTTTTTTTCTTAAGAAATTTAATTTTAAGGTATTTTGTGAGATTTCGAAATATTTTGAAGATTTAAAAGGAATTACGAGAAATTTTGAGAGATCTTTGTGAATTTTAAGGGTTTTACAAAGATGTTAAACGACTTTGAAGCATTTTAAGAGACTGTGAAAAACTCTCAAGGATTTAAAATTTTTTTAGAGGATTTTAAGAATAATCCCTAAGGATTTCCAAAGATTTGCAAAGATTTTCAGTATTTTATAGTATCAAATAAAATTTCAGTTAATTATGTTATGTGACAATGAAGCTGACCCCCCTTCTATTTTTAAATACGAAATATGAATGTCATTTTATATAATCTTTAATAGAACCATGAATCACGAGTTGAAATTATTCAGTACTAGTATGGGAGAATACTTCTGATTAAATTCTTTAGACATTTTTTAATTTCAGAACATTGATATGATATAAAGATTAAACTAAATGGTGGATTAACTCAACAAATTAGGGGCCGTCCATAAAATCTTTTCTCCTCTTTAAAGAACTGTTACTTTTCCTCTGTTTTCGAAAAATTTCGCCTTATTCTTGTTTTTTTTTTGCTTATTGAAATGAGTTAATAGAACCCAATATGAAAATCCAGCTATTCTTGGATAAAAGATTTTTTGTTGTTGAAAGGTCTACCATTATATTTTTTGTTTGAAAGTCACCTAGTTTGATTCAAAAATCTGCTATTTGGTTAATGATTCAATTATTTTGTTGAAAATGCAACAGTTTTGTTAGAAAGTCATATTTTTTTTTTCAAATTCAACTGATTAATTCAAAGTTGAATTTTTTTTGTTTTTTTTTTCGTGTTTAAAGTCAATTGATTTCTAAAATATTCGAACTTTAAGAGTAAAACCCTGAATATTTCATCAGAAGTGGATCCATTTTTGGTAGAAAATTAATCTTGTTTATTGAAAATTGATCTACTTGGCTGAGCATTTAACTATTTTGTTAAAATTTTGTCGTGTTTCATTGAATTTTACTAGATGATATTCCGATTTATTTTAGTGTTTTAACTGTAAAAACTTTTCCATTTCTGGTTGAATACTCATCTGCTTTAGTTCAAAATATCACTATTTGGTGAAAAATTCATGCATTCTCTTAAAATTTTTTGTTTGTAGGTTAAAAATCCAATTATTTAGTAAAAAATGCAACTGTTTGGTTGAAAGTTTAATTTTTTGGTTGAAAACTCAACTAATTGGTTCAAAATTGAACTACTTTAATAAACATTCATTTTTTGGTTGAAGATTCATCCCTTTGGTTGAAAATGTAACTATTCTGCTGAAAAATCGTTTTTTTTCTTGTTTTTTTTAGAATTAATTTTCTTCACTGAAAATGTAATTCTTCCACTTTTTTTTGAAAATGGATCTTTTCTGGTTGAAAATTCACATATTTTGTTGAAAACTTATCTTTTTTTGTAGAAAAATAATTTTCTCGGTTGGAAATTGATCCTTTTTGGTTAAAAATTCAACTGCTTGGTTGAACATAAATCAAATTTGATTAAGGATTTAACTACTTTTTCTGAAAATTCCTAGTTTTTGGTTGAGTCCAACTATTTTTGACTGAAAATTAAAATATTTTTTTATTGAAATATTAACTATCACATGATTTGTTGAAAGTTTATTTTTTTAAATCAACTATTTGGTTTAAAATTGTACTACTCCGTAAAAAATTAGTTTTTTTTTGTTCAAGATTTATCACTTTAGTTGAAAATACTACTATTTAATCTTAAATGAACTTTTTTGTTGGAAATTCATATTTTTAGATTGAAAATTCAGCTGTTTTGTAGAAAAGTCTTTTTTTTCTGTTGCGAATTAAACTATTTGATAAAAAAATTAATTATTTTGTTTGGAATTTAACTTTTTTGTTTGAAAATTTATATTTATGGTTAAAAATTATATTACTATGGTATGAAATTCAACTTTTTGATTTAAAATTAAACTACTGATTTGCAAATTAAACTGTTCCATAATGAATCTGTTTTTTTGTTTGTTTGAAAATTAATTTTATCTGAAAATGTAGCTATTCCATTGTTGGTTCAAAATGTTTTCTTTATAAATTGAACATTTAACAGTTGCATAGAAAATTCACGTATATTGTTGAAAATTCATATATTTGGGTAGAAAATTAATCTTGTTTATCGAAAATTCATAATTTTGGTTGAGAATTCAACTATTTTGCCAAAAATTCGTCTCTTTTAGTTAAATTTAATTGGTTGAAAATTAGTTTTTTTTTTCTGAAAATTAGTTTTTCGTTTAAAATTAATTTCTCAAGCTAAAAATTCAACGATTCCATTTTTTATTGAAAAATTCGTTTTCTTAGTTAAAAATTCATCTATTTCAAATGAAAATCTTCTTGTTCAATTAAAAATTAACTTTCTTTCAAAATTTGTCACTCTTCTTCTTTGGTGGGAAATTCAACTGCTTTGTTGAAAATTCATCCTTCTGGATTGAAAATTCATCTCTTCTGGTAGAAATGTCACCTTTATTATTCAAAAATTTAACTCTCTTAACTGAAAATGAACTTTTTTTTTGAAATTTCAAGTTTTCAGGTTAAAAATTCAACTGTCTTCTAAACAATTCCTCTTTTTGAATTAAAAATTCAACAATTTGGTTGAATATACTACTAGAATTTTTGGTGTCGATATTATTGGCCTTCAATGTATTGACATAGATTAAAATTTTATTTTTTTTTAATCAGATCGATAGACATTATATGTTTTCCGTGTTCTGTTAAACCTCTTTCTGCAAAGAACTTTTATTTTTTCTATATTGAACCAGTTTTTTGCCATAGAAAGAGCATATAGTTGATGATATTTTAAAGAAAGTGTATACATGAATACTTTCCAATGAATAAGATTCTTCAATTTGAAACTGGTTTTTACGAGAGGTACGTATTTACGTAACTTCGAATTTCGAGGCAGGTACACAACTGCAAGTGCATGTAACCGATAGGAAGTAAAAGCAAAAGTGATTACGTAATTTTAAAGTGGAACCATTCAAAAATCAACAACTTTCAATTATTTAGGGATTTACAAGTTTATTTGAATAAGCAACATCTGTAGCTTTAAATGCGTAAGTATTTCCAAGTAAATGTGCAATTATTTTTATTTTTTTATATAATAATACATAAGATAGTATTTATTTACTATTTACTAGCATTGTTGATATTTATTATATTTATATAAAAAATTATTATATAATATTCAGTGATAAAAATAATGATAAACTTTGCGATTATCTATTTGAAATTGGTAAATTAAAAATTGTGTATGCTCAAAATCAAAAAAGTTATATTTTTAATTCTTAAGAGATCAAAAGCTTAAAATTTCAATCTTTCTGAATAAAAAAATAAAAAATTTCAGTATCGAAGTAAAGCATGCAATCTCTAAGTGTTTCAAATTATTATCGTAATTTATAGATTTTCAAATGCCTTAATGCTAAATATAAGAATTTTAATTTTAAAAGTCTCAAAATGCTACTCTTCATTAAAAAATTTAATCTACATATTTTATATGGTAATCTTCATTTTCAATAATAAAGAATTTGAAGATTTTTTTTTGTTATCAAGTAGCATTTGAAGACAACTAAATTCTAGAATAAAAAAAGCATAGCTTATAAAAAGCAGTACATGAAATGTATAGAGCATTCGAAATTGAACAATTTTAAATTACAATTCGTTAAATTTTTATAATTTTGAACTAAATCTTTGTTTAAAAAAAATGTATTCAGGAACATGAAAAAATAAACAATGATTGCTCAAGTTACACCTCAATATGTTTAGAATTGCAAAAAACCACTCATATAAAAAAAAACAATTTACAGTTTAAACATTCTTTCATTGTTTTGTATTTAAAAATAAGACAATAAAATAGGTATGGTTTTAGTTTGAAAGCGTTTCAAACTAATAAATCTCAAAACCTGAAACTACAAGCAATCTAAGATTGTTGAAGCCTGAATAATTAAACTGGTGAAGATATAAAGCATTTAAAGCATTTATATTTTATTGAAAAGCAATTTGAAACTACATTTGAGCTTTCAATTGGACAAATAAATTTAGTTTTCTCAGTCTTCAGAATCGGCATATTGCATAATAAATAATTTATAATAATAATTGTTATAAGTTTGAAAAGTTTCAATCTATAGAGGCAGAGCTAGTGAGTTAGAAAAACCGCTGCAATTTCTGACTTTTGACCATTTTTTTAATTCAAATTCAACTCCTGACAAAATCTAGAAAAAAAAGGTCAACATTAAAGAAGGTACGCAAAATTAACAATAGAATCTTCCCTTTGAAATGAGTCCAAGAAACTGTAAAAATGTTTACGGGTTCTCGGATTATCATGAAAAATGTAGAGGCGTGCGAAAGATAAAAATCGCTCGGTCGAGCGGTGATAGATCCGCCAGTGAAGATTTTCAAAATTTCTTGGGCTCATTTTAATGAGGAGATTTTAAGGTTCATTTTGCATGACTTTCATATTTTCAAAATTATTTTCCAAGATTTTGACAGCAGTTGAAGTTAAATCACGAACATTTTTGAAAATTCGTCTTTTTTGGTAGAAATTAATCTTCTAGGTTGAAAATTCTTCTTTTTGGTTTAAAATTCAATTCTTTTAGTTGAAGATTCATCATTTTAGTTAAAAATTCATCAGTTTGCTTAAAAATTAATTTTTAAACTGGAAATTCAACTGTTCCAGTTTGGGTGAAATTGATCTTTTTTAGTTATAAATTCAACTATTTGATTGAAAAATTGTCTTTTTCAGTTGAAAATTCAAATATTTCGTTGAAAAATCAAGTAATTTGTTGAAAAATCGTATTTTTTGGTGAAAAACAAATATTTTCGTTCGAAAATTGATCTTCTTGCTTGAAAATTTATCTTTTTGGTTTAAAATTCAAGTCATTCAAGCTTTTGTTATAAATTCGTCTTTTTGTTTTAAAGTTTTTCTATTCTAGTTGAAGATTCGTTATTTTAGTTGAAAATTGATCACTTTCGTTGAAAAAATTTTTTTTTTGTGCTGAAAATTAATTTTTGACCTGAAAATTGAAATATTTCATTAATGTTTAAAAATTCTTCTTTTTTAGTTAAAAATTCATCTTTTCGGTTGAAAATAAAACTGCTTTCTTAAAATTTAAACTCATTTGTTAGGAATGCATCTATTTGGTTTGAAATTCATCTATTACAGTTGAAGCTTCATAATTTTAGTTGAAGAATTATCAGTTTGGTTGAAAGTTTTTTTTTTCAGGAAGATTAATTTTAAAATTTAAATAATCAATTTTTGGAAATTTTATTTATTTTTCTTCCAAATTCAACCATTTTGCTGAAAATTTGTCTTTTGCAGTTGAAAATTTAACAAGTTCGTTGAAAATTCATATATTATGTTGTAAAATCGTCATTCCTGCTAGAAACTAAATTTTTTTATTTGAAAATTAATCTTCTTGTCTGAGTATCCATCTTTTTTGTTCAAAATTTCAGGAGTTCTGTGAAATATTCCTAATTTTAGATAAAAATTCATCTTTTTAATTGAAAATGAATCTGCTTGTTTGAAAGTTAAACTCTTTTGTTGAACATTCATCACATATTTTGTTTTTGTAGGCAAAATCAATTTTTCAAATTAAAAATTCATAAAGTCTATTTTTGGTTGAAAACTGATCTTTTTTAGTTGAAAAATAAAAAAATTTGATTGAAAATTGTATCTTAAAATTGTATGGTTATAGATATAATTATTATAGTATAATATAATATAATTTTTAGTGTATAGTTTGATTTTTATATTATATTTATTTTATTTTTTATTTTCATTTTAGTCGGTTTGATATTAAGGAATAGGGATGTCATAATACATTGGAATCTGAAGAACGAATCGACGGATTCGTGATTGACTTTCGATAGAGTGATTAAGATATTCATTGACCCGGTATTTGGTGGCCATTGTTTTAAAAGAAGATTCACAGGACGATGACCAGGCGCTTCAGAAAAGGAACGCTTTCTACTTCTTGAAATCGTTGCGCGAAGGAATTGCAAATAGACATGAATTTCAAGTCTATCGAACGTCGACACAATCTCGAATCGATCTTACTACCCACGCCATAATACATAAATGGCCGCAAGTTCGTTCTTCCTCCCATAGGCGGAAACCCCCAACTTAATATTCAATCATTTTATAATCATCTTAAAAATAGCTTTTATCTTTTTACGACTATAATTTATCACACAAAAATTCTATCAAGAATAATTAATAATGTACTAATGGGCCGAGAGGAGAGTGTTCCTTCATGACTTTGTGAACCTCTTCACCTGGGGTGCTTGCTAGAGATATTGATCAGAGACCTGAGTCGAAGCAGTTTTGCGGAACGAACGTGCTACTTAAATAAAGAACACGTGAATTTTATATTAATCAATGAATAATTTAGATTAATTAATTAATAATTAATCTAGAGTAATCACGAACTAATATTGAATTAATCTAAATTAATTACTTATTAATTATTCAAAATTATTGCATCAATTAATTAATGCATTAGCAACAAAATAGTGTAATTTTCGACTAAAAAAGATTAATTTTCTACCGAAAGAGATGAATTTTGAAACCAAAAAGAAAAATTTTCAACAAAAAAGTTGATCTTCTCATCAAGAAAGATTTTTCAGTCGAGAAATAATTGACATTCAAACCCGGATTAGGTGAATTTTAAATAGTCGAATTTTCAAGATAAAAAGATGATTTGCGAAAAAGATAGTTGAATTATCAACCTGAAAATTCGAGATTTCAACAGAATAGTTGAATTTTTAACTACAATGTAGAATTTTCGACTTAAAAAAATTAATTTTCAACCAAACGGTTGAATTCTTAACAGAGAAAAATTTATTATCAACCAAAGAATTGCATTTATAGTCAGATAGTTCAACTTTGAAGCAAAAAGGCCTAATTTTCAAAAAATAGTTGAATTTTGAAGCAAAACGTATTTTTGAACAAATAGTTGAATTTTCAGACCAAAAGGATGAATTTTATAGAATAGAATTGAATTTTCAATCCAAAAGAAATGAATTTTTAACAAAATAATTGAATTTCCATTTTAAAAAATAATAAATTTGTAAACACGTATTTGAATCTTGAACCTACAAATATGAATTCTGTACCAAGTAGTTGAATATTTGAGACAAGGAGAAGAATGTTCAACAAAACAAATATTATTTCAACGAAATAATTAAATTTGCTACAAAATTATTCAATTTTGCTACGTACAAAAATGAATTTCCCACCAAAACTGTACATTTTCAAGCCAAACAACGAATGTTCAACAAAATAAATAAATTTTCAACAAAATAATTAAATGTCCAACGTAATAGTTACATTTTTATTGGAACACTTAAATTTTCAACAAAATAATTCAATTTCAACGGATTTGCAAATAAAAAGGTTAATTTTTTTAGTCACATAATTGAATTCTGAACCAAAATTGTAATAATTTATTATATATATATATATATATATTATATAGTTAAAATTTAAACCCAAGAGATGAATTTTCAACTAATGAGATGAATTTTGAACAAATTGGTTTAACTTTCAATCACGTCGTTGAATTTACAATCGAAAAAAAAATTTAATTTTTCATCAAAAAAGATAAATTTACAACAAAATAGATCAATTTTCAACCAAAAAGTTGATTTTAAACCAAATAGTGGTTTTTTACGGAAATGGTAGGATTTCCAACACAAAAAGATGAATTTTCAACAAACTAATTCAAATTTCAAGTCAAATATTTGAACTTTCAATTAAAAAACTATCAATTTTTAACGAAAATTGTAATAGTTAATATTACAATTGAAAAAATGATTTTAAACGAACAAAAAACATTTTTCAACAAAATAGTTACATTTTCAACCAAACACTGAAAATAAAAACGGTGAATTTTTGACCAAAAATAGAATCGACCGGATCCATTCCAAATCGGGCAGGGTTATACGTATTTCAAATACGGGATTCGTATTTTTCCGATTTGGAAAATACAAAATTGGTTCGAAATGAACAAAATAGCAGTGGTTTTTCTGAAAAAATTAAAAATCGATTTTCTCAAAAAAACGCACGTTTGAATTTGTTGCCAATTTTTTTTTGAACTTGTACTTTGAAAATGAAGATATATTGTAAATTTGATGTTTGCTAAATAACGTTTGTAGCCAGGAGAATTTTTTTTCTTACAATCGAATTTTCTACTTCTTCTGGGAAACAATGACAGAAATGAAAAAATGTTAAGATAAAAGTTTACACGTCTATTAGGTCAAAAGTTATAGAGTTTTAAGGAACAAAAATTTAGTTTTTTAAAGAACAAAGCACAAAATTCAAATACGCATAACTTTTAGAAAAATCTTTTTTTTTTTGCAAATCGAAAAAATACGTATCGCCTAATTTCCTCTAAAAACAACATATTTCGTCCCCGACAGATTCTGTTATTTCAAGTGTAAAACCCTGCCTAATTTGAAATGGATTCAGTCAATGGTTAAATTTTCAGTCAAAAAAAGTAATTTTTAACCCCGAAAAAACTAATCTTCAATAAAACAGTTCAATCTTCTACCAGATGGTACAATTTTTAACCAAAAGAGATGGATCCTAAACCGACAATGTAATAGTATAATTTGTAATTAAAATAAATTAACTTTTAACGAAAAATAGTTAAATTTCCTTATTGGGTCCTATTAATTCACTTTTACCAAATTATTAGATTTAAGTCTAATGATTTTCGTATGAAATAACAAAATGTATAGGTTTGAACAATTTCAGACGTTGTTAGGGTTTCTCATCAAATAATGAAATCTTCATTAAAAAATCATTAGATTTTAAAGAAGGTTCATAATTTTTTAACAATTTTAGGTTGCGTTGGAATCTCACATCGAAAAAAGTTACATCAAACAAAAATCATTATAATTTGAACAATATTTGAAATCTTTGAACAATTTTAAAAATCGTTAGATTTTCCAAATTATCATTCACTCATTATGTTAACATTTTTCGCTAGAAAGAGGTGAATTTAAACAAAAACCATCAGGTTTAAAAGAAGATTCACCATAATGAATCAATTTTTTTTATGTTACTGATCTTCGTCTAAAATTGCTATGGTTAATAAAAATCATTAGATATATGTACAATATTTGAGCACTGATACGTTATGTTAATTATTTTTCGCCGGAAATTGGTATTTTTGAACAAAAATAAAAAATATTGTCTTTGCTTTTCTTTTATATCAGTTTAGATAATAGATACTATGAAATACAAAAATTTCATATTATTATTAATTTTATATTTCAATTTAAAAATTGAGTGACATAGAAAATATAATAATCGCGTGCGTGTTAGATTTCTAGTATGGTATAATTTAACTAACCCATATATATTAATCAAGTGGAATTTTTCTTTAGAATGTAAATAATTCAAGCAAGAAAATCTCCACAAAAAAATAATGAGTAAACCTCATTCCATAAATTGAGCGCTGCACAAATCCGAATAACTTTTTTCCAGTATCGTTTCACTTTTCTTGGCTTCACTTTTTTCACGAAAGCGCAGCCAGGATCCCAATTAGAGCGCAATGTCGGTATATTATCGAGGCGAAATTTTTGCGATCGTCTGCGTCATTCGTCCCCTTTTCCACATTTAAGACGCCATAGAGAGTTGATGGAATTTAATGACTCGAGCAGAAATTACGCTAACACAATTTATCGTGTTCAAAAAAACATTAATGTCAATAGTATCTAAATTATCTCGCCTCTTTATTTTACCGACCGACTTGCCGTTACATAAACACAACACAAAACATTTTATTTATTAATTTTTTACATTCTCAATCTAATGAGAAGGTCATATAAAAAAATGAACAATGCTAGAACCATTTCTCGGTGAGTTACAAATTTTTCTTTTTAATAAAAAAAAATACTGTTGAAAATAAGAAAGTCCGTTTTCCACCAAAACTATTCGAGATATGAACAAAATATCTACGAAGTTATTAATTATCACTTTTTGATAGGACGCACAGTTTTTTTTAGTCCTAAAAGAGCATTTTGAAAAATTAAAATTTTTTGATAGGCAACACAAGACTCAATAAAAAATGAATAAAAGAAAGTTGTTTACCAAAAAAAGATCGGCAAATTTTTTATGAACTATTTTTTGATAGGTCACGTAGTTTTTGTTTTAATCATAAGCAGATTTTTTTTATAGGACGTGCACTTTTTCAATTATAAAAACAAGGCAATGAAGATGCGTCTGTTTCAATATCAATGCACATTATGAATTGCAATAATAATTATATGTACATTTATTGAATTGATACATTTTAGGATAGCTGAGTATAAAGATCAATGAAAATTAAGGAACAAATATCAAAGTAATAATAAACCAAATTGTATATATAATAATATATTAGAGTTGAACATAATATAGAAAAGAGCGCATTTCAGAAAAATTTTAATTGAATGCGAAGCACAAAGTACGTTATAAGAATGTGTTCGTTAAAGCTGAAGGAGCTTTAACAAAAGAGAATTCACAATCATCAGATTACAGTTCTCGATGGTTTGACCTTCAATTTCAAAAGGTCTATGCACAAATGTGGGGGACGTACAAAGACCGATTTGAAACGCGAGATAGATATATTATCGAGCGCGAAGCGTGAGATTCAACAGACGCACGCTTCAGCCGCGAGCCGTGCGCACAGCGAGCGATGAGAATATGCCGACGCGGCGGGCAGATTTTTTTTCACCTTTTTTAACACGAAAGATTTTTTCATTTTACAAACAACACAAATCATTTTAGGGCTGTCATTTTAGAGATATTTGAAGTTTATGGCTCTAAAATTGGAAAGGTTTAGTATCTTCTACCGCAAATTGTAAGTTATGGGGAAGATAAAAATTTGTGGTACCGTTTAAATTGTAAGAATGTGTTCCAGGGGTCTGAAATTAGTTAAATGATGATTTCAAAAAATTATATTATATTTTTGTGAAGTTGTAACATTTTCGAAGAATCTTCGACAATGATGATAGAATTTGGTGGATTCAGTTTATATCATAAATTCTCAATCAGGACAAATTCATTTTTAATCAAGAAGTTGCATTTAAAAGAGGATTAAATTTTTATAAAAAGTGATGAATTTTCAACAAGAGGTGAAATTTTAACCAATAAAGATTCAACCAAACAGATGAATTTTCAGCAAAAATTTAAATTTTTGTAAAAAGAGTTAATTTTTAACATAAAAAAAGAACATTTAACGAGAAATGTAATAGTTGATATTTCAACCAAAAAATATTCTAATATTGAATAAAAAATAGTTTAATTCAACCAATAAAGATGAATTTTTAACAAAAAACTTGAATCCTCAACTAAATCAGATTGATTTTCATCCAAAAGGTTGCATTTTTAACCAAAAAAAAAGATAAAACTTGTAGCAAAAGAGATGAATTTTCAAATAAAAATGATCAATTTTCAACAAGAGTTGTAATTCTAACGAAAAAAAATGTTCAGTTAATAAAGAAATAAAGTTTAATAAAAAATATTGAATTTCCAAGTCAAAAAGATGATTCGATAAATTTTGATAAATTCCAAAAGATTTTTCAAACAAATTGTGAGATTTAAAATTATTGTAAGAGATATATTAATGGATTTCGGGATAGTTTTGAAAAATTTTAACATTTGTGAATATTTAAAAATGTGTTAATAGAATCCGAATGGTCTTGCGAAAACTCGTTAAAATCTTGAAGGTTCCGAATGAAACTATAGGTCTGTTTACATATAAGCTTAGAAGAATTTCACATGTTGTAAATGACTTTATCATTCTCCGAAAAAAGTATGAATAATTATTTTTAAAAAACACTTATGCTTCTGAAGTAAACATAGAACATTTTTTTAAGGACTGAAGATATTAATTTCTCTAAAGAAAATTAAATTTAAAAAATCATAAATAATTAATTACATAACTTTCACGTTGCTTGTTTTTAATACTGAACAGATGGATTGAATATTACTTTGGCCTTCAATTAACATAATTTTCCGCTTACCATCAAACATAATTTTTATTATGGAAAAAATTGTTCGATAAAGTCATTATTTTGAAATCATTTTAAATATTTAAAATCACTTGAAATCTTACAATCTCTTTTGAAATCTTATGAATCCTTAAAATATGGTGAAATCCCTTGAAATTTTTGAAATACGTAGAAAACCCTATAAGTCCCGTGAAATTGTATTTCATTGCATCCTAAAGATGTCTAGAAATCTCTTGGAATCAACATCCCCATGTCTCAGATGAAAATTTTTATTTTTGAAAATATTGAAAATTCGATATTTTAACCAACTATTTCAATTTTCTACTAAGAAAATTGGGTTTTCATCGCAAAAGACGAATTTTCAACAAATTAAAAAAACTTTTAAATAATCATTTCGAACTATGGATGTGATGTTGGTCTAATTTTTTTTATTTATCAATTGTTAAACAAAAAGTTCAATTCTGCACTAAATAGTTGAATTTTATATCGAATAGTTGAATTTTGTACCAAATAATTGAATTTTATACCAAATTATTGAATTTTCAAGCCATAAAGATGAATTTCCTACAAAACAGTTAAATTTTTAACCCGATAATATGAATTTCCAACTAATTAGTTGAATCTTCAAGGAAGTAGTTAAATTTTCAATTTAAAAAAATTAATTTTTACCAAAATAAAATGAACCTTAAATATAAATAACAGTTGCATTTGTAATTTAAAAGCATTTGTAAGACAAGAAAGAAAGAAAATGTTAATGAAATTGTTTAATTTTGAATTTTTAGAAAATTAATCTTCCTGGTTAAAGAATAATTTTTTTCTATTAAAAAGGATCAAAATTTTATTTGAAAATTCATCTCGTCGGTTGAAATTTTTTTTTTTTCATTAAGAATTGATTTTTTAAACTGAATATGTAACTATTCCAGTTTTTATTTAAATATGATATTTTTAATAAAAAATTGATCTTTCCGAGTTGAAAATCAACATTTTGACTGAAACTTCGTCTTTTATGGTGAAAATGTAATCTTGAATCCTTTCTGGTTCAAAATTCAAATGTTCGGTTAAAAATTAATCTGTTTTGGTTGAGGATTCAACTATTCTGTTGAAATTTTGTATTCTTTGGTTGAAAAATCAAATACTTAGTTTAAAGCTTAACTACTTTTTAAAAAATTGCTACAACTGATTTATCATTTTAGATAAAAATTGATTTGTTTTGTAAAAAAATTCGTTTGTTTGGCTTGAAAATTTAACATTTTGCTAGAAAATTAAACTATTCGGTTAAAAATTCGCCTCTTTTGGTGTAATCCGACAGGATGAAAATTAGTTTTGTTTTAAAATTAATTTTTTGAACTGAACATTTTGAAAATTCCATTTTTGGTTTTGAAAGAATTTCTCTAGTTTAGAAATTAATTATTTGGTTTGAAATTCATCTTTCTGGATTGAAACTTGATCATTTTTGGATGGAAGTTCAACTGTTCGATTGAAAATCAATCTATTTTTGTTAAAGATTCAACTATTTTATTTTAATTTTTAATTTTATTTTATTCGTATTTTTTGGTTGAAAAATTAAGTATTTGGTTGAGAGTTTAATAACTTGTTGAAAAATTGATAAAATTGATTCATCATTTTGGTTGGAAATTGATCTTTTTCGTAGAAAATTCGTCTGTTTGGCTTGAAAATTCAACAATTTGGAACAAAATTCAACAATTTGATTGAAAATTCGTCTTTTTCAGATTTAAGTAATCAGGTTGAAAGTTAGTTTTGTTTTAAAATTAATTTTTCGAAGTCAAAATTTTGAAAATTTCATTTTCAATTTTAAAAACCCTTTTTTTTAATTCAACTATTTGGTTTAAAAGTCATCTTTCTTGATTGAAAATTGATCTGTTTTGTAGAAAATTCGTCTATTTGGCTCGAAAATTTAACAATTTGGTAGAAAATTAAACCACTTGGTTAAGTCTTTTTGGTTGAATTCAACAGGTTGAAAATTACTTTTGTTCTAAAATTAATTCTTTAAACTGAAAATTTTGGAAATCCCATCTTTCACTTAAAGAAAGTCTTTTTTAGTTGAAAATTAGAGTATTTGGTTTAAAATTCGTCTGTCTTAATTGAAACTTCATTTATTTAGTTAAGGACTCAACTATTTTATTTAAAAATTCGTAATTGGGTTGAAAATTCATCATTTATTTATCATTCATCATTTTGGGTCGAAAAAACTTTTTTCTTGAAGATTGAACACTTCGGGTTGAAAATTCCACTATCTTCTGGAAATTTTTTCTTTTTGATTTGAAAATCCTACTGTTTTTGGTTCAATTCTTATTTATAGTGGTTGAAATTTCCGACCATTTGGTGAAAAATGCACCTTTGCAGGTTGAAAATTCAACTATTTTGATAAAGTCGTCTTTTTTTGTAGAAAATTGAACTGTTTTGTTGGAATGTCGTCTTTCTGAATTGAAAATTCATCTTCCTTTGTTGAAAATGAACCTCTTTCTTTGCTGGAAGTTTAACTATTTGGTTATTAATGCAACTGTTTGGTTGAAAATTAATTTTGTTTCATTGTTGAAAATTCGTCTTTTCGGGTTTAAAAAGTCATCTACTTTGTTAGAAAATCTTTTGTTAAAAATGCAGTATATTTCGACTTGAAATCAGAGGATGCGTCGTCAACAAGGGGGCTGTCGATGGGGGGTCAAAAATTGCTAAAAATTGGTAACATAGTTTATGCACAACCCCATAACTATACCGTTACTATTATTATTTTTAGGACGGTTATTATTCTTCTTCCCATTTCTAAAATCTATTTGGTTCTGCACGAAACGACACTAAAAAGACAGCAGCAATCATGAAACCTTCGAAAGCTGGCTTCAAGTTTGACACTAACTCGAGAAATAAAGTGACACTTAGAATAGGAGTGGTCCATAAAATGTGAATTCCTGACAGTTCCTCCAGGCTACATAGGACTCGCGGATTTTCGCGCGATGCGACGTGGTACCATAAGCATCGTTCCGTTATACACGTCCAACAGGTATTCTTAGATACCTTCCTCCTCCAAGATTCTCTGGTACAACTAGAATGCCATCTTCCTCGAGCTTTATCTCGAAAGTGCTCCGACCAAAACAAAGCCTTGCTTGCTCTCTATGCGTTCCCATCCGATAAGGACCACACAAACTACATAATACAATTTGCCAACAACCGTAGACTTACACCCAAGTTCACCCTAGTCACTTTTTATTCAAAAAATAATAAATCAACTTCCGTTAAATCAAATTAAGTTACTCAAGTTAATTTAAGGGGCTGTCCATTAATTACATTACCAGACCTCGGACTCACCACATTATTCATACTATTTGACACTTTTTTGCGTGATGACACTATTCTACTACTATTAAAAAAAAGACACAACAGACACTATTTTCTCACAATTGTCTGCTAATGCCACTATTTTTTACTTTTCCATGAAAAATATTTTTCAATCTTTCACGCTTTGCCCTGGGGGGGGGGGGGGGGGTCTTATGAATGAACTAGTTCAACTTTCAACCAAGTAGTTAAATTTCCAATTGAAGAGAGGAAATTTAAAACATAATATTAATTGTCTACCAAAGGAGATGAATTCTCAACAACATACATAATTTTTTAAGAAAAAAGTTCTATTTTCAACCAGGAAGATTAATTTTCAACCGAAAAATATGATTTTTCTACAAAATAGATAAATTTTTACAAATGGTTGAATTTTCTACCTAGAAGATTAATTTTTTACAGAAAAAAAAAAGAATTTTTAACAGATGACATCAATTTTCAACTAAATAGTTTGAACCATGGATGTTATGCTAGCCTAAATTTTATTTGATTAATTGTTCTTATATATTTTTTATTTTTAAATATTTTAAACTAAAAAGTTGAATTTTTGATCTGGAAAAGATCAATTTCTGAGACCAAAAATGGGACTGCTAAATTTTTATTCAGTGGAATTAATGTTCAATAAGAAAAAGAATTTTCTACAAAGCAGTTTAATTTTATACCAAATAGTTGAATTTTATACCAAACTGATGAATTTTCAAGCCAAAATGACGAATTTTCAACAAAAAAAATCAATTTTCAACAAAATAGTTGAAAGTTCAATTTTTATTCAAAATAATCAAGTTCCAATAAAAAATGGGATAGTTACATGTTCAGTTTAAAAAATTAATTCCTAACCAAAAAAAAAAAAACGAATTTTCTACAAAACAGTTTAATTTTATACAAAACTGAAGTATTTTCAACAAATCAATTGCATTTCAAACCAAAAAAGAATTATTTTCTAACAAGAATAATTTTGTATGAAAAAAGACGAATTTATAACAAAATGCATCAAACTTCAACCAAATAGTTGAATTTTCAACTAAAAAAGATCAATTTTCAATGAAAAATATCAAGTTTCAATCAAAAATTTAATAGCTATATTTCCAGTTAAAAATGAATTCTCAACCAACAGAAACGAATTTTTTACGGAAGGGTTTAATTTTGTACAAAAAATGTTCAATTCTGTATGCCAAATAGTTTAATTTTGTACCAAATTATTGAATTTTCAAGCCAAAAGATCAATGTTCTGGAAAACAGTTGAATGTTCAACCCGAGATTAGGAATTTTCAACAGAAAAGTTAATTTTTAATAAAATAGTTAAATTTTTACTTAAATTAATTGCCTTTCATCTACCAAAAAAAAAGAATGTTTAACAAAAATTATGAATCCTAAACCAGAAAAATTAACTTTCAAGAAAGTATTTCCACTTTATACCAAGCAGTTTAATTTTCATAAAAAGCAAATTAATTTTCAACAAAACAATTGCATTTCAAAACAAAAAAAGATGAATTTCCAACAAAGAAGAATAATTTTCTTCTAAAAAGTACGAATTTCCAACAAAATACATCAATTTTTTACCAAATCATTGAGTTTTTTTACTAAAAATGAAAATCAGTTTTTAGTTACAAATGTCAAATTTAAATCAAAAATTGAATAGTTACATTTTCAGTTTGAAAAATTTATTTTCAACCAGTTAAACGAATCTTCTACAAAACAGATTATTCTGTACCAGATAGTTATATTTTCTGTCAAATTATTGAATTTCCAAGCCAAAAACACGAATTTTCTACAAAGCAGTTAAATTTCAACTCGAGAATATGAATTTTCAACAAAAAGGTTCATTTTCAAGCATTCAGTTAAAGTTTCGACAAAATAGTTGAATTTTCAGTTTAAAAAATTAATTTAAGACAAAAAGAACGACTGCTTTCTTCATCTGCTTGGTTAAAAGTTGAAAGTGGAAAATTTAATTATTTGGTTGAAAATTATTTTTTTAAATAAAGATTTAACTATTTCATTTTTTATTTGAAGTTCATCCTTTTCATTTAAAATTTCAACTATTTGGCTGCAAATTAATCCTCCAAAAGTTGAAAATTTAACTATTTGATTGATCTTTATCATCCATCTTTCCATACCATCTTTCTTGGTAGAAAGTTAATGTTTCATTGTTACAAATGTATCTTTTTGGTCAAAAATTCATCTCTTCGGTTGAAAATTCCAATATTTCGTTGAGAATTCGTATTTGTTGGTTGTATTCTACTTTTTTTTAGTTAAATAAAAACCTTCCTTGTTTGAAATATCAACTATTCCTTTTTTCATTTATAACTTTTTCTTTTTTGATTGAAACTTAAACTTATGTCTTAAAAATCCATATTTTTCTGCTGATGATTCATAATATTAGTTGAAAATTTAACCTTTTTGTTAACTGAAACAAATTTTTGTTAGATTGAAAGAAATCAATTTTATTGACTGTAGTTTATTTGATTCAAACAAATTTTATGTAAATTGAATAGTAAATATTTTTAAAATAAATCAACATTTCTTGGACCCTATATCAAAGAAATAATATGCTTGGGTAACAAAGAATTTGATTCATTCAGAAACATTTTGAGTGAATCACATAAAATTTGTTCAAACTGCATCCTTACCTATTTTTTTGTTTAAATCAAGCAAACTTTTTTTTACTATTGTAAATTAAATTTTTTTCGTGAAATATAATCTTCTCGGTTTAAAATTCATTCTTTTTGGTTGAAAATGCAACTATTTGGTTGAAAATTTATCCTTTTTTGTTGAGGATTCAACTATTTAGTAAGAAATTCTTATTTTTTGGTCAAATTTGACTATTCTTTATCTAAAATTAGAATATTTTTTGGTTGAAATATCAACTATGACATGCTTTATTGAAAATTCATCTTTTTGGGTTGAAAATTCAACTGGTTTTGTAGAAAATTCATCTTTTTGACGTGAAAATTCAACAATTTGGTGGAAAATTTAACTATTTGGTTGAAAAACTATGTATGTCATTGAAAATTCGTTTTTCGTTAGAAAATTAATCTTCATTATTAAAATTTCAAGATTGTACGTTAAAAATTCATCTATTTGTTTATAAACTAAATGGTTTTTAGTAGAATTAAAATTTTTCTGTTCGAAAATTCGACCATTTGATTTTAAATATATCTTTAAAGGTTGAAAATGCAACTATATGGTTAAAACTTCAACTATTTTGTTCATGTCTTTTTTTTTATCGAAAATTTAACTGTTTTGTTTGAAAACCTAGGGATGTGAAGCATTTAAAATTGCATTAATCATGATATATATATATATATATATATATATATATATATCTTATATAAAAGAATTTGTTCTCCTATTTTCGTAAAAAATCACCCTTTTCTTTCTATTTTGAGAGCGAAACTGGTAACGTACAAAATTGGTAACGTAGGTTATGGACGATCCTTAAGTTACAAATTTGATTAAAACCCATTGCAATTTAGTTAACGAGCATATCGAAATTAATGCAATTTATTTAACGAGTTTGATTTTACCGCTATAATTTGGTCAATCTATTTAGTTTGATCAACTCAATTTAGTAATCAATTTAATTTGACCAATTTATATATAATTATCTTTTGAATAAAAATCAATCACTTCTGATGACAGAAGAATATCGACACATGGAAATGAAGGCCAATTTCTGATTTCTACACCATACTCCCACACGAAGATGTAATATTCATTGGATATCAGTGGAGGTTGAAAAAATGGTAATATGTCGTAAGATGTCCTTCCTTCTGTTCATGTATCTTGATTTGGTGCGATCGGAAAGTGAAATGTGGGAAATGTAGTTTAAATCGTAATTATTCTATGTTCCAATTTTGAAGAGCATGAGTCTGTTATTTGGTTTCTAAACATGTGTAGCCTGAATAAAAATAAAAATACAAGACATTTTTAATGGAAAACTACTGATTAATTTAGAAAGAGGTAATATACCTGACATTTAGTATACCTGGCTTTATTTTTTAATTTGTAAAAAGCTTTATAAAAATTAGCCGAAAATGAATCAAACGTCAGATTTTATTTGGATGTAAACAAAGTTGCTGCGTAGAATATACAACTACTGATGAACTTTCTGTTCCCACATCTCATCTCCACACAGTGAAAGTTGCTCAAATTTCGCATTTAATACAAATTTAATTCCAACTCCACTGAAGATCCAGAAAATATGACATTCATCTATAAATAAATGCATCCATCAGACCTTTCGCCTTGCCTGAAGATCCAATCAGATCTCCTCTGGTTATCCACAAAACATTCGTTGAACCCAGATTCTCAATTCAAAAATGCACTAAAGTCGAAAAAAAATCACCTTCAATATACTGATCAAGAAAAAAAGAAACAATCCATCAGTTTCACTCAACATGCACTAATCGGAATTGCACAAGTAAATAGTGCACTGAATTATCATTTCTTGGAGAAAATACCTGATCTGGGCATCGAGACCAGGTAATTTTCATCTTCAATTACCCTGATTTGGTAGGAGAAAGTTAAGAGGGAAAGTGGGGAAGTACACGCGCGTTTTTCCCGGGAAATTTGAATGTTTTTTGGGCGACGTACCTGTTTGGAACGAGAGCGACCAGGTATCGCAGGTACGAAGGTGCGATCGCGACTAGCATTCGATTCTAGGATCTGTTACCTGCAACAGTGGCCCCTGGAGTACCGCTCCTGAAACGCTCAACTCCCCACTATTTTCCTGCGCGCTGCCCACACTACAAAAGCCGCGACACGCAAACTCGCGGATGCTGTGAAGGTGTAGAGGTTTCAAGTGTTTAAACTTCTCGAGTGTTTCAAATCGGGAAATATTCTCGAGTCATCTCGAACGGAAACGTCCTTTAATTACGTAGAGACGATTTCTTTGATATTTTAGACCCCCTCGATCCCTATTGTCAGATTTTATGGGGTTTCAAAAGTTTTAAAAGATTTCCAGCGAGGCGAAAACAACTCCTAGAAACAAGGTTCAGAGCAGGTGGATTACGCCGGATTATATCGGATTACCCTATATTACTTCTTTATATAAAATTACTCTGGATTACATAAATTTATGGTGGATTATCTAACCTGAAGTAAACTCAGACGAATTTTCAACCAAAAAGTATTACTTTTTAATAAAATTGTTGAATTTCGTACAAAATAGGATAATTTTTCACTATTTTCAACAAAAAAGTTGAATTTGCAAATAAAAAGGATAAATTTTCTACCAAAAATTGGGGCAGTTGGAAAAGAGGATGGACTAGTCGTACTGAAAATTCGGGACGAGATACTTCGTTTCAAAAAACAAAAATGAATTTTCAAGAAATTTGTTGAATTCTCAACCAAAAGCTGAATATTCAACCAAGAAGATTAGTTTTCTATAAAAAATGACAAATTTTCAACAAAATAGTTAAACTTTCAATAAACAAAATGTATAAAATAATATATCCTATAATAAAACAAAATAGTTGAATTTTCAAACAAAGGGATGCATTTCTCAAAAAGAAAGAAACTAAAAAAAGATACATTTCCAGCCAAACAGTTGAATTTTCAACTGAAAAGGATACATTTTTCACAAGAAAATTAATAGTTGCATTTTCAGTTCAAAAATTAATTTTTAACCAAAAGAGAACACATTTTCAATGAAATAGTTCAGGTTTTAATCAAAGAGATTAATTTTTCAACTAAAATGAAGAATCTTCAGCTGGAATAGGTAAATTTTCAGTTGAAAAATTAACTTGCAACCAAAAAATAACGATTTTTCAACAAAATATCAACTATTTCAATTAACGAAATGAATTTTTCAACTAAACTGATGAATCTTCAACTATAATAGTTGAATTTTCAGTTAAAAAATCAATTTTTATCCAAAAATCAATGATTTTTCAACAAAATCATTAAATTTTTGATCAAGGATATATATCAAGGATATATATCAACCAAGAGGATTCGATTTTCTACTGAATCGGACGATTTCTTGAAAAAAAATACATGAATTTTTAACGAAGTACTTGAATTTTTGCCTACAAAAGATAAATTTTTAACCAAAAACTCGAATTGTCAACTAAAAAGAATAAATTTTCCACCAAATGGATACATTTCCAACAGAAGAGATCAATTTTTAACCAGAATGATGAATCTTCAACTAGAATTGGTTAATCTTCAGTTAAAAAATGAATTCTAAACAAAAAAAAGCTTTTTTTAAATATTCAAATTATCAACCAAAGATATGAGTTTTTTACTGAAATGATAAATATTCAACTGGAATAGTCTAATTTTCAGTTAAAAACTAAATATTTCACCAAAATAACAGTGGTTTTCAAACAGAATCGTTGATTTTTGTACCTAGGAGATGAATTTTTGGATACAACGATGAATCTTAAACTATAACGATGAATCTTAACCGAAAAAATGTCTTTTTGACAAAATTGTTGATTTTTTAAAAATAAATTAATTTTCAACAAAAAAAGATCAATTTTCAACAAAAAATGTAAAAGTTGATGTTTCAAACAAAAAATATTTTTATTTTAAATAAAAAACAGTTTAAGTCAACCAAAAAAGATGAATTTTCAACAAAATATTTCAATCCTAAACAACAAATCCAATAATTACATATCAAATTCACAAAATTAATTTTTTACCAATTAATAACGAATTTTCAAAAAAAAAAAAAAGAATAGTTATATTTTTTACCAAAGAGATGAATTTTTAACTAAAATGATGCATTTTCAACCAAAAAATAAATTTCTAACGAAGTAGTTTAACTTTCAACCAAATCGTTGAATTTTCAACCCAAAACATGAATTTTTAACCAAAAATATTAATTTCCAACCGAAAAGACGAATTTTCAACAAAAAATCGAATAGTTACATAATTAATTCAAAAAATTAATTTTGTATTATAATAAACAAAAACAACTTTTCATCAGAAAACATTAATTTTCAACAGAATGCATGAATTTTGAACCAAGTAGTTGAATTTTTTACAAACAAAAAAAGAATTTTCAACCAAGAAGATAAATTTTCTACCAATAAAAATAAATTTTTATCAAAATAGATTAATTTTCAACCGAAATGTCGAACTTTCAGCTGAAGAAGATCAAATCACAATAAAAACGGAATAGTAAAATTCTCAGTCAAACAATTCATTTTAAATTATTATCTAAAAAAAAAAATTCAAATTTTTCACTAAAATATGCAAACTGAAAGAGATCAATTTTAAAATTAAATGTGAATAGTTAAATTTTTAGTTGAAAAAAATATGAGTTTCCAAAGAAAAAAGTGAATTTTCAACCATATAATTAAATTTTCTACAAAGTAGGCTAATGTTTCATCAAATAGTTGAATTTTCAACCAAGTATATGAATTTTTTACCAAAGTGATCGGATGTTAAAAGTCTTTGCTGGATATGTCACGAAATACCTCAAAAAATACGCATCCTGTGGAAAAACATCCGTAACAAAAACTTTTTATTTCCGAGCCGCAAAAGCGGCTTTGAAATAATTTACCCTACCCCACCCCCCAGGAGGCAGGAGTGGGAGTAACTTTTTCATTTCAAATGGAAACCCCAATTTCTTTTCACAGATTCAGATTCTCTTTTATGATATGCGTCAGTTTCATTCGAAATTTTTTTTTTGATTCGCGAAAAAAAAGAAAAAGAAAACCCACTCCCTGCCTCCTGGGGGTGAGTGGCGTAAATTTGTTCAAAGTCGCTTTTCCCTCTTGAAAATATAAAGTTTTTATTACGTATATTTTGTTCATAGGATGCGTATTTTTTTTAGATATGTATATGTCTCAAGTTAAAAAAAACACCCTTAAATAATTAAAGAAGTTTTTGTTATCTCACTTATACAAGTACATGAAGGGACATTCGAATAAGTAAGAAATTATTAAATTTCATCAACTTTTATCATTAATAATCTTTTACACCAGAGGGGAGAGGGGAGAGAGATTTTAAGGGATTTCCACAAATTTTAAAGGATTATATGAGGGATTTGTATGACATATTGTTGATTTCTAGTGATTTCAAGGATTTTCAAAGTTTTTAAAGGTTTCTACTGTATTTTGACAGATTTAAAAATCAGTTACGGATTTCGAAGGATTTTAAAGGATTTCATGAAATACCGAAATATTTTCACGAGTTTTAAAGGTTAACAGGGATTTTTATTGAGATTTTAAAGATATAAAGGAAGTTATACAGATTCGCAAAGATTTCAGGAGTTTTCAAAATATTTGCAAAGAATTAAGAGGATATAAAGGGATTTTAACGGATTTTTAGAGATGTTAAGTAGTTTATTCGATGATTTCATAGGATTTTATAGAATTTCTAAAGATTTTGAGAGATTTCAAAAGATTCCAAAGTTTATCCACAGATTTGCCATCCTGATGAAGAAACTATACAACTGCATTTTAGAAGAACAGATATATTCAATAAAACGCGTTTGCATCTGTACCTTTTAACGTATGAGAGTTTTTGAACAAAAATTACTGTTCTTTGGCAAATCGGACATGCTCTAATTTGATATTTTAATCATTAAAATCATTGTGTAAGCACAAAATAAGACAAAAGAGTGTACAGACTTTTATCAAATTATTAATCGTTTATTAAAACCATTTAATTTCGCTCCTCAGTGTCACTAACACACCTCATGACTGACAAGCATAACAAAAAATTGTAACAAAAAATAATTTCCATTAAAGGAAACGGTTTTTAATACATATGTTAATTTTACAGATTCTACTAAATTTAACTCGACATTTTTTTATATATTCTATACATGTTAAAATTGTTTTGAATATAATTTTTCAGTTTACTTATTCGAATTCTGGGCTCAAAATTCTTTTTATAAAAATTGTTTGGAACAAAAAATGGCTATTATTTGGAGTGGTTCAGTAGACCAAGTAAATATTTTTTTTACAAATAATCTGATATCTGTCAGTTGAATATACATTGAGGTTAGAATTCATCATTAAAAAAGCTAATATCCAAAAATTATTCCCCAAATCGATTTTGAATTGAATCTT
Source organism: Andricus quercusramuli (assembly GCA_932178445.1). Lineage (NCBI taxonomy): Eukaryota > Metazoa > Arthropoda > Insecta > Hymenoptera > Cynipidae > Andricus > Andricus quercusramuli. The sequence goes on along the minus strand of CAKNXH010001294.1, from coordinate 507,031 downwards.
CCCATTTTTTCCAAATTTACTGGAAAATGTACTTTATATGATCATTTTTCAATTTTTTGGGTAAAATTATCGATTTTTTCTTTATATGAAAGAATTTAAGAAACTATATTACTACAAAGACTAGAGATAAGAATGAATTATTTACAATAATATATTATAGAACAAAACTGATATTTATTTTTAAATATGCATGAACAGTACAAATAAAAGATATTTCATTAGAAGAAGTGAGAAATGAAAGAAGCGATCGAGCCATTTTTTGAAAATTTATATTTTCATTTTGTGAGATAATTTTTTTATTTTAAATTTTCAATTATGTGCACACTATTATACATGAAATATGTATTCGTACAATATTTATAACTTTTTTATATGCTCTTTTACAAAAAATCATGCGATTGATTTTTTTAAAAACAATGTCCAATTATCTCACAATTTTCAAATTGAAAGCTTCGGAATTATTTAAAAAAATAATAATCAGAAAAGGGAAACGTATGTAAGAAATGCTTTGAACCCCCACTCCCAAGTAGGTGGTCGTAAGATTTTCCGGCCCCCCCCCCCCCCAAATCTTTTAAAATCCCGGACAATCCTATGCAAATCTTTGTCATTCCATGCGATCTCTTATAATCCCTTGCAATACCATGCAATTCTCAAAAATCCCATGCAATCCTTTGAATTGCCTTGTTATCCCATGCATTCTCTATGCAATATTATGCAATACTTTAAAATCCCTTGTAATTCCAAGCAATATTAGTGCAATTCATTGCAATCTTTTAAAATCCCATGCAATCATCTACAATACCGTACTATTCTTCAAAATACAAGTCTTTGCAATCCTATGCAATCTCTTATAATCTCTTATAATCCCATGCAATCATTCAAAATCCATGCTATTCTTTTAAATCCCGTGTAATTTCATGCAATCTTGATGCAATTTCTTGCAGTCCTTTAAAATCCCATGCAATCTTTTGCAATTCAGTGCAAAGTTTTGCAACTCTGCGTAATCTCTTGCAATCTCGTGCTATCCTTTGCAATCCTTTGCAATCCCATTCAATCTCTTATAATCTCTTGTAATATCATGCATATCATCAAAAGCCCATGCCATTCTTGAAAATCCCTTGCTATCCCATGCAATCTCGATGTAATCTCATTATTATTATTGTAAATGGGCAGGGTCATCCCAGTCCCATGACACTGAGGTTATCTTATGTAACAAAATGCTTCACACTGAGGCTTATAAAAATATCACAGTCCCTTAGGATTTGATGTGCTGTTTCCTAGCTGATGCCGCATTTCCGACATCGAGGGTCGCTGTCGATCTTAATGTTAGTCAGGTGCTCCCTTAAGCGCAGTGGTCCGTGAACACTTCAACCACTATTTTCACCTGCTTTCTTTCCATGTTCAGGAGTTTTTTCAGACTTTTCTAAACATGGTTCTTTGATAAACCTTTTAGAGTGCAGTGTACCTGTAGCCATTTTCCAATACCCCGCGTGTTCCTCTAAAAGCCACTTTTCAATGGCATGCTTAGACGAAGCATACGAAGCTCCCAGATGGTTTAGGTCCGTTGAGGGCTTTTTGTAGTCCCTATTGGCAAGCATATCTACTTTCTCGTTTTCATCAATGTTCTTATGTCCAGGAATCAAATGAAGTGGATCCAGTTTTTACCAGACACTTCGAGAAGCTCTTGTAGGCAACTTCAGACAAGTTTGGATGTAAACTCTTCTGATTGGAGAGCTCTCCAAGCATCTTGACTATCGAAGCATATATAAATGTGGTGGTTAACAATTCCACGATTACGAATCTCCTCTAGGCAGTTCTTAATGACCACGATTTCAGCTTAAAATATGGTAGGGAATTTGCCCAGTGCGATTGTTATTTCCGCAACTAGGTTTCATCCCAAGTATTCCAGCTCCATAGCCAAGGGAGTGTTTAGAGCCGTCTGTATGCCAGACGAGTCCTGCCCCTCTAAATAAATTGCTTCTCCTCTATTCATCATGCCAGACCTCTCTTTTCGGGAAGATAACCTCAAAGGACTCCATGAACAAGTATTATTTCGGCATGTTATCAGAGTGCATGCAAAGTATTCCATCCCCCGACGATACGCTCTTTATTAAATCATGCAGATCAAGAAGAGCGGCATTCCCATGACCCTCCCTTAGGGTAAGTCTGTATGCCACCGCCGCAGCCCTCTGCCCAATTAGAAGGTGCAGCGGTGGCATACCTAAAATGGACTCCAATGCTACTATTGGGGTTGTTTTCATTGATCCAGTGATTGCCAAACAAAAGACCCTTTGTAGGTTCTCCAGCTGTTTCCTGAAACTACCCAAACTGGTTCTTGGCACCCACATTGATATTGTATACATTATAATTAGTCTAATGATTACCGTATATAACCAGTAAGCTACCTTGGGTTTGAATCATCAGGTTTTTCCAATGGCGGCTTAGTAAGCCTAAAAGGCTGTTTTGGTCTTTGTTACTTACTGCATCAATATGTGATTTCCATGTTAATTTAGGGTCAAAAATGTCTTCTAAACACTTAGCTAACGTGGGAAGCCGAACTTCTTTCCATAGAAATTAGGGTTTACGAGATGAGATAGTTTCATGCGTCTCGTAAAAACCAACAATTCAGTTTTATCTGGGTAACAGATAGGCCACGGTCGTTGCATCAATCTGTAACAATGTTGAGAGCATTTTGCATGAGTTCAACCAAGGTTCCCTCGTGGTTTCCTGTTACTAGTATAACAAGGTCATCTAAATACCTTATGCATAAGAACCTGATTCATTCAATCTACGAATCAAATAATACATGATGAGCTGCAATCTCGATGCAATCTCATGCAATCCTTTGAAGCCCTATGCAATTATTTACAATCCCATACTATCCTTCCAAATCTCATGCAGTCTTTCACAATTCAATTTTGCAACTTAATGCAATTTTTTGCAATCTCATGTAATCCTATGCAATCATTAGTAATGCCTTGTGATCCCATACAATGCTTTCAAATCCCATGCATTTCTTTAAAATCCCTTGTAATTCCATGCAATGTCAGTACAATTGATGGCAATCCTTTAAAATCCCATACAATCATTTAGAATTTCGTACTATCCTTCAAAATCCCATGTTATCATTCACAATCGCGTACTATTCTTCAAAATCCCACGCAATCTTTTGAAATCTCGTGCAATCCCATGCAGTCCTTTGCAATTCCATGAAATTTCTTATAATCCCTTGTCATCCCATGCAGTTATTTAAAATTCCATGCAATCCTTCAAAATCCCTTATAATTCCATGCAAAAATTTTCAACTCAATGCAATATTTTGCGATCTCGTGCAATTGCATATAATATTTTATAATTTGTACTTGTAGGGTCCCAAGAAAACCTCGTTGGTGAAAAATAGAGTTTTGCGAGTTTCTGGCGCTAATAATTATTTTTTTAAATACATATCGTCTCTAATACATAAATACTACCTTCTACTGATAATTAGATGTTTTAATTAATTATTTCAACAATTATTATTGTTTTTAGCCATTTTTTCCTAGAATAAGGTTAGAAAGTCACGGTTTTTCCAAATTCTTCCAATTATTTTTAACTTTTCAGTTAGAGCGAGGCAATAAACAATTAATTTAATTAGAATAATTGTTTAGATAATTTATTACCATTTATAATAATATTCTCGTAGAATAATGCTAGAAAGTTGCAATTTTTTCTAAAATTGTTCACTTTCCGTCTACTTTTTAATTACAGTGTGGTAATAATAGATTAAAGTTAACAAAAATAATTTTTTGAACGATAATTTATTATCATTTCAAATTATATTATCTTTGAATAATTTTAGAAAGTTGCGGTTTTTTCTTAAATATTCAACTTCTTGTCGACTTTTCACGTAAAGCAAGGTAAAATTAATGATATTCAGCACACATAATTGCTTAGACAATTGCTTTAAGCATTGCTTGTAACTATTTTCTCTTATAGTGATGCGACATAGTTGCGGTTTCGTCTACAATTCTCATACTGTTTGTCAACTCTTTACTTAGTGAGGTGGTAATTAATGCAGGTTATCAAAATTATTGTTGAAATAATTTATTATAGTTTATAACTATCTTCTCTTCAATAATTCCTAGAAATGTGAGTTTTTTTCTGAATATTTTAACTTTGCTTTGACTTTTTAGTTTCGAGCAAATAATTAATAAAAAATAGAGAGAATCATTCTTTGAAAAATACCTCATTCTTTTTTGTAAATATATTCTTCTGGAATAAAACAGATATTTAGAATATTCTTAACATTTTCTATATGGATCATATTAAATATAAATTTTCTTTGAAGTAGTTACTAGAGCCTGCTCGTTTAAATTAACATGAATATTAATATTCATCATTTGTTCCTAAATAAAAAGTCAAAGAAAAGTTGAAAATTTCAAAACACTTCAAAAAATTCCAGCATTACTCTATAAAGAGGAGATAGTTATGAATTATAATAAATTGTTTGAACAATTACGTTTGTTCACTTGCAATAATTATATTCTCATTAAGTAAAAAGTGGACAAAAAGTTGAAATTTCAGAAAAATCAATATGAGGGAAGATAGTTATAAACAATAATGATTTCCTTGAAAAATCATGTTCGTCAAATTTTACTAATTATTACCACACTCAAAGTGAAAAGTAGACAAAAAACTAAAGATAACAGAAAAAACCGCAACTTTGTAGCATTACTCTAAGAGAATATTATTATAAATAATAATAAATTGTTTGAACAATTGATGATGTTAGATTAATTTGATCAGTGATTTGATCTAACTAACAAGTTAAAAATAAGTTGAAAATTTTGGGAGAAACCGCAATTTCTAACTCTATTCTATGAAAAAGTGTCTAAAAACAATAATAAATTGTTTAAAAAATGTATGTAAACATTCAATTATCAGTAGAAAGTAGTTTTTTATGTATCAGAAACAGGCTGTTAAAAAAACGCAAAAGAATCCTAATTAGCGCTCAAATCTCGCAAAACCCAATTTTTCAATATGGGATTTTTTGGGATACCATAAAACCGACTCATGGGGGTGATATGTGAAAAATAATTTTACATTTGCATTCTATAGATAATTTTGAAGGAAAACGCTGAGTTTCGACTTGATTCAGCTATAAATATAATTTTTTTAAATTTATTATTTTGTGGTGTCAAAATTTAGAGGCGATATGCATGAAAATTCGAAAAAAATGTGGACCACCCTAATACTACACAAAAAAGTAAGAGGCAAACGGAACATTTTATGTAATGAGTAAAGTCGGTTAGGGTACAGGGCAAATTATACTGTAGTGTGGGGTAAAGTCAGCTCCAGTAAAGGGTAAAGTTGGCTTGGGTACGAGGTAAAGTTGGCTAGGGTAGAGGTAAAGTTGGCTAGGTTGCGGGGCAAAGTTGACTAGGATACGGGGTAAAGACGGGTAGGGTACAGGGCAAATTATACTAGGGTGCGGGGTAAAGTCGACTCCAGTAAAATGTAAAGTTGGCTTGGTTACGAGGTAAAGTTGGCTAGGTTGCGGGGCAAAGTTGACTAGGATACGGGGTAAAGGCATCTAGTGTACGAGGTAAAGACGGCTATGGTGCGGGGTATACTTGGTTAAGGTGAGAATTAATGTCAGGTATTATAAGGGATAAAGTCATCTGGTGTACGAAGTATAGTCAGCTAGGGTACGGGGTGAAGTTGGCTAGGGTACAAGATAAAATTGGCTAGGGTACGGGATGAGGTCAGCTACGGTACGAGCTAAAGTCGGCTAGATTCTGGGTAAAGTTGGCTACGGTAGGGATAAAGTCGGCTAGGGTAGGGGTGAAGTTGGCCAAGGTACTGGATCAGGTCGGTTAGGGTACGGGGAAAGTCATCTAGTGTAAGACATAAAGACGGCTAGGGTACGGAGTAAAGTTAGCTAGGGTACGGGGGAAAGTTGGCAAGGGTACAGGATAAAGTCGGCTAGGGTATGAGGTAAATTCGGCTAGATTCCGGGTAAAGTTGGCTACGGTAGGGGTAAAGTCGACTAGCGTAGGGGTGAAGTTTGCCAAGGTACTGGATCAGATCGGTTAGGCTACGGGGTAAAGTCGGCTAGGTTCTACGTAAGTTTGCGTAGGGTAGGGGTAAAGTCGGCTAGGGACTATCCTTACCCTCATTTCCCCTTTCGGGGAAAAAGTAATCCATAAAAGTCTTGGATACTTCCATGTAGGTATATTGCTATTACTAATTGTCCTTAAATAATAAGATTTGTATTATTTTTAAATGAGAGAACTTAAAATTCTCATGAATTTTTTAAGGAATGATTGATCTGAAATACTTTCTCTTGAGAGCTGGGGAACGCTCGGAACTCCACATGGAGTTGGAGAACCGTCAGGATATCGCGAAGGAGAAACTCTCCCTCGGTGCGGCTTACGACTCTTTGCCTGCGAGCGACACTCTGGAGCTCGTCTTCTTCGTGTCTCTTTTACTTCCTTTTTTCGCATCTTCGACGCTCTTCGACGGCGAGCATTAAAATTAGACGGTAATGGGTCTTAGGTTGGACGATTTTACCGCGCCTCGAAGTCGTTATTTTTCATGGGAAAAAAAGCAGCGCTTAAATTGCTTCAAAAAAAGGTGAGAGCCTTTCGAGTTTATTATTTGGGGGATGGAGTGTGCTGCAAATTATTAGTTTTTGAAAGGGAAAAATAACACATAGCGTTCAGGGCAATTAGTCGGGATCCTGTACCCATTGGTCTTGAGAGTTATTCTGCAGAATGCCACTTTATTTCTTCGAGTAAAAGGAACAAAATTCCAAAGTCTTTGGTATTCTGTAAACAAGTGCCAGAAAAGTTCTGAGAATGAGGTGAGTCAGAAGTCTGAAGTAAAAAGATTTGTCTCTGATAACTCTTCGAAATCCCAGAATAGGATCCTTAACAATGATTCTGAATAATATCTAAATTGATTCAATCAAATATTTTGGTCAGATTTTTAGTTGCAGAATTTCTTATGAGTCAAATGAGGCAAAAGTCAGCGAATTTCTATAAGCACTTTAAGTAACATTCGAGGATGATAAATTAGGAATTTTACAATTATTTTTTTTCAACTGAAAATGTGAACTTTCCATTTTTTTGTGGAAAATTGATATTTTTTGGTTAAAAATACGTTCTACAGAAAAATCGTCTTTTGGCTGAAACATTTTTTTCTTTCTAGACTGAAAAATCTTTATTTATTGGAAATTCGTCTTTTGGGATAGAAAATTTCCAATTTAAGTTAAAAATTCATATCTTTTGTTGTAAATTCCTTTTTTTATTGGTTCGAAGTTAATTTTTTTTAACTGAAAAATTAACTACTTTTGAACTTTCATCATTCGAGTTGAAAATTCATCTCTTAGCTTGAAAATTACACTATTTTCTTGAGAATTAATATTTTTGATTTAAAATTTTAACTAATTGAGTAAAAGTCTAACTGCCTTCTTAAAAATTAATTTTTTTGGATGAAGGTTCATCTCTTTGGTTGGAAACAGTTTTTTTTGTTGAAAATTAATTTTTAAATGAAAATTTAACTTTCCCATTTTTGGTTGAAAATTGATATTTTTTGGTTGAAAACTCATATTTTCGTGTTAAAAATTTGTCTGTTTGGTTGAAAATTTTATTCTTTAGTGAGAAATATCATTATTTTGTCAAAAATTATTTTTTCTTTTAGAAAATTAATTTTTTGACTCTAATTTAACAGTTTAATTCTTAGTTGATAATTGATATTTTTTAGTTCAATTTCAGCTTTTTGTTTGAAAATTCAGTATTTTATTGGCAATTCGTTTCTTTTAGTGAAAAATTAATGTTCTCGGTTGAAAAATTATTTTAAAAAATTTTTAAATTCATCTCTTTTGATAGAAATTTCATCTTTTTTGGTTGAAATATCAAAAATTACATTTTTTGTCGAGAATTAAGCTTTGTAGTTTTAACAATTTTACTATTTGTTTAAAGATCCAACTATTTTGTTGAAAATTCTACTCTTCGGTTGAAACTTTAATTATTTTATTGGAAATCCAAGTATTTTGTTGAAAAATCATCTGTTTGATCGAAATTTTCATTCTTTCGTTGAACATTCGTCTGTATGGACAGCAGATTCGTCCTTTGAATTGAAATTTCATTTATTTTTGTTGATAACTCAACTATTTGATTAAAGATTTAACCATTTTGTTGAAAATTCAATGATTTTGTTGAAAATTTCAATCTTTCATCAAAAATTTAAATATTTTGTTGAAAGTTCGTTTTTATTGAATAAAATGTGAAATTTTACTTTTTCCGTTGAGAATTAATTTTTTTTTCAAATTAAAATTTTTGGGTTGAAAGTTCACATATCTTCTGAAAAATTCATATTTTGGGCTTGCAAATTCAACTATTTGTTTTAAAATTCATGTTTGCAGGTTGAAAATTCGATTATTGTTTAGTATCTAGTTGAAAGTTCAACTACATATTTTTGTTGAAAATTGGACTTTTTTGGTTTTGAACTTAATCTTCTTGATTGAAAATTTAACTGTTTCGTTGAATATTCTCTATTTGAGCACATAATTCGTCCTTTGAATTGAAATTTCATCGTTTTTTTTTGCTAAAAATTCAACTGTCTTCTGGAAAATTGAATTATTTGTTTGGAAATTCAACTGTTCTTGGTTATAGTTTAATATTTTTTATTCGAAAATTCGACCATTTGGTTGAATATTGATCTTTGTAGGTTGGAAATACAACCATTTTTTTAAAATTTAACTTGAAAATTCAACTATTAAATATTTGTTCAAATATTTTGTTCGAAAATTTAATTATTTTATTAAGAATTTAAGTGTTTTGTTAAAATGTTATCTTTTCTTTCGGAAATTCAACTAAAAAATGAAATTATTTGGTTGAAAATTCATCCTAGTAGATTGGAAATTCCGCAATGTGTTTAAAAATTTAACTATTCTATTTAAAGTTAATCTCTTAGATTAATATATATTTTGTTTAAAATGTAACTATTTTCTTACAAATCTATCTTATTTGGTGAGAAGTTCAACTGTTTGCACATTATTCGTTCTTTTCAATTGAAAATTGATTTTTTTCTCGTGGAAAAGTCATATTTTTTGGTTGAAATGAATAAATAAATTTGAACTTTTCAAATTTCAATCTGAAATTGTTTAAAACTATTTATTAAAGAATCTAAGTTAAAAATGTCATAAGAATTATATGCTGGCCTTTGAATATCAACATTTAGAGAAAATGAAAAATTGGACAAAAATCAGGGCAAAGACAGGAAATTTTGACAATGAAGTTTTGCAACCACCCTGTACTTCAAAAGTTCGAACAAAATTCATTTGACTGACAGTAATAAATTATGTTTTTATTTTGAAAATTCGATTAAAACCTTATCATCTACTTTTTTCCAGAACTTTTGTTTCATACTATAGGAGTAAGCTCCTGATCCGCCCCTGACTCCTTAATCCACCACTTAGAACTTAATTTTTACACTTAGAACCTGTTTCTTAACGGTTGGTACTTGGATCGTTCTTCCTCGTTTTATTTTGTACTCTATACCGTTCAATAATGTCACTTTACCTTCTACAATGTTATTCTAGTAATAAGAAGCATACAATGCAATTCAGACTGCTTCACAAATTCGCTTTTAATTTCCATCTTTTCACAAAGTCTACGTACTAAATTACTCCTTTATTTCCAGAAAGCATTGAGACTGAATGAAGTAGATAAAATAAATTTTGCCTTTAGAATATCATTAGGATCACTTTTACAGACTCTCATTTTTTCAACATTTGTTCCAACATTCCACAATCGAGGCACTGAGAATGATAACAAAAATTAAATTTTTAAGAGAACAGTTGCATTAACAACCAAACACTTAAACTTTTTAATGAAAGAGACGATTTTTCGACAGAATAGTGGAACTTTTAACCAAATAGTTGAATTATCTACACAAGAACATACATTTCTCTGGAGACAGTTCAATTTTCAATGAAATAATTCATTCTCAACAAAGTAATAGGAATTTACAACCAAGAAAGATGACCTGTCTCGCAAAAAAGATGAATTTTTAATTCAAAAAGACAAATTTTCGACAAGATACTCAACTTTTCGACCAAAAGTGATTGTCAACCATAAAAGACATGATTTTTCTATGAATTAATTGAATTTCAATTAATAAAGGATACATTTTCCGACAAAAAATGGAATAGTTAAATTTTCAGATGAAAGAAAGGATTTTATAACAAAAAAACTAATTTTTAACAAAGTAGTTACATTTTCTGTCAAAGATATGAATTTTTAGCATAAATTTTGAAGAAACTAGTTCCACTTTTAATCAATTAGTTCCACTTTCCACCAAATAGTTGAATTTTCTACCAAAAAAGTTGAATTTTCAACAAAAATATGAATTTTCAATGAAAAAGTTGATTTTCAACGGAGAAGCAAAATAGCGCTCTCAATCATTAAAATATCAAAATTAATATAATAATATGATCAAATCGTTGATATAAAATAAAATTGGGTTTTAATTACGATTTTAATAATTTGTGAAAAGCAAAAAAAATGTTTCACCATTATATCATTGTAAAACTAATAGGACAATAAGTATTACATGACTTTTCAAGAACGAAATTGATTTTTTAATTATTAAATCGAATGGCGCGGTTATATTTTACTTGTCTCTCATTTTTAAACAATTTCAAAATAAAAGATTTTTTTACAGAAATATGCGATGGAAAAAGTGGCATTAACACGGTTTTGTGAAAAACCCCTTGAAGTTAAGTTCAAAATTATTTTAAATATACCGCTGAAAGTGAATAGCGCACAATGGTCCAGGAACGACAAAAATTTGTTTAAAAATCGATTTTTCAACTTTATTATTTTCAGAAAATGAATTGATGAATATATTTGGGAATACTTAAACATCACAAAAGCAAAAAAAATTGTATTCAATATTTGTTTCAGCATTGTTGAGCCCCTAAAAGTTACCCAACTGTGAAAATCGATTTCTATTGATTATCCATTACTGAATTTGAGTGATGCTCTGTGAAAAGTAATAACAAAATTTTAAACAAATATGATTAACATTTGCCGCATATTATATGATCTTGCCTAATACGATGTTTGCAATAAAATATTTATAAACATTCATAATGTTATTTAACTAAGCTTAATGGCTCAAAATGAGATTGAAACTTAAACTTTCATAATAAATAAATAAGTTTGCCAAAAGTTGCCAGAAAAGTGAGTTCGTGGAAGCATTCTGAAGATATGTGAGTAAATTTTCGTTCAAACATTAGAGCCGGTAGTAAGTGTAGTTGGGACTGTAATTTTTAAAGTAAGCTACCCTTTTCTATGCTAAGGAAAGTTTTCTTATGTTTACTCATTTAGTTTAAATAAGCCATAGCGTCAATAAAGATATAAATATTAAGAAGAAAATGGGTGTTAAAAATTCGAATTTCAACCCGCTTCACAGGCATCAAAAGTCGAATTTTCGATTGAGGTTTGATGAAAAATATTTGTTCAGCCTTCTACTTTTGGTTTTACAATCACAACTTTCATTAGTCTTAAGAAAATTCTCTTCAAGAAGACACGGAAAAATCTCGGCCCTACATTCATATTTTGCCCAATTGCACTTTAAAGATCTAAAAATGGAAGAGTTTAAAACAAATGCCCTTATCTTTGATTTCTATCGTAAAAAGTGTCATGGAAATTTTTTGAAATGTTTTTCAGAAAAAAATTCTGCAGAAGTGCCAGAGTGTGAAAAAATAAATTAAATACAAAACTTCAATCTTTTTCCAAGTAGGCTAAAAAACTGGAACAGTGCGAAATATAAAAAAAACTGTTGTGCCTAGAGATGCAATGTGGTTGAAGATGGATTTTTATTGCTCAATTGGTGATTCTCAATAGAAAAAGGTATTAGTACATTCGGGAAGCTGCATTGTACTTTGGAACTGTAGAATTATTTTTTGAATGATTAATTTTTCTAAAATTATGTTTCTGGAAATGCGTTTCTATTCATTTTGACTTGAGTTTTGCTCATGGTCAGCACTTCTATCGTTAATTATTGACAGAATTTCATAACTATGCTATGCTAAACATAAACTTTTATTATATACTTGAAATGAAAATATCTTTACAGCTGTTTTGGTCTACAGAAAAATATTTTCAAAATTTGAATGAAAGATCAAATCGTAAAAAAACTGAAGATTTGAGGATCATCAAGAGCGCTCTTAATACCGACATCTTACTATCTCAAAATTTTATTAATTTAATGTTATCGATATGTAAAATTAAAGAAATACATTATTTACATTCATTAAAAAATTCAGTCGCTCATATGTTAATATTCCTATGGCATTTGTGATGCCATTTAAAAAAATAAGACTTTTAGTGACCTTTTCATGTTTTAAAAAAACGAAAATTTTTTCTAAAATTCTTATATTACATTTAATTCACGGAATAGAATTCAAAATTTCCCTTTTCAAGTAATTTTGAATGTTTTTTTTTCTATGATTCTAAAATATTTTCCTTTTTTTACGTTATATCACAAGAAGGTTTGAATGAAAACAGTATTAAAATGGAAAAAATTGATCTTAAGAGTATTCTTGTTGGTATCATAAACAAATTGAATAAGCAAATGCATTAAAAAATTCATTTTTTTCGATGTCAGTCTTTAAACTAGGTACCTCATGATAATTTTAGCAAAATTCATAATTAGTTGATAAGTTTGATTATTTGTTTTAAACGAATTTAATAAACGAAGGTATAATTCGAGCAATATTGTGAAATAAAAAATGAGTTTTTCGGGCATCAGTCCTTTTACTTGGGAACTTCATGATAATTTTAGCAAAATTCATAATTAGTTGATAAATTTGATTTTTCTCTCAAAACCAAAAATAAATAAATGCATTATTCGGGCATTTGTTGACATCGAAAAAAATGAATTTTTCCTTCCACAGATGCCCGAATAATGCATTTGTTGATCAAATTTATTTGAAAAATTACAAAATTCATGAACTAACTATGAATGTTGCTGAAATTATAATGAAATTCCCGAATAAAAGAACTGTCATAGAAAAAAAGCGAATTTTTCCATCGACAAATGGCGGAATAATACATTTGTCAATTAAATTTGTTTAATAAAATCATAAGATATCTAAAAAAATTATGAATTTTGCTGAAATCATCATGAAGTTCTTCATATAAAAAAATCAAAGTAGAAAAAAACGAATTTTTCTGTCAACAAATGCCATTTGCCAACACATTTCCAACAGATAATTTGTTTATAACATTTTTTTGTCTATTTTATCGTGATGTAATATTTTTAAATAATGTAAATCTATGAAACGTAGGCGATTACGATCATTTTTCCATTATTGACGAGCACTAGGAACGTCAAATAGAAAAAATTGCCATTTTTTGTCCTATTTGTTTATTTATAACAAAATTGGAAAACTGTATGAAAAATCAGGCTAAGAACTTCCTTTGAAATTTTATCAGCTTTTTTCGAAATTTGTTACGTCTCAATCGGCCAATATCTGTGGGCTGTACTTTATTTTTAACCAAAAAGTTTGTTTTTTTCACTGTTCGCCGCGCCGCCGTCGCTATTTTTCGTTTGTGAATAAGTGGGCTCTGACTTCAATTTATTGCAAGTTAAATGATTTCGTTCACTAATATTATTACTTTTTGTGTCTAAATAGGCGAGTTTTAGTTTAATATTGAAGAATAAGTGAATAGTTCAAAGGTAACTGGAAAAATGTCCTTGCAAAAAGCTAGGTTAACTAAAATGTAGTTTTTTTTTTAAATTCAAAATCTTCGAGGCTTGTAGTGTGCAGCAATTGGCAAACGTACTACAGAATCACTCAGATTCAGACAATGTGGAATATTGATGTGCCTTCCCTTGTGTGCAAATTAAAAAAAATACAAAAATTTTGAGAACATACAGGTAGCTGAAGGTACCCTTCAGGTAGCTGTTTAGTACGATTATGTGTAATTTGATGTATCGTTTGTACAATCTTAAAATTTCTTGTATCGTTTCATGTATTTATAATAATTTATCATTTAATATTTATAAAATTATATTCATTGTAAAATCAGCTTTCAAATTTATTTAAAAGCAATACATTTACTAACTCATTCAGTAGAAGCATCGCTAATTCTTTTCGTAGATATAGTTACTAATTTATTCAGTCGCTTATTTTTACACATTCAATCAGTAAATTTGCACTATCTAGCAGTAAACGTAAAAATGCTATTTGAATTAAAATTATTGCTTGTCTTTCAAAAGAATCCTTTTTTTACTGAGAATATAAAAAAGTCAAATCCAATCATTTTCGCGTCGATAGTTTGGTCCAGACGCAATGAAATATAAAACGTCGAATAGAAACCTCCAAAACGAGAAATCGAATAGAGGATGTCGATTCTTTTTTTATATTCTGTCAAGACTGATCTTCGATTTCTAGAAGACTTTAAATTTCACTGAAAGGATATTCTAAGAATAAAATTTATCATGCAGAAAGAAGCATAAGCTTTACATCAGTCAAAGTCAGCATTTTCTTTCATTTTATTTTCTTTGCCTTTTTTAAAATACTAGAACATTATGCGCGTGTGGCGTGTTATCCTTTCTTCAGAAGAAAAACTCTGTCCATTATCCAACATTTTATTATAAATTTTACAGAAAATCTTATATGCTTAGCAGATTATTTTTCTCATTAACAAAGTATGCCTTGATGCGTGTGTATGTAGTAATTCGAAACCGTAATTTTAATATTTGTAAACATTTAAAAAACATAAAAAATACATTTTCAAGGTATCTGTGGATAAACTATTCATTAAGGTAGAATTAAATTCGACTGTTTGAATTTCGAATTTTATATAATATTCTATTTACTACGTTTTTCGTACATATTTGTCACCTAAATGTATTGGATTATTTTATTTTTTATCAACATTTTATTTTCAAAGTTCAAGAGTAAGAAAAATGTGATGTTTATGTGCATGTTGTAATAACTGAGAAACTTTTAAGTTCCGTAATATAACATTTTATTTAATCAAGACGGATACAAGGGTATATCAATTTATATTTGACTTGAGCATAAGTAACTTTATTGTTGAATAACAGTCAAAATTGTATTTTCGAAATAAATGAAAATTAACATTTTCATTGCATTATTTATTCAATCACGCTTATTCCGCAAGGGAAAGGGCTTAATATGATAATTTAAATTTAAATAATAATTCTTTAAACAAAAACTTAAGACGGACGGTTAATTTCTGCTAGTTCTATTAAAAATTTGAGCAAAAAAGATTAATTCTCCAAAGAAAATGTGAAATTTGATATCTAAATCCAAGAAGATATAAATTTTGAATGAATAAAAATTGAATTCATAACATAATTCAACAAAATAGTTCAATCCGCAACCTTAAAGATGAATTTTCAGCAAAGGAGATTAATTTCCTACCAAACAAGGGAAATTTTCAACAAATAGTTACATGTTCAACCAAAGAGATGAATTTTCAACGTAAATGATGAATCTTCAACCAAACAAGTGCATGTATACAGAGTAATTGAACTTTTAAATAAGTAATTGAATTAAAAAAATGAATTCGCAACGAAAAATATATAAATTGATAATCAAACTAAAAACTAGTTTTTATTTGAAATAAAAAAGATTTTTATTCATTTAGATCTAGAAAGATGAATTCTTCTAAAAAATGATGAAATTTCTACTGAAAACGATGAATTTTCAAACCAAAAAGACAAATTTTCGATAAAAATGTTCAATTTGCAACCAAAAAAGATTTTTTAGTCCAGAACAAACAAAAATTGTTGGAAAATTATAATTTAAAGCAAAAATTAATTTTTTCAACAAAATAGAAATTTCTAAAATATTTATCAGATTTTTTCTTCAGTTTAAAGAATTTCAAAAATTTTAGGAAAAATTTAAGTAGTTTGAAAGAGATTTAAGACTTTTTGACGCTTTGGAAAAATGTAAGAATATTTGATAAAAGTTCGGAAATCTTTCTAAGTTTTAAAGTATTCTAAATCTCTTGAAAATTTCAAATATTACTGAATATCTTTTAAACTGACTACTTATTCCTAACATTGTTCTAAAATCTTTCGGATCTTTGAAAAAGTCAACGTTTTATTTTAAAGTCTTCAAAAAACTACATTTTGTTAAAATATTTGGATTTTTTAAAACATTTTTTAAAAACTTATAAATCTCTGTTAAAATTATTCAAAAATTTCTACAGATTTTGAAAAAATTCTGCAAAATTAAAAAAGTTATTTTCAGAATAGTCTTTCAAAACAAATATTGTAAAATAAAATTTTTTAAAACTTTTCCGACAAATCTTAAGAACATTTTTTATTAAAAAATCTAAATTATGTATTGAATAAAATTATTAATTATAATATCTTTGGATAAAATTTTGTAATCTTACAAAATTAGAAAATTTTGCTTTGAAATCTACAGTCTTTTCTGAAATTTTAGGAAAAAATTTAAGGAATTTTAGGAAACTAAATTTGAATAACAAAAATTTTTAATGTTCCCTGGATTCTTAAGAAAAAAATATTATCTTAAAACTTTTGAAATCCTTGAAAAGTTTTAAAAAACTTTAAAAATCTATTTATTTTATTTAAAATTTGTTGATACCGGTAGGTTGTTTGTTACCGGTGCGAATAATTTTTTTCATCGTTACCTATAGTATATAAAAGTTAGCAATTAACATTCTGGCAGCAAAATATTGAGAACAGAATTATTTTCTAATATTGAAAAATAATTTGACTCAAATAAAAATCAAAATTTTATCAATAATGCTTAGAGTAATTAGGAAATAATTTTTATCATAAAATAAAATGACTTATTTCGAAATTTTGATTCACAAAAAATGGCAAGGGTTTATGAATAGAATCCTTGGTTATTTGTGGGGGTTTCTAGCCCCAGGCAGAAACCCTTACAGTTTCGTTCGAATTTCCGGCCGTCCGTCGTACGACCTAACATGGACATAGGGCCCAAAACTGACATAGGACCCAAAATCGATAAAAGACCCAAAATCGCCATAGGACTCAAAATTGACATAGAACCCATAATAAACAAAGGATCCCAAATCGACATAAGACCCAAAATTGGCATAGGACCCAAAACTGACAAAGGACCCAAAACTGACATTAGAGCCAAAATCGACATGGACTCAAAATTGACATAGGGCCCCAAGCTAATATAAGGCCCAGAATAAACATAGGTCTCTAATTTGACGCATGGGGCCCAACATTGTTATAGAGCTCAAATTGGATATAGGAACCAACATTGACATAGGGCCCAAAATTATTATAAAGCCGGAATTTGACACAGGGCTCCAATTTGACCTAGTACCCAAAATAGACATAGGGCTCAAAATTGACACGAAATCAAAATTGAAATGGGACCTCGAACTAATATCAGTCCTATAATAAACATAGCACCCAAATTTGAAATAGGGCCCAGAATAGACATAGGGCCCAAAATTGACATAGGACCCAAAAACAACATAGGGCTCAAAATAAACTTAGGTCCCATATTTGACATATTGCCTAAAATTGACTTAGGATCCAAAAATGTCAAAGCCCGAATTTGACATAGGGCCCGAAATTGGTATAGGGTCCAAATTTGATGTAGGGCCCAAAATTGATGTGAAGCCCAAAATAAACATGGGTCCAAAAATTCATATAGGACCAAAAATATAAGCAACTAATGCTACGTAACCCTTAATTGTAGGCGCTCGGTACCCACTGCGACTAATTTTTGAAACATTTATTTTGCTTTTAGTCAAAATTTGAGGAACAAAATATTGTTGTCTTTATTATTGCAGAATCATTAAAATCTTCAGTTCCTCTTCTAGAAATAAATTTTCCTATTGTTTAAAATAGGATTATTTTTACAAATTGAAAAAAAACTTAAAAAGAGCTAATCGACTTAGATTATTTTTATTATTTTCTACAAATAGAATCTATTAGACGTGATTTATGATTTTAAATTCAGGGGCCCTAGACTGCATAAGGGTTTATGATACTTAATTAAATTCCTATACGTCGCATCTGATTTATATGGGGCATTTTGCATATTAATTATATATTACCGAAAAGAATCTACCCTTCATAATTTACACCTGCTGCCAGTAACAGTACAAATTAAAACATCTTCTGTCAGTGCAAAATCGATATATAATAATTAGTATAACATGAACAAACGCCTGTGGCCCTTAAACCTGTTTCGTTGTAGGTTATAAAATAAGACTATGATCACAAATGCATTCAATGATTTTAAAAAGAAACTTCACTGATAAATTTTTCATTTTCACGAGTAAAAAATTTGAAAGCAAGTTTATATTTCTGTTGCCTGATTCAAATAATGCCAATTCGATTAATAATACATCAGTCGACATTTTTAACAAGGTGGTTCAACTTTCAACTCAGTAGTTGAATTTTCAACCATGAAGATTAATTTTCTACCGAAAAAGACGAATTTCACTGAAATTATGAATAATTCAGCAAAATAATGAATTTTTAACAAAGCAGTTGATCTTTCAATTGAGTAGTCAAATTTTGAAACAAAAAGTGATTTTTTGCAAAGTAGAATAATTTATCACAAAGAAAGACGAATTTTCAACAAAATACATAAATTTTCAATCAAATATTTGAATTTGCAATAGAAAAGGATCAATTTGAAACAAAAATGCGGAATAGTTAAATTTTCAATTAACAAAAGTTATTTTTCACCCAAAAAATAGTTAAAATTTGAACTAAAATGATGAATCTTCTACCAACAAAAACAAATTTTTAACAAAGTAGTTAAATTTTTAATAAAAAAAGGTAAATTCTCAATATTATGTAATAGTTTCTATTTTAAGCAAAAAAACTCAACTTCGAATGAAAAACACCTGATATTTTAACCAAAAAATATTATAATTTTAAATAAATAATAGTTGAATCTAACCAAAATTATGAAATTTCAACCAAGAAGATTGGTTTTCTACTAACAATACGAATTTTCAACCAAAAAGTTGAATTTTGAATTAAAAAAAAGAGTAATTTTCAACCAAAAAAGCGATAAATCTTCAACAAAATACATAAATTAAGAAAAAAAGTTGAATTTGCAACTGATAAGAATCAATTTTTAACAAAAAATTGAATATAGACTAACTATTAGTTATTAGTTAGACTATTATTATTATTATTATTATTATTATTATTATTATTATTATTATTATTATTATTATTATAGACTATTCCTAACTAAAGCGTTTAATTTTCTATAGAAAACGACTGATTCTCAGTATGAAATATAATAGTTGCTATGTCAAGCATAAAATTATTCAATTTGGAATTCAAAACACTTGATCCTTTAATTGAAGAAAATTTTAATTTTAAGTAAAAAATAGTTAAATTTAACTGAAAATAGGAATTTCCAAACAAAAAGACGAAATTTCAATCCAGTATCCACAAGAAATTTCAGTGAAATAGTTGTATATTCAACTAGAAAAGATCAATTTTTCGATCAAAAATGAAATAATTAAATTTTTAGTTAAAAAATGCATTTTAAATCGAAAAAATAAATTTTCTTAAATTTAGTTCAACTTTCAACCAAGTAGTTGAATTTGGAACCAAAGAAAATTAATTCTCAACGAAAAATGTAATAGTGGATGTTTCAACCAACAAAGTATTGTTATTTGAAATCAAAAGCAGTTGATATTTCGACCAAAAAAAATTTTTAGTTCCAAATAAAAAACAGTGGAACTCAACCAAAAAAGACGAATTTTCATTTGAAAAATAAATTCTCAACAAATAATGTAAAAATAGTTGATCACAAACAAATAGTTGAATTTTCAACTAAAAAAGATCAATTTTCGACCAGAAGTGGTATAGTTACATTTTCAGTTTAGAAAATTAATTTTAAACCAGGAGAACAACGAATTTGCAATAAAATTGTCATATTGTCAAGCACAAAGATAAGTTTTCAACTAAAATTATGAACTTGCAAAAAAAAAATATATTCTACAAAAAATTTAGTTCATCTTTCAATCAGGTGTTTGAATTTCCAATAAAATATATAAATTCTCAACAAAAAGTGTAATAGTTGATATTTCAACATGAAAATATTTGTATTCCAAGTCGAAAACAGTTGAACTCGAATAAAAAGAGAAATTTCAAACCAAGAAGACTTATTTTCTACCAATAAATACGAATTGATCTAATCAATAACGTGCACTGACCGAATCAGTAATTGTGAATTATCCAAACTGTAACTTTTCGAAGGGCGTAAACTGTAACTCTTCCTAATTAAATCACATATTTTCATTCATCCAATCCGTGACTTTCAATGTGATAAGTCAGTCATTCATAGTTAATTTTAACCATTCATTGAAATGTAGGAATTTAATGAAGAATTTCAATTTATGAATAATTTTACTACGTCATCCTAGCAGAAAAATCAATCATTCAGTCTGCAATATCGAATTAATGACTGATTCATCTGTTAAAATTAATAATATGTCAGTAGAAATGACTAATTTTTGAGTCGAAGTATGGTCGATTAACTTAATCAGTCAAATTTTTACTGTTTTAAATTTAGAGTGTAGGAACTAAATTCATAATCGAAAAGGTTCAGATTCTTCTCTTTGGTCCTTGCAATATTGCCGTACTTTAAAAGAAAGGCTCTATGTACATTTGGACTCAAACGGGGATATTTTGAAGAAGAAACGTTTACATCTATACTGATCTGCATCTTACACTATATAATTTTTTTAAAAGATTAAAACAGTCAATAATTTAAATTGTTCATACTCGAAACTGAGGATAGGCTTGTTATTAATACGCCGAGCAGGTGAGGGAACTCATTGAAAACCCTATCTGCATGAATAGGTTTTCGAGCCGCTATTTCGGCACCAATGAAGGCCGCCTTCAGATTCAAGAAACACTCTATCTATATTTTACAGTGCAATTATTAACTAGCGCAATTGAAAAATATGTTTTATAATTGTATGACTCATCTATTATCTACTGTTTTGTGATAATGTTATTAATAAATCATTATATGATCATAGATTCAATACTTTCACGATGATTCATTAAAGTAAATTTAAATTTAAATTTTAGAATTTAAAATTTAAAGATTTTTCGGGTTTCAATCGTGTGCGAAACTATGAATGTTGCCGACATCTCTAAACATCTCTAACTATCATCTCAGCAATGAAATGATTTCAGCCTCATCTAAAGGACATAATTTTGCAGTTGCTCCCTCCAAAATCCCAAAAGAAGAAATCACCAGTAATTTGGAATCCACAATATACACCCTTCCACCCGAAAAAGCAAATGACTAACGACGTACAACAGCCAACATTTTACGCGAAACCCAACTTCCCTTCTCAAACTTAACAAAACAAGAAAAAACAGCTGTTAAAGAACTCAATCAGAATGAAGACATCATAATATTAACCACAGACAAAGGCAACACAACAGTAATAATGAATAAAGAAGACTATAACAAAAAAATCATGGACCTTCTTACTGACGATACATATAAAAAGCTAAAAAAAGATCCCAAAAAAACAATAACCAGAAATTCTTCCAAAAATTCACAAAAACAACATCCCACTCAGACCGATCGTCAGCGCGATAAACTCTCCAACTTACAACCTAGCACGCTTTCTCGCCAAAAAGCTTAAGCCTTTCACAGGAAACTCTATCACACACATCCAAAACTCTTTTGATTTCATCAGAAAAATACAACAGATTCACATTCAACCCCAAGACATCCTAGTAAGTTTCGACGTAGTATCTCTCTTTACAAAAGTACCAATCTCTGATACTAATACCTATTTCACTTTCAATAACCAATTCTACGAACAAACCTCAGGAGCAGCAATGGGTCTTCAATCTCACCTGTAATAGCCAACATTTTTATGGAAAATTTAGAAACTAAAATCTTTAACAAATCCAAGCTTGAACCGGAATTTTGGTGCCGTTACGTTGACGACACTTTTGCCGTCTGGAGACATGGACTAGACGAACTAAACAAATTTTTCGATTTCATCAATCAAATACACCCTCATATCCAATTCACTATGGAAATTGAACAAAACGGAAAATTACCCTTCTTGGACGTACTTGTTTATGAAAGATCCGATAACACATTAGGACATGAAGTTTACAGAAAACCCACTCATACAAACAGATACCTGCATGCCTCCTCCCACCACCACCCATCTCAAATGCAATCGGTCATCAATTCAATTGTATACAGAGCTGTCTTCATAACAGATAAAGATAACTTACAAAAAGAATTACAAAATGTTAAACAAATCCTAATACAAAACGATTACACAAACAAACAAATTAATGAAGCAATAAGAAAATACACTCAAGAAAACAAGTCAACACAACCTACTAAAGAAAGAGAGAGAAGAACAACCACCATCCCACCCTACATTCAAGGTATCACGGAACAAATAGGAAGAATTCTCAACAAACACAACATCCAAACTATATTTTAACCACCTGCTAAAATAGGAAAACTTCTAAACAACCCTGAAGATAAAAAGGAACCTTTCAGTGATCCAGAAATATACCAAATCCCTTGTTCTTGTGGTAAAGTCTATATTGGAGAAACCGGAAGGGCGGTAAGTCAACGTGTAAAGGAACATGAGAGTAAAGTTAGACTAAAACATTTCACACAATCAGCAGTAGCTGAGCATCATATCGAAACAGGACATAGTATTTTATTAGACAAAACAACCGTCATCGCCAAAATGTACAATAAATTTCCACGAAAACATAGAGAAGCAATCGAAATCTTAAAACACCCTAACAACATCAATAGGGACAATGGATATAATACCGATCCGATTTGGCTTTCCGTCCTCCCGGGTTTTTTTAAAAAAGACTTGATTGGTCAATCAAGTCCAACCAGTCCCCACCATGGGGCGCTCTCGCCAATCACAGGCATCGTAGAGAATATATATATAAGAACAACATAACCTGAAACTTCAGTTCCAGGTCAGCCCTGAAGAAGTGAACTGCAATGTTCACGAAACGTCGGCAACATTCATAGTTTCGCACACGATTGAAACACGAAGAATCTTTAAAATTTAAATTTATTATTATATGATCACTCTAACAATTGCAAAATATTAGTTGAAAATCTAAAACTGCAGATAGGTTTTTCCCTGGAAAATTGAACCGAATTGGGCGAGAATCAGGACGAAAAACGTCCCTATGTACAAAGGTTTTTCTTTTTGTTTTGGGGCTAGAGAAAGCTGGACAAGTGGATACTACACTCGGGTAAAGTGATTTTTGGGCCTATGGTGAGTTGAACAAGGGGATACTACATTTAGGGGCATTTCTTACGGCTGGAAAGAGCTGCACAAGGGGATTTACACTTGGGGGTGATTCTTCGGGCTGGCGAGAGCTAGACAAGGGGATTTCACATTTGGAGGTGATTTTTGGGCCAATGATGAATTGAGCAAGGGGATTCTACTTTTAGGGGCAATTCTCAAGGCTGGGAAGAGCTGCACAAGGGGATTTACACTTGGGGGTGATTTTCAAGGCTGGGCAAAGCTAGACATTGCGATTTCAAAATAAGGGGTTATTGTTGGGGCTAGAGTGAGCTGTACAAGGGAATACTACGAGGGATTTTACACTTAAGGGTGATTTGGGGTCCCAAAAAATCAGCCACAGGTATGAAATGGTTTTTTTCAATTGTCCTCAGCGCAAAAATCACTCCCAAGTGTAAATTTCCTCTCCTGGCTCACCCTGGCACTGAAAATCACCCCAAAGTGTAAATAATGTTCAATAGAGGTCATTTTTAATACATGTGAATAGTTTGAAGGAATTTCAAGTTATTTAATAGGATTTTAAAGATATTAGAATATTTTCAAAGTTGGGTGGGACGATGGTCGTGGGGGTTAAGGCGTAGGCTTTGGACCCACTCCGTCGGCTTGCAGGTTCGATTCCCGCCTCGCACTCTGGAAGAGCCTCGGTGGCCGATGCGGTACCTCTGGAGAAAAAAGGTTCTCCCAAGTACTTAAGGCTGTTGCTCTTGGTGGTTCGGAACCCACCTTAAACTGTAGGTCCGCCTCCCACCACCAAGTAAGTGTGTAGGGGTGTGTGTAGAGGAATAGAGAAGAGATACAAGAAAAATGTAAACACTTAGGGGACACATTAGAAGCTTCCATAACAAAAAATATGAAAAAATGTTTTCAAAATTTCCAAGGAATTTTCGAGAGCTTTAAAACTCGGAGTAATCCACTTGTAATTCTATAGGTAATTCACTTGTAATGTGGAGTAATCCAAGAAACCCGGGTAATTCAAAGTAATTCAATTGTGATCTTAGGATATCAACTTGTAATCTTAGGAAATCTACTTGTAATCCAATTGTATGCTCGATTCTTCTACTTGTTATTGAAATTAATCCCGGTAAACCACTTAATGTCACACATAGGGGCGATTTTTGGGACTAGCGGGAGTAAATATTTTTCAATAAAATTCAATAATTTGAAGGATTTTCAAAGGCTTTCAAAGCATTTGAAATATTTTAGGATATTTTTAAACATTCAAAGGAATTTTCACGAGCTTCAAACATTTGAACAATTCAATTATAATTCTAGGTAATCCACTTGTAATCCGGATTGATCTAAGTAATCCTAAATAATCCACTTATAATCATGGGTAAACTAGTTTTAATCTTCGTCAATTCAATTGTAATCCCAAATTATCCAATTGTAATCCTAGCCAATCGAAGTGTTATTTGAAGTAATCTATTTGTAATTGTAGTTCTAATTTTAATTCTAATTGTAAGTAATCCACGTGTAACCTTAAATAATCCACTTGTAATCGGGAGTCATCCAGATAATGTGGAGCAATACAAATAATTTAGTGTAATTTTAACAAATTATCTTATAATCCGGCGTAATACACTTGTAAATTGTGGCAATCCACTTGTAATCTATTTGCAATTCATGTGTAATCCAGGTAATTTGGAGTTATCCGGAATAATCTAACTAATCCAGTATAATACTAGATAATACAATTGTAATCTACTTGTAATCCACATGCAATCCAGATTAATTCAGTCATCCGGATATTTCTAAGTAATCGAAGGAAATCTCAGTAATCCACTGTAATCCTATATAAACGACTCATATTTTTCTCTCTAATTTTAATAATATTCTCTTATGATATACCATTGAGCCAAATCCCTTCCAGGCAGTCAGTTCTAGCATCTGATCAATCTCTCTAGCAAGAAACCCAGGCGAAGAGCTTCACAAAATAATATTAAGAAAATGTACATCTGTCTATATAATTTGTTTATAAGGTAAACGAATATTGACGAGTGGCAGAAACATTTGCAGAAAACATTATTGGAAATATAATTTTAGCAAGGCCAGAAGGAAAAGCGGTATATTTTTGCTTGAAATAAGCATTTGATTATATAATTTGTTTATAAAATAGACAAATTTTGATTGGTTGCAAATTTTTTCTTCGAAAACATCATTGGCAATATAATTTCATCAAGGTCAAAAGAAAAAATGATTTCTCTTCGCTTAAAAATGCCCAAAATGTGCATTCGTTTATATAATTTGTTTATAAAATAAACAAATAACATTTAATCTTAAATTTTAATGGCCACGTATCATCCTAACAAGCAATGGAAGCAAGCAATTTCAGAGCAGAAATATACTTCGGAGACGAATAACCCCTAGTATCGAGTATTTGTTAATACAATTTGTTCATAACAATTAACTTTGCAAGTTAACAATTTTCTTATCTTTCTTATACCCCTGTGGATCAAATCTAAGGATCGAGAAGTAGAAGAAAAATTTTGGCTAGAAGATAAAAAATGAAATTCCAAAAATCGACATTTTTTTCGCTGTTTGCATTAACATGAAAGTTGAATGAACAAAAAAATGAAAAATCTACTCTCAACATTTTCTGACAGATTTAGCCCTGAATTTTTCAAGAAAAAATTTTTAATTGGTGCATAATTGCGTTCTAGATGTCATTTTGAACCTCGTTTTCCGATTTCACCCCACTGTGGCGGCCAGCTGCGTCACGTTGCGCCACATTGCGTCAGTTCACCCTCGTTGTTCATACGGGCCTGATGTTTACGTTCGTAGAACCCCCATATGAGTCGAAGGTCAGAACCAAACATGTACCCAAATCGGTGTCCGAATGAAATTTTAAATTGGTTAAACAATTTTTATTATTTTTTTATTTTTTATTTTGCCTGTAAATCATAAGTTTTTTTTTTATCAATGATAAAGTAAGTGAATGTGGAGAATAATATTTTTTGTTTAGGTATTTTTAAATTCTGTAAACAATTTATATCTGTTTCAGTTCTTGTTATTATTCTAAATCATGAAAATTTCGTATTTTCTGGAATTAATAACACACCTAATGAATTCTAGGAGTAATATTTTTTGTTCAAGACATTTTGCATTCAGAACAACTAAACATCGATTTGAATTCAATTACTATGTAATGACTGATGAGTCACCATTTTCTGTAGCTAAAAATATAGTATGTCCTAAATTCTGTTAAAAGAAATTTATTTTTCATAGTTCAAATCATAATTTAGTCGCTTTTTAGGCACCTTTTAGGCATGAGAATATCATGTTTAAAAACTGAATTACATTTTTTTTTTGCTTCATCCAAATTGAAGTGCAAGAGTGGCAATTTTATTAATAAAAAAGTAGTTATGATTATCATATAAAAAGGTTAAAGAATTTTATATCTTCAGGAAATATATTTCTTTTCGAGTGAATTCAGATATGTAATTGCTTCATTGAATTATAAGCGAATCTCATCTTGCGCGGGGGGGGGGGAGGATTCGTAAACTTTTGACCGCTACAGTAATGATCTCCGAATTTAATTAGAATTTCTTATTGGCTTCTGTACAGAAGAATTTGTTCTTTCACAATGAATCCAAGGATATAAAAAACTCATTTTTTATAAAAACTGTACATTATTCATAATTGCGACAGAATACGAGGCAGAATATTTGTATGAAGATAATGTTTCATAATTAAAATTTGTAGAAAAATTTGATTTTGTTATTTAAATTTAAATGAATCGTTTTCGGTTCTTTGGGATGAGGAAAAGTGATTGTTCTGAAGGAAGAGACCAGGGGGCAAGGGGGCGTGGGCGCCCAAGGCCTTCTGCTCTCCATTTACGGCCAGGTAAAGCCGGACGCTGAGGAGATCGCCAGTCTCTTCAGAAGAGGTAATAAAGAGAGAAAGAAAAGACGTTCGGCCATTTCGGTACCAACCTGCAAGTGGGTGGACCGCGTAAAAATCCAACAAGATTTACGCGAAACGTAACAACCAAGTACTAACTCATATCATCGATTCCAAGATTTTATATGCAACCCAACAACCATGTTCAAAAAATCACGTAAAATATGGCCCACCACTTCAAAAATCAAAATGATTTACCTTGTACGTATACCGGGTGTTTTTTTAAACTTGAGATATCGAAATATCTCAAAAAATACGCATCCTATGAAAAAAATATCCGTGATGAAAACTTTTTATTTTCGAGGGGAAAAGCGACTTTGAACAAATCCCCACAAATGGGAACCCCAATTTTTTATCACAGATTCAGATTCTCCTTTATGAAATACGTAAGTTTTATTCGAAAAATTTTTTCGATTCGCAAAAAAAACCACCCCCTGCCTCCTGGGGGATGGGGTGGAGTGAGGTGAATTTCTTCAAAGTCGCTCTTCCCCCTCGAAAATAAAAAGTTTTTATCACGGATTTTTTTCATAGGATGCGTATTTTTTTAGATATTTCGATGTCTCAAGTTAAAAAAAAACACCCATTTCTCATCACATCAAAAGTGGGTCCTTTGTCTGAATTTAGCCGTCGCAACAAAATGTGTAATAATCTTCCAAATGTTGTAGTGAAAGCTTGAAAATTTTGCAAGATGAAGCATATGACATTATACACGTCAAACTTGATACTTCTTTCCCTATTCCCCTCTTTATCCCTTTTTGCAAAAAAAAAATCTCCTTTTTCTCTGTTTTCAAGAAACTTCCTCCTCTTGTTTTCCCGCTTAAATGCCAACTATCTTTTGTTAAAAGTTCATTCTTTTTGGTTAAAAGGTCATATTTTTGGGTTGAACATTCGATTGTTTTGTCGAAAATTAACTTTTTTTCAAATTCATATTGTACTTTTGAAAATTCAACTGCTTTTTTAAAAATTCGTCCTATTCGATACAAAACTCTTCCTTTTTAATTGAAAATTCGACCATTTGGTTGAAATTTCAACTATTTGGTTAAAGTTCAACTACTTGGTTAGAATTCCAATATCTTGCTAACAAGTTATCTCTTTTTGTTGAAAAATCAACTGTTTTATTGAATTTTCGGGTCTTTTTGGGTTGAAAATTCATGTTTATTCGCGAAAATTTTATTTTTATTGAAAAATATTAAACGACTAATTAAACATACATAACTACATAACTACATAACTATATTAATTAGTAACTATATTCAAACTAGTCTTGTTGGTTTCAAATGTTTTATTTTATGGTTCTAATTTAGTTGAAAAAATTCAACTATACTCAAAACAATTTTTTGCTTTAAAATTCAACTATATGATAAGAATTCAGCGTTTTTTCAACTAACTAACATATTCTCGGGTACGAAATCCATTTTTTTTAGAAAGCTCGTTTTCTTGCTTTGAAAATTCAACTATTTTGAAAATAATCGTATTTTTGAAAGTTAATTTACTTTCTTTTGAAAGTTCATATTTTCTTGTTGACAATTTAACTGTTTTGTAGAAATTCATTCTTTTTAGTTTGAAAATTCAACTATTCTGGTAGAAAATTTAACTTTTTTGTTCAAAAGTCATATTAAGAATTGAATTTTTTGTAGAAAGTTCGTCGTTTTTGGTAAAAAATTAGGTTTCCCTGTGGAAAATTCATCTTTGAAGTTTGAAAATTCAACTAATTTATTTTTTCCTACTACCTCACACTGCCCCTACTATATCTACTCCTCCCCTCACCCCTATTTCTTTTACTGCCTCTCTCCTTACTACCCATCCTTTCCCTTACTTCTCCACCCTTCATTTACTATCCCTCCCCCTGCTTCTCCTCCAATCACTTCCCCACTCATGTTGAAAAAGAATATGGAAGATTTGAAGACAATTTTTTCAATTTTGTAGGATTTAAAAAAAATCGAAAAACTTAAGAGTTCTCTTCTTTTGTGTTGATAATTCAACTATTTTGGTTGAAAATTCATCGGTATAGTTGAAAATTACATTCTTTTTTGAGAATTTAGCTCTTTGGTAGAAAATTGAACTATTTGGTTTAAAAGTAACATTTTTTATTAAAAATGTAATTATTTTGTAGAAAATTCTTTTTATTAAATTCATCTCTCTTGATTGTGGATTCAACTATACTGTTAAAAATGCATTTTTCGAAATTGGTTCAGAATTCATCTATTTTGTTGAAAATGCGATATATTTCGCCTTGAAATCCTAGGAGTTTGAATCGTTTCAAATTGAATTCAATATACTGCTACATTATTATTATTTGAAAAAATGTATTTTCTTATTTTCTTTTGAAGTCACCCCATTTTCCCTGTTTTGACATAATTGTCGGTTGTTAAGACCGTGAAAGGGTAAAATTGAAGAACGCAAACTCAAAAGTTGTTTGTTTAAGAAATTGTTGAGCCAATTACTTTTCTAAATTTTTACTTATAATGGTTGAGAGTGTCGTGAACGTAAATATATGAGCAGATTCCCCATTTTTTATTTATAATTTAGTATCTGGACTTTGAACACGTTATACTTTGATAAAATCTGAATGAGACGTTCGTCCTTTATTTCAAGGATATTTCTTCTTCTAATTCGTATGCAGTCAGTGACATCTCCTTCTTCGGGAATCTCCTGGAAGCATCTCTCTCTAACTGCTTTTCCGGTCGAGAAACAAGTCAACAGCGTTGACTACATACTAATATAATACTCGCTCTTCCCGCTGCGTCCGGGACAGTGTGTAGAGCCAATTATATCCAGGATATATGGAAAGTGAACATGAAAGGGTTCACCAATTGGATGAAATTACCAAACCCACAATATCACTTACTCTGTGCTCAAATTGTTAATTTTCGATCTTCTGTGATACGAAATCGAATCACTTGATAGGCCCATTATACCACCTACGTGATCGTAAAATTGGCGATTGGGATAGAGTATACAGAACGGCGTGCAAAAACTTAAACAGAAATGAAGTTTCGCGATATTAATAAGTGACATAAAACGTCTCTTTACTCCATAGAATATAGAATTGGCTATCTCGTATGTGGAAGGTGCTTCATATTGATTTTCATTTATTTTTTCCTTTCTTAAAAAATCGTAGTCATGAAATCTCCCTTACTTTCCCTACCTTCCCTTACTTTCCCTCCCTTACCTCCTTCACTTCACTTCCCCGACTTCTACTACCACTTCCCTGAATTTCCTTCCCATACTTCCCCTCCCCTACTCACCATCATTTTCTTACCACCCCACCCTTTCTTTACTTCTCCTATTATCCCTAACCCTCCCCCACATCCATTCACTACCTCTATTTCCAATTTTCTCACTTACCATCCCTTCTCATTCCTTACCCTTCTTCCCCTCCCATCACTTCACGTAGAGCCCCTTCTTTTTTCACCCTATTTCCCTTCTTCACTCTTTCCTTAATTCTCCGCCCCTCTCTTCCTCCGCTTATCATCTCCTACTTCCGCTCTAATCACTTCCCGTACTTCCTTCTCCTTACTTTTCCTTCACTTGCTTCTCCTACTCTTACTTCCCCTCTCTCACTTCCGACATTTTCCCTATTTGTACTATTCTCCCTTCTCTCTCTTCACTTACTTTTCCTACACTCCAACCCCTCATTTATCCACAGTTTCTCTCACTTCTCCTACTTCCTCTCGCTCAATATCTTTACTTCCACTCTCCTTCCTTCCCATACTTCCCTTCACTTACTCAACATCACTTCCCTACTACCTCACTCTTGCCTACTTTCCCTATTGTCCCTATCCCTCCTCTCACAACCCCCTCACTATCTCTCCCTATCTCTCCCCTCACAGCCCCTCACCCTCCCTCACAATCCCCTCACTTCTCGAACCCCCACTCCCTCCAGTTTCCTTCCTCTTCTCTACTCCCTTACATGAACCTACTTCCGCTTTTCTTACTTTTCTTAATTCCCCACCCGTACACTTACTTCTCCTACCTTTACTCTTCCTCCCTTGACTGACCGTTCCTTTCCCTACTTTCCTTTAATAACGTCCTTTATTCCCCCAACTTTTAAAACGTCTCCTGCTCCCTCTTTCTCATCTACCCCTACGTCTCCTTCCCTCGCCTACTCTACTTCCCGACCCCTCTCCTCACTCTCCATATAACTTCTCTTAATTTCGACTAATTTCACTCCCCTCACGTCTCCACCTCTCACTCTTTCACCCCTAACATATCATAAGTTCGCCTCACTTCCGCTGCTTCCACACCGCTCACTTCCAATCCTTCCCATTACTTCCCCAGTTCCCCTCCACTCACTTTCCATACGTTCCCTATCCACACTTCCCCTAGTTCTTCTCCTCTCACATCCTTCAATTACCCTCCTTTAACTCCATCAAACCAAAACGTACGGAAAAAAACTGCTCGAAGCTACGAAATCCTCAAAATGAAATAAATAAAAGAGGTAATATTATGTATTTATCTATTAATAAAGATTACGAGTTTCCTGCTCCACCAGTTTAGTAAATAAAAATTTCCAAATCAGTATTTTTATTTCATGATAACATTTATTTCTGAATGTTTCTAAACATTATTGATAAAAAGTAACATTTTCAACTGAGAAGGAAAATCTGTACCGGTAATCTAAAAATTACTAGTACCGACAATCAGAGTCATGGAAAACGTTTTAATGACTCAGGTTTTATTCCCGAAGATTAATTTTAAGTTTTTAAGATTTGAAAATCTTAGGAAAAGCATGCATATAATTTTGAAGCAAAATTTGGCAAATTTTAAAAATTGAAAAACGTAGATTCTTAAAGATTTTTAACTAAAAATTGAGAAACTTTTCAAGAATTCCAAAAGGTTTCGAGTGATTTGAAAGAGTTTCTCAAGATAACCTGGGGAATCAGAAACTAATTTTTATTTTAAAAAAACAAATAATTTTTAAAGAAAACTTGAAAAGTTTTCAAAGGATTTCGAAAGATTTCTAAAAATGTTGGAAGAACAATCCAGAAGATTTTGATGCAATTTTTCTAATGATTAAAGATTTTTCCAAAGTTTTTTAAGTAAATTTGAGTAATTTTAGAAGTTGTTTTCTGTATAATAAAAAAAAACTCAGAAAATCTTTTTCATTTTTCTCAAGAAACTTAATCTTCTCCGCAAATTATAATTTAGATACAATTTTTTATTATTTTCTGACTAACAAATCTGTTTTATTGAAAATTCGTGTTCTTTAATTGATTTCAAATGTTTTTGAATGGGAATTGAAATCTTCAATTTACTAAGGAAAATACGAATTTCCATACCAAGAACAATTATTAATCTTTTTGGTGGAAAATTTATTAATTAGGATGATAATTTCATCGTTTACGTTTTGTTTTACAGTGCAACTGATCCTAAATTAATTTTTTGTTGGAATTTCATCTCTTTGGTTGAAAATTGACCTATTTCGTGGAAAATTTGTTTTTTTTTGTCCAAAAACAATTTTTTTTACTGAAAATGTAACTTTCTTCATTTTTATGTTCAAACTTCTACATAACTATATTAATTAGTAACTATATCCAAACTAGTCTTGTTGGTTTCAAATGTTTTATTTTATGATTCTAAATACAACCGTACGGTTGAAAATAAACTTTTTTGAACAGAAAATTTGTTTTTTTGCCTTAAAGTTTAACAATTTGGATAAAGTCATCTGTTTTTTATGAAAATATTTGATGCTTTTTGTTTAAAAATTCAATTATTTGGTTCAAAATGAAATTTTTCGCGGAAACTTTGTTATATAATTTTTGAAATCTTCAAAAATCTTCTTAAATTTTTTGAAGAATTTCAAGAAAATTATATTTATATAACATGAAAAACAAATGAATAAGTATACCTAAAAATAAATGGGTATTCGAATGATGAAAACTTTTTTTGAAAATTCATTTTTTGTTTGCTCGAAGATTCATCATTTCAGAAGAAACATCATCTCTGTCGTTAGAAATTTATATTTTTCGCTGAAAATTTGTTTTTTTTTTTGTTGCTTGAGAATTGATTTTTTACACTAAAAGTTTAACGTGATATTTCTCGTTGGGAATTGATATTTTGAATTGAAAACTGATCTTTTCTGGTTGAAAATTAATGTATTTTGTTATAAAATCGTCTTTTTCAAATTATATTATTTTTTGCTTGAAATATTAACTTCACATATCATGTTGAGGCTTGACTTTTTTCTTCGGAAAATCAACAAGTTGCCGTAAATCAACTTATTTGTTGAAAATTCATATTTTCAGATTAAACATTGTAAATTCAACTGTTTCATGGACCGAATCCATTTCTAATTCAGGCCGTCATGAAGTCGAAAAATCTCTCGGGGACGAAATATGTTGTTTTCAGAGGAAATTAGGCAAAACCTTTTTTTTTTTTATTTGCAAAAAACGTTTGTTCTGAGAAATTATACGTATTTGAATTTTGTGCTTTGTTTTAGAAAAAATTGATTTTTTGTCTTCAAAGCTCTATAACTTTTGACCTAATTCAGGTATTAATTATTTTCTTTTGGATTCTGATAGCGTTTATCGTCTTTTTTCAAAATGCACCGAAAAGTTAAAAAACGGTTGAAAATTAGCAAAATGGAAGCAGGTTTTCTGAAAAAATCGATTTTCTCAAAAAACTCACCTTTGAATTTTTCGCCCTTTTTTTTTTTTTGAACTTGTACTTTAATAATGAAGATATCTTGTATATCTGATGCTTGCTAAATTACTTTTGTAGCCAGGAGAATACTTTTTTCTTATAATCGAATTTTCTACTTCTTCTTGGAAACAATGACAGGTACGAAAAAATGTTAACATGACAGTTTGCACGTCTAAAAAAGTTATGTGAAAAATGTCTCTTGTTTTTTTGCGATATTCTTCGAAGTTTATAAACAAAAAATTAAAAATTATATTCTTAGGAAAGAAAAATTCTCCTGGCTTCAAAAATAGTTTAGCCCGCATGATGTTGATAAGATGCATTTCTTCTATTAGTATAAGCTTTTGAAAAATATTGAGAAGAATAAAAAAGGTGGGGTTTCCAAGAAAATCTTTTTTCTTCAAATTTTGAAAAAATGAAGAAAATGTATTTTCTGGACCTTTTTTAGTCTTCGAAATATTTTTTAAAAGTTCCTGCTAACAAAAGAAAGGTATCTCATCAAAATCATGCGAGCTATACCATTTTTGAGGCTGGGAGAATTTTTTTTCCTCAAAATGTAATTTTTTAATTTTTCTTGTAAACTATGAACAATATTGCAAAAGAACAAGAAACATTCTTCATAGAACGTTTTTTAGACGTGCCAACTTTTGTCTTAACATTTTTTCGTATCTGTCATTGTTTCAAAGAAAAAGTAAATTCGATTGTGAGAAAAAAGAATTCCTCTGGCTGCAAAAGTTATTTAGCAAGCATCAAACTTACAAGATATCTTCATCGTCAAAGTACAAGTTAAAAAAAAATTGGCAACAAATTTGAAGGTGGGTTTTTTGAGAGAATCGATTTTTAATTTTTTCAGAAAACCTGCTGCGATTTTTTAAGTTTTTAACCTAAAACAACATTTTTCGTCCCCGAGAGATTCTGTGATTTCAAGTACAGAACCCTGTCTGATTTTGTTAAGAACTATATTTTTTTTTTGTCAAATTTTTTTCCTGAAATTCAACTATTCTTTCTTTGGTTCAAAATTGATCCTTTCTACGTTGAAAATTCAACCATTTGGTAGAAAATCTATTTACTTTGTTGAAGAATCGTCTATTTGCGTAGAAAAAAATCTTATTTGTAAAAAAATTATTATTTTAGTTGAGCATTAACAATTTTTTCATCTATTTCGTTGAGGATTTAACTATTTTGGTCAAAATTTGTATTTTTGCTTATTGAATTCAGGTAGTCAATAGGTTGTTCTTGTTGTATTGAAAAAGCACTTTGTTAATCGTAAAATTTAACTATCCCATTTTTAGTTGAAAACTTATCTTTCCAGTTGAAAATTCGTCTTTTTTTAAAGCTTTAATTATTTTGTTGAAAATACAACTTTTTATAAACATATTTTTTGGTCAAAAGTTCAACTGTTTTGTTTGAAAATTTATTTCACTTGACTGAAAATGAACACCATTCTCGAAAATGCAACTTTACAGGCTGAAGATTTTCTTTTTGGCTACATTTTTTTGTGTCCATAATATTTGTCGTAAAAAATATGGACTTTCTTGCTTCTCATAGTCCTTCGAGGTGGATATTTCTGTAATATTCATAAATTTTAATTAACTGTTGATAATAAATTACTTTGATGTATCTTGTAGTTTTAATTTAACGTCTTTATCAGCACTTAGTATTTTCTGCATTACTGAATGAGTGATTTCATTTGGCATAAAATAAATGATTTTACTCAATTGGCTACTGTTGTACTTCATTCGATTGATCGTCATTCGACATCGCCGGCGACTTTAGAGATAAAACACCCTGATTAGCATACCTCCTGAATTCAGCTTTCACTTTCGAACGTCATGGTCGACACGCTTAAATGCACATTTGCGAACTGACCAGCGTCATTCCTGCAAAAAAAAGTATACATATAACTACATATATATATATACACATATAAGTATGCATATAAGCTGAATAACAGTCTGTTCAGGCGACATAATTCTCAGGAAGATTAAAAAACTAATTTGATACAGGAGAATGGTTGAGGAAATGAATCAAAGTCTAGCTATGATGTTATGTAATCTGAGAAATTAATTATTTAAATCATTAACAATAATTTAATTATTATTATTGATTGAATTATAATTAATTATTTAATTTCTAGTTTTTCATAGCCCCAGGCAGAAACCCTTATTTTTTTAGGCTGGTGTCCGCCCGTCTGTTACACAGTCGGAAAAAATGACTTTTTTGGTTCAAAATAACGTACAGTCCGCAAATATTGACCGTTTTGGAAATACCAAATTTGAAGAAAAAAAAAATGATAAAATTTTCCAGGCAGTTTTTGAGCATGATTTTTCATGTATTTTTAATTTTTTTATAAATAAGCAAATATTACGAAAAAAATAAAAAATTTTCTATTCGACGTTCCCGGTGCTCGCCCATGATGAGAAAATTATTGCAACCGCCTACGTTTCATAGGGTATTGTTAGTGAAGATGTTTCATCAAGATACAATAAACAAGGCAAATTTTTGTAAACAATTTATTTGTTATATTTTTCTTTTTTATGATTTTCAATAATTTTACATTTTTTTAAGTTAGATTGTAAAAAATTCGGACGAAAATAATATTGTCATGGTGAAGATTTCTCTCAAGATTATTTTTGTTATTGATATAAAAAAAAAAAATCATTAAACAAGTGCATTATTCGGGCATCTGTCGACGGAAAAATTAGTTTTTTCCGATGTCAACAGATGTTTATGAAAAAAAAATATTTACTAATCATGAATTGTGCTGAAATTATCATAAAGTACTCTATTAAAAGGACTGAAATAGAAAAAAAACTAATTCATTCGATGATAGATGCTCGAATAATGCATTTGTGTAATAAATTCGAGAAAAAAAAACATGAAATAAATCAACTAATTTTGAATTTCGCTGAAATTATTATAAGGTTTTCAATTAAAAAGACTGACCTAAAAAAAACATTCCGTTGGCAAATGCCCGAATCATGCCTTTAAATATTTTTTTTTATCATAAGATTGTATCCATCACTTGCAATATAACTTTAAAAATCGTAAGCGATTACAATAATTTTCCTATTATTGATGAGCACTGGAAACAATGAATTACTGGAAATTTGTTAATTTATAAAGAGTTCAATAAGTAAATAAAAAATCACGTAGAACAGCCCTCTGGAAAATTTTATTAGCTTCTTTTTCGAATTGTTTACGTCCAAATCGATCAATATGTGTGGGCTGTACGTTATTCTAAATCAAACTAGTTATTTTAACTAGTAAATTAACTAGTAATTTACTGGTAAAACTAGTAATTTTTTCCCACTGTGCATCGTAGCTTTTCCCAGGAGGGGAAATGAGGGGCTGAGGGGAAGTGAAAAGAAGGGAAGTAGGAAAATTAAGGGAAGGGGTAATAGTTGAAATAGGGAATATGAGTGTGTGAAGTAGGGGAAGCGAGGGGATATTATGGGAGGGAATTAGAAAATTGAGGGATAATGATGGGAGGGAAAATAGAAGAAATGTGGGTAAATAAGGGGATGAAAAATAAGGCAAGTTAGAGGAAATGACATGAGGTAAACAGAAGGATACGTGGAGAAGTGAGGCGAAGTGAGGGGAAATAAGGGGTGCATAAGTAGAGGAAATTCAGAGAGAGGAAGTGAGGAGAAATGAGCGGAGGGTAAGTAGTGGAAATGAGGGAAGGGAAAAGTAGAGAAATTGAGGGGAAATGATGGGAGGGTAAGTATAAAAAGTGAGGAAAAATTATTAAGGGAGGATAGAGGAAGTGAGAGAAGTGAGGGAAGTGAAGGGATTTAGGGGAATAGAGTGAAAGTGAAGGGGGAGCTAGTAGGGAAGTTAGGGTTGAGTAGGGGAGGGGAATTGATGATTGAGAAGTGTGGTAAGGAGAGGTGGTGTAGGGAGAGTAGAGGAAGAAAACTATGGAGTGGAAAGATTGAACGTCTATCATTAATTTTTCTTCCAAGTTGAAGGTGAAATGTCAATTGAATAAAAACAATGTGGTCCTAAGACAGGGAAAACCTGGAAACGAAGCAAAAGTCAGAAAATTTTATTGGTCAGAGGAAGTCAAGGATTTTTAGCAACATTTTGCAAAAGTCAGCGAATTTCTATAAACGGCACTTTAAATAAATGTCAAGGATAATTAATTTAAAATTTGTTATTTTAATTTAGAATTGTTTTATTTCGTTTATAAAGGATTCTTTTTTTAAACATTTTACAAGATTTGCCTTTTTTCCAGTTTATTCCTAATGACGATTATGTTTTTAATTAAACTTTTTATTATCCGGTTGAAAATATAACAATTCTGATGAAAAGTCATCCTTTTTGGTCAAAAATTGAAATTTCAACTACTTTTTCTGAAATATCGTCTTTTTAGTTTCAAAATTCATCTGTTTTTGTAGAAATGTTATCTTTTTCGGATAAAAATGCAACTTTTTGGTTAAAAAATGATCTTTTGAGTTACGGATTTAAATATTTTGTTCGACATTCGGCTTTTTTGGTTGAATTAACTGTTTTTTCATTCTAAATTAGAATTTTTTTAAATATCTACTATCACATTATTTATCTTCAAATCTTTATTTGTTGGCTACAAATTTAACTATTCCAGTTGAACATTCATAATTTTAGTTGTAAATTCATCTCTTTGGTGGATAATTGGTTGTTTTTGGTTGAAATCTAATTTTTTAACTAAACATTTGACTATTCCAGTTTATGATTCATCATTTTATTTTAAAATTAATCGCTTTGGTTGAAAGTTTAACTATTCTGTTGAAATTTATCTTTGTAATTAAACATCCAACTGCTTGAGTAAACGTTAAACTGCTTTGTTTAAACAAAAAATTCTAGTTGAAAAAACTGGCGTGTATATAATTTCCGCCGGTAGTGTATCACATGTGATCCTGACACTTTAGAAAAATTCAAGTTTTGTCGCTCTTTCATGGAGGGGAAGTGTTTAAGTATATATAATTTTGTACTAGAAACATTTAAAGTTGCATAGGGGCTGTCTACAAATTATGTACCTGAAGTTAATTCCCATCATTTTCGAATCCCATCCCCCATATAATTATATTCATTAATTCCTTTTCTGCACAAGAAAAGCAAACAAATTCCATAAAAAAAGAATTATTCATTTTACAAATTTGAGGAAAATCTTATAAAAAAATTATGGGTATATATTCAAAATTTTCAATGATGAAAGTACCAAATGTGTCATATTTTTAAAATCTTAGGAAGAAAAAAAACTTGAATATTAAAAAGAAAAGACATATTTTATTTGTTGAAAATTGAACTGTTGTGTTCAAAATTCGTTTTTTTTTATTTAGGAATTAATTTTCTCAACTGAAAATTCAACTATTTAATTTTTGGTTGAAAGTGAATCCTATTGAGTTGAAAATTAATATATCATATTGAAAATTCGCTTTTTCCCGTTCAAAAATTAATATTTTTTGTTCAAATTAATTTTTTTCGAAAATTCAACTGTTTAGTTGACAATTTCTCTTTGTGGGTTGAAAACTCCATGCTTTTGTTACAAAATCATATTTTTGTCAAAGATTAAACTGTTCTATTGAAAACTGTCTTTTTGAACAGAAAATTCGTCTTGGTTGAAAATATTATTGAAAATTCATGATGTAGAAATCTCGTCTTTTTGGGTTGAATATTTAACTATATTGCTAAAAGTTCGTTTCTTTGGGTTAAAAATAAATGTTTTTGCCTGAAAATTCAAATATTGCATTTTTGGTTGGAAACTGATATTTTTCATTTGAAAATTCATCTATTGTTGAAAATTCGTGTTTTCGGGTCGATAATAATTAATTTTCTTCGTTAAACAATTATGATTTTATTAGGAAATTCAACTAGTTGGTGAAAAATTACTATAAATTGTAGGAGATTTTACAATTTTTTTAGAAAGTAATTTTTGTTTGTTGAAAATTCGTCTTTTTGGATTGAAAATTCAACTATTTTGGTAGGAAATTCATTCGTTTTGGTTAAAATGTAAGTACTTTGTTGAAAGTAGAACGACCTTGTTCAAAATTAAATTTCGTGGCCAAAGATTCTTGATTTTAGTTGAAGACGGTTTGGTGAAAATTCAAATATTTTGTTGAAAATCGTTTTTTGTTGTTAAAAATTAAATTTCTCAACTGAAAATGGAATTATTTCATTTTTGGTTGACAGTTGATATTTTTAGATGAAAATTCATATGTTTTGTTGAAAATTCGTCTTTTCTGGTCGGAAATCAATCTTCTCCGTTGGAAATTCAACTATTAGATGAAGAATTAATCTACTCATTTGTAGAAAATTCAACAATAAGGGTCAAAATTTCGATTGTTTTGTAGAAAATTCGTCTTTTTGGATTGAAAATTCAACTATTTTGGTAGAAATTGATTTTTCCTGTGAAAATTTAACTACTTGGGAGAAAGTTTAACTACTTTAAAAAAAAAAATTATCTTCGTTGAAGATTCTTGATTTTATTTGAATACGGTTTGCTTGAAAATTCAACTTTTTTTTTTTGAATATTCGTTCTTTTTATTGAAAATTTAACTATTGCATTTTTGGTTGAAAATTGATCTTTTTAGATGAAAATTCATATGCCTTGTTGAAAATTCGTCTCTTCTGGTCAAAAATGAATCTTCTTTGTTATAAATTAAACTAATTGTTAAAAACTTAATCTACTTGTTTGTACGAAATTCAACAATTCTCTTAAAAAGTCTTTTTTTTTTTGTTGAAAATGCAATTCTGGTCTTTGAAATTAATTTTCTTAACCGATAATTCAATTATTACATTTTTGGTTGAAGGTCAATCTTTTTCAATTGAAAATTAATGTATTTGGTTAAAGATTCGTTTTGTTTCTTTGAAAATTAATGTTTTTTGTTGAAGTTATTTTTTTCACAATGCAACTTTAAAAAATTCCTCTTGGTAGGTAAAAAATTCAATGATTTTGTTAAAAAATTATCTTCTTGTCAAACATGGAACAGTTTTATTGGCCTTTTTGAACAAAAAATTCGTCCCTCTAGGTTCCAAATTAATCTTTTTTGGTAGGAAAGTTCGGGTTACTTTTTAGTAACTCAGTTACTTTTTTGACCCGCTGTTACAAGAAAGTAACGTATTTTATGAAAAGGTTACT
Source organism: Andricus quercusramuli (assembly GCA_932178445.1). Lineage (NCBI taxonomy): Eukaryota > Metazoa > Arthropoda > Insecta > Hymenoptera > Cynipidae > Andricus > Andricus quercusramuli. The sequence goes on along the minus strand of CAKNXH010001294.1, from coordinate 466,006 downwards.
TTGGTTACATTTTTTGCCCGAAATGAATTAATTCATTAATCATATTATTTAAAAACGCGTGTAAGTTCACTCTCTTATCAGGTTCCATTAGCAATGTGCCGTTGAAAATTTCAATCGGAAACTTTCACTGCGAAAATGTCAAAAAACGACACTTTTGATCAATCAAATAGGGAACTTGTGAAAGATGTAAAAATTTAAATTTTGCCAGTAAATTTGGCACTTTAGAGCAGGGGCAATCAGAGAATAACAAAAAATAATAATTAGTTCGTTTGTAAAATGTATAAAAAAATATATCAATTTGTGGATCTTGATAAATCTTGTTGGCTAAAATTTCTAGTTTTTTATTTAAAATTTAAATATTTTATCTGTTCAAATATCGAATCATGTATTATATTTTTCGATGAGAATTTATCTTCTCTGGTTCATAATATTATTTAAAAATTCATTTTTTTGGTTAGAAATGTACTTATTTTGTTGAAAATTCGTCTTTTTAAAATGAATTCTAATGTTTTTTTATGTTAAATTAAAATATTTTTTGGCTATTATATCAACTATTACAGTTTTCGTTAAGAATTCATATTTTTCAGTCAGAAAAGTTCAACCATTTGGTTAAAAGTTGAACTACTTTCTTAAAAATTAAATTTTTTTGTTGGAGATTCATAATTTTAGTGGAAACGTTGTCTTTTCGTCTTTTTTTGGTAAAAAATCTTTCTTTTTGTTTACTTTTTTGCCGAATCATTATTACTTTTCCGTTACTTTTTTGAGAGAATTATGTTTACTATTTTACTATTTTCTGAAGCTCGAGCAGTTCCGAGCCCTGAACTCCTTTTTATAGGCTAAAATCTTTCGTTGAAAATTCCTCTATATTGCTTGAAAGTTCTCCTAATTGGTTGAAAATTCAACTCTTAAAAAAAATGCGAAAGATAACGTTTAAAATTTTTGAAATTCTTTCTCGTAATTCGGAGGCTTGGCTTGAGAAATTCTTTTGATGGGCTTTGATGTCTTTAAGATTGGCAACACTGCTCGCCGCACGCACATATGTATGTATACGGCGGGATTCGAACTCGAGCGGCGGCGTGGCGGGCAGTAACCTTAGGAGCGGCGGAATGCATTGGTCTCCGGATGCATTCTCGGATGCCACCCGCGAGCGCACTTACTTCGATGTTCGCGTGTATGAGCATTGCGCACATACCCGCTTAGGTTTAGTTATATAGTCTTCGGATACGCATCGGTTGAAAGCCGATCCCAAGGATACTTCCCGCGACAGGACTCTTTTCTTTCCAGGAAAGATATTAGCAGATAAAGAGAGGCAGAAAAATGTCATCCTTCCTGATATGAGCAAGGGCTGAGCACTCCTCGTCCTCCAGCATGCCCTTTCTCGCCCTTACTTCTTTGCGTTAATGATACAGATCCACCTGCCCCTCCCCTCCCCTCCCCCTCTAATTACATTCAATGGAATGCCACCTAGCAATTGTATCATGCGATTACAATTATTGCACCTGAAATAGACTCACGCGAATTTTCGACCGAAAGGATGACTTTTTAACCAAATTGATGAATTTTCAAGTAAACCATTTTCAACTGAAATCAAGAATATTTAACCAGAAAAAGGAATTTTTAACAGAGTTGTTCAATAGGGCGGGTCGAAAATAAATACTTTTGGAATTCAAAATCGCTACAACGCGGAAAAGTAGCGTATTGGGGTCCTAAAAAAGTATAATTAATTTGGAATCGACCGACATGCAGCTTGGTTACCCGCGCTCGAAAAAAAGGTTTCAAAAATTTCTTGTTTGTAGAGTTTTACAATTGTATTGAGTTTCAATTTTTTTCTACATACCTGGAGGTCAAAAAAGTTTTCTCAATTTTTTTCGGATTTTAATCTATAATTTTCTGAGAGATAATTCCTATTTAATTTACCATTGTTTTCGGGAAATTTTTTTTACACGTTTGCAAATAGGAGGAGAATCATTTGAGGTACATGAAAACTTTTCAGTGACAAAATTTCATCAGAAAAAAAATCCCCAAGACCCACAAATCGAAATTGGCAATACAGCTAATTTTTAAATTTTGGATTTTAGTATTTTGTGAACTTATCTTCATAAGTTTTAGTTCAACATTTTTGTGAGTGTGTGTGGGTTTTTTAAACATAGAAATACGCTAGAAAAAAATCCACAAGACCCAGGAATTGAAATTGGCAATACAGCAAATTTAAAAAAAAAATTATTTTGGTATTTTATGAAATTATCTTCATAACATGTAGCTGAAATATTTTTGTGAGCATTTGCTGTTTTTTTAAACATAGAAATACACTAGACAAAAAATCCACAAGACCCAGGATTCGAAATTAGCAATAGAGCGAATTTTAAAGTTTTTGATTTTGGTATTTTATGAACTTATCTTTATAACTTGTAGCTTGAACATTTTTCTGAGCATGTGTGGGTTTTAAAACATAGAAATATACTAGACAAGAAATCGACAAGACTTAGGTATTCTGTAGTTAGTATCTGTAGTGTATTTCTATGTTTAAAAAACCCATATATGCTCAGAAAATTTTTTAAACTACAAGTTATAAAGATAAGTTCATAAAATACGAAAATCAAAAATTTTTAAATTCGCTCTATTGTCAATTTCGATTCCTGGGTCTTGTGGATTCTTTTTCTACTGTGTTTGTATGTTAAAAAAAACCACACATGTTTACAAAAATGTTTAACTATAAGCTATGAAGATAAGTACATCAAATACCGAAATCAAAATTTTTTAAATTTGCTTTATTAATTTTTATTCCTGGGTCTTGGGGATTTTTTTTTTCTAGTGTATTTCTATGTTTGAAAAAACCACACATGCTCACCAAAATATTCAAATTACAAGTTATAAAGATAAGTTCATCACATACCAAAATCAAAATGTTTAAAATTCACTCCATTGCTAATTACGATTCCTGGGTCTTGGGGATTTTTTTTTCTAGTGTATTTCTATGTTTAAAAACCCCACACATGCTCAGAAAAATATTCAAACTACATGTTATGAAGATATGTTCATAAAATACCAAAATAAAACATTTATCAATTCGCTGTATTGCCAATGACGTTTCCTGGGTCTTGTGGATTTTTTTCCTAGTGTATTTCTCTGTTTGAAAACCCACACATGTCCACAAAAATGTATCACTACAAGTTACGAAGATAAGTTCACAAGATATCAAAATCAAAATTTAAAAAATTCGCTGTATTGCCAATTTCGATTCCTGGGTCTTGGGGATTTTTTTTCTAATGCATTTTTGTCAATGAAAAGTTTTCATGTACCTCAAATAATTCTCTTCCTATTTGCAAACGTGTTAAAAAAATTTTCGGAAAACAATGGTATATTAAATAGGAATTATCTCTTAGAAAATGATAGATTAAAATCCGAAAAAAATTGAGAAGACTTTTTTGACCTCCAGGTATGCAGAAAAAAATTGAAACTCAATAAAATTTGAAAACTCTACAAACAAGAAATTTTTGAAACCTTTCTTTCGAGCGCAGGTAACCAAGCTGCATGTCGATCGATTCCGAATTAATTATACTTTTTTAGGACCCCAATACGCTACTTTTCCGCGTTGTAGCGATTTCGAATTTCAAAAGTATTTATTTTCGACCCACCCTATTGTTCAAGTTTAACAAAATTGTTGAATTTTTCACCCAAATTATGAATTTTCAACCAAGAAGATTAATTTTCAACCGGGAAAGATGAATTTTCAACTGAAAAAGATCAGTGTTTAACCAAAAATGCAATAGTTAAACTTCCAATCAACAAAATTATTTTCAACCTGAAGAAAAAAAAATTTCAACAATTTAGTCCGTTTTTTTCTGGGTGATTCAAACCAATCTATTTAGATCATTACAATTCCACAATTAGGAAAAAGCAATAATCCAAACAAGAATTTTATATATTTCTAAAATTGCTATATTTAGTGCATTTTTCTTAACAAAGAATTTTGTAAGAAAAAGATTTCTTTAAAGAAATTGAGTTAAAATAATTTAGACTCAATTAAAAGAAATCATAAAATATTCAACCCTGCAGATTGGAACAAATCATTCGTTTAGTGTCTCTATTTAATAATTTAAAATTAAGATCGAACAGAAATCCACTTTATTATGAATAATTTTCTGCAAAATGAACATGAAAAATATTTAAAACTAAAAAGTAGACTTCTAAACTACCTCACTTTTGGGCTCATTAGAGACAAAAATAACCAATTGAAAAAAGAGGGAGAAAAGGAGTCAGATTTTCTACCAAGATAGTTGAATTTTCCATCCGAAAGGACGAGATTTCAACAAAACAGTTTAGTAATCAACAAAATATGATGTTTTAAACAAAATCGTTGAATTTCTTATAAAGTAGATTATTTTTTTATAAAAAAAAATAAGGAAATTTTTTAAAATTTAAACGTCATGAATTTCAATATTATCAACCAAAAACACCTAGCAATTACATAATATGAAAACAATTTTTTTATAAAAAATTCAAATTTTAAAGCGAATAATCCAGTTTTCAACCCAAAATATAAACTCAAATAAAAAATATTTATTTTTTAAAAAAAAAAAACGAAAATTCAACAAAATAAATTAATTTTCAGATAAAAAAGACAAATTTTCACCAACAATGGATCAACATGCCCCTCCCCTCCCCCTCTAATTACATTCAATGGAATGCCACCTAGCAATTGTATCATGCGATTACAATTATTGCACCTGAAATAGATCCACGCGAATTTTCGATCGGAACGATTACTTTTTAACCAAATTGATGAATTTTCTACCAAGTAGATTAATTGTTAACCAAATTAATGAATTTCCAAGTAAACCATTTTCAACTAAAATCAAGAATATTTAACCAGAAAAAGGAATTTTTAACAGACTTGTTCAATTTTAACAAAATTGTTGAATTTTGCACCAAAATTATGAATTTTCAACCAAAAAGATCAACTTTCAACCAGGAAAGATTAATTTCAAACAAAATACATGAATTTTCAACAGAAAAAGATCAGTGTTTAACCAAAAATGCAATAGTTAAATTTCCAGTCAACAAAATTATTTTCGACCTAAAGAAAAAACAATTTCAACAATTTAGTCAGATTTTCTACCAAGATAGTTGAATGTTCCATCCGAAAGGACGAGATTTCAACTAAAATCAAGAATATTTAACCAGAAAAAGGAATTTTCAACAGAGTTGTTCAAGTTTCAACAAAGTAGTTGAATTTCCACCTAAAGAAGTGAATTATCTAGCAAAATAGCTGAATTGTCTACACTGAAAAATAAATTTTCAACACAACAGTTAAGTTATCAACCAAAACATGACTTTTTAACAAAATTGTTGAATTTTTCACCAAAATTATGAATTTTTAACCCACAAGATTAATTTTTAATCAGAAAAGATGAATTTCGAAAAGTTGAATTATTAACAATGGAAATGATTTTTTAAACAAAATTGTTGAGTTTCTCACGAAGTAGATTATTTTTTCACAAACAAAAAATATATATTTAAGAAAAAAGTTTGATTTTTCTCCAAAAATATTTCATTATTACCAGCCAAAAAGATTAATTTTTAACAACGTATGTACATGAATTTTCAATCGAATAGTCAAATTTTCAAGCAGATAGTTCAGTTATCAACCCAAAATATGAACTTCAAGCAAGAATTCCAATTTTCTGAGAAAAAAAACGAAAATTCAACAAAATACATTAATTTTGAACTAAAAAAGACAAATTTTCACCAACAATGGAACATTTTATTTTTCAGATAGAAAATAGTATATTGTGCTACAAGTGCGG
>CAKNXH010001294.1:414533-451949 GCA_932178445.1 Andricus quercusramuli | reverse complement strand
ATCCTCAAATGGCAAATCTTTAACTAGGATAGTAAAATTTTCAGTTAAAAAATGAATTTTCACCTAGAGAAAAATAATTTTTCAACAAAATAATGAAATTTTCAACCAAAGAGATGAATGTTCAACTGAAACGAACAATGTTCCGAAAAAAAATTACTGATTAACCAAATTGTTGAATTTTCAAGCATGAAGATTAATTTTCTATCAAAAAATACGAATTTTATCTAAAATGCATGAATCTTTAACAAAATAATTGAGTTTTCCACCAAACAAATTAGTTTCCAACGCAAGAGTTAGATTAAAAAAATAGAATTTTCAACCAAAATTTTAAATTTCCAAAAAAGTAGAAAAATGTTTCCCCAAACATTTTAGCTATGAAACAAAAATCATGAATTTTCAACGAAAAATATTAAATACGAAAAAAAATTGAATTTTTAATAAAATTGTTGAATTTCCTGTGAAGAAAATTAATTTTTTAACAAACTGTAGAACCAAAATCATGAATTTTCAATGGAGAGTATTAATTTTCGACCAAAAAAAGCTAATTTTCAACAAAATACATGAATTTCCAACTAAAGAAGATAAATCTTTAACCACACATGGAATAGCTAAATTTTCAGTTAAGAAAATTTATTTTCAACCCAAAAAAAAAAAAAAACTATTTTTCAGCCAAAAAGACCAATTTAGAACAAATTTAGGAATTCTCAACTAAAAAAAAATTAATTTTCAACAACAAAAAATTGTATATTCAACAAAAAATTTCTATTTTTCACAAAAATAGTTCAGTTTCAACCAGAAAGATTTTCAAGCAAGAATCTTATTTTTTTTCACAAAAAATGTCAATAAAACCAATTAATTTCTAACTAAGAAAGACAAATTTTCACCAAAAATGCAATAGTTAATGTTTCAGTTGAAAAAATATTTTTCACCAAATAAACGGATTTCCAAAAAAAGTTAATGTTTCGATCAAAACGTCAACCAAAATCAAGAATATTCAACTCGAAAAATTTTTTTTCAATAAAGTAGTTCAATTTTCAGCCAAGTAGATGAATTATATCAACTAAAAAAATGAATTTTCAACATAACAGTTAAATTTTGTCCAAAAAAACTACTTTTTGACCAAATAGTTGAATTTTCAACCAAAAACATGAATTTTGAACGAAGAGGAAAAAGGAAACAAAAAAGAAGAAGTAGCAACAAAATACATAGATTTTTAATTATTAGTTGAAAACTATTTGGATTGCCTATATAAATTATTCCTAATGACATTGATTACTTAGGATTACAAGTTAATTACTTGGATTATCTCTTTTCTTTGAAAATTATTTTACTTTGTAGACTTTTTTGGGTGAAAATTTATTATTTAACTGAACATTTTATTTTATTTCACTTAAATTCTAAATTATCATAATTTTAGATGAAAATTTATCTCTTTGGTTGAAAACATAATTATTTGTTTGAAAATATGTTCTTCCCTCAGTTGAAATATTTAATTTTTAACAGAATTGTTGAGTTTCTAACAAAACATAGAAGCTTTTAAATATATAGTTGGAGTTTCAATTACCTCAAAATTACCTCAATTACCTTCATTTGTTTAGTTTTGATGGAAATTTCACACCCCTTAAGACAAAAAACTTGATTTAAAAACTGATTAAAACTGACTTAATGCACCTATTTCAAATAATTTTAATGATTTCGAGGTTTCCTAGCGCATTTAAGATTTAGAGCCTCTTTTGGATAAAAATCAAGTTTATTCCAAAATACCTCTAGGGATTTTTTTCTATTTGATTTTTCGAAGCATTCTTTTCTAACATAAGTTTCAAGCTTTTGTTTAGAATCTGAAAAGTGTACGGTATGATATAAAATTAGAGAAATTGAAACATTGCATATGTGCGACCGTATGATTTTTAACTTCAATTTCGAAGTTCTTGGTTCTGTAACTTTAAACATTCAAAATTTTTTAATCATTAAGCTTTTGATTTTCAAATTGATCAATTTTCAATATGGGTCAAATTTAAAATTGCGCAATCCTTTAAACTTGGTATATTCGACACCATACTAGTTTCCAGAAGTAATTTATATCTCCAACTGAAATAAGATTTAGCTGTTTGAAAACTTCTTTAGAATATTCCTCATTTGTACTGCTTATTAGAATTAAATCCCGTAAAACGGGACAAAGCGACGCGTTTTTTCTTTTTTTTACAAGAAAGTCCAAAGAAAATTTTAAATTAGGTATCGGTGCTTCAGACATATATTATCCATCTGATCCTTCTTTATACTATTAGGCAAAGAAATGTATTTGATCCATCTTAAAATTCATTATTTAGAGAAAAAGATAATTAGTAATGAAAAATCAACTTGCTGATGAGCCGGTTTCCCCAAACAACTCAGCCCTATTTTACTGAATAATATTGGAAAATATTTCAATATACAAATTTTATAATTTTAAAATAAAATAATGTTAAAATTTAAGTCATCCTTTCAGCAGTACTTGAACTAGAAGGCGTTGAAATGTACAAACAATAACTCTAAATTTTTTAAAAGTTAATCAATTTCAAATCATGTTTGAAACTCATATTATTCCATTCTCAATGCATTAATTTGTTCTTATTGTACCTTATTCTTCAAAATTGAAGTCAATCAATATCTATAGCTTCCTAATCAGAAGCGAGTTAAAAAAAGCTCTAGAAGTAATTTTCGTATTCGTAAATTTCTCATTACATTTGAAAGCAATAGAATGATCTCGCCCCAATTAAAAAGAAATTAGAATTTATTTGAACTAGATAGCATACCAGAAACATTTTCCGAATGATAACTTATGACCACTTTCGAGAAATAAAAGTAAAAATTCATCACCACCTGTTGCTCAGCGAGTTTACTTTCTACCCCAACTGGTATAAACTTCTATTTATAGGATAGCATAAAGGCTAATACTGTTTTAGTACTAATATAGTATTATGATTTCTAAATTATGAAACGATCTTCTATGCGCCGCGTGGGTGGAAAAAAATAAAAGCAACAATGTCAAGGCGATCTTAGATCGGCCGAAAGGTTGGTCAAAGAAAGTATCTCCGGACAAATCAATTTTTAACCAAAACTACTAGTCTGATTTGCCATTCTTTTTACAATTGAAGTGCATGGAATTCTGTATTGTTATAATGTAGTATATTCTGAACAATTTATTCTATAAATTTGTTATGTAACAAATTTTTTTTTTAATTTTGAAGGTTGCCATTTACCCACAAAAATTCATTCAACTGCAAATGGTCGGGATCCATGAAAAGACTCATTAAAAATGAATCCTAGCAGTATTAATTTGAGCAGTTTATCTTAAACATGGTTATAAACAAATTTGTAAACAAAACTTATAACTTATTCATTCGCGAAATTTTAAGGCACCAAACCTATATTTTTAAATGGAAATGGAAGTAGAATAATGTTTACTTTAATTTGGGAAAAGTTGAACATCAATTGATATTTTTTTATAAGAATTTTATTATAAATACGAAATCAAGCCGTTTCACAGTAGTTGGATTTTCATTTTTCACCTGCATCAACTACAAGTATTATGTATCCTGATGTCATTTTGCAGGAATACTTTGCAGTTAAATATAAACTGCTTATATATGCTGCGGAAGCCTTTTGACCAGAGTCAGGAAAAGGTCAGGGATTTTTTAAAAAATCTTGCAAAAGTCAGGGAATTTCTATGAGAGGCACTTAAATAACTGTCATGGATAATTAAATTAAATTTTCAAATAAGTTATTCTGAGGATATTTTCAGTTACAAATTTGATTGTTTGGTTGAAAATTCAACACTTTTTATGAAAAGTCATCCTTTTCGGTTGAAAATTCAACTGTTTTGTTGAAAATTCATATTTTGGGGTTGAAAATTGAACAAAAATCTGTTTAAGATTCAAATTCAACTATGATTGGTTGAAAACAAATATTGTCTGGTTAAAGGTTCACCTACTTTATTTTAAAATTCATCTTTTCTTGTTAAATTCGACTGCTTTTTATGTAAAATCAAAATCTTTTTTGGTGGAAATATCTACTATTACATTATTCGTCGACAATTCATATAATTCGGTTGAAAATTCAATTACTTACTGGAAGGTTGAACCACTTTGTTGAAAAATTACTTTTCTCTTGAAGATTCAAAATTTTAGTTGAAAATTCATCTTTTTTGTTCGAAATTAGTTTTTTTTTCTTGTTGGGAATTAATTTTTTTACTGAAGATTCAACTGTTTCAGTTTAATATTCATAATTTGAGTTAAAAATTTATCTCGGTTAAAAGTTCAACTAGTTTGTTGAAAACTCATTTTTTTAGTTTAAAATATTTTTTCCTCCAAACTGAAAATGTATCTTGTTCATTTTTGTTGATTCGCCTTTTTCTGCAGAAAATTATTCTTGTTGGCTAAAATTTTCACACTTTTGGTTGAAAAGTCAATTGTTAGGTTGAAACCTAAATTTTTTATTAAAAATTCATATTTTCGAGTTGGAAATTCAACTGTTTAACAGAAAAATCGTTTTTGCGCTTGAAAGATCAACAATTCGAAAGAAGTTTTTTCTTTCTTGACTGAAAAATTTATATTTGTTGAAAATTCGTCTTTTCGATAAAAAATGAATCTTTGCTGGATCGAAATTCAACTGCTACAAATTAAATTTTTATGGTTGAAAATGCAACATTTTATTTGGCAATTCATTTCTGTTGAGATTTTTTTCTCATTTGAATGAAAATTCAACTTTTTGTTTAAAAATTCATGTACTTTTATGAAAATTTATATATTTTCAGCAGAAAATTAATCTTCTGGTTTGAAATTTCCTTTTTCCAGCCGAGAATTCATCTTTGTAAGGCGAAAATGCAACTTTTCGGTTGAAAATTAAATTTTTTGTAAATTCAATTGAAAAGTAAACTGTCTCCTAAGAACCTCAAATATTTTATTTAAAAATCAAGTGTTTTTTAAAGTTTATTCTTTTACATTCAATAATTCGATCATTTGATTAAAAATTCCTCATTTTAGGTTGAGAATTCGACTATTTGGTTAAAAATTGAAAATTTCGATTGATTGAAAATTTAACTAGATCGTTGAAAATTCGTCTTTTTTTGGTTGGCAAATTTTTTAACTGAAAGTTTAACTATTCCATTTTTGGTAGAAAATTGCTTTTCTGAATTGAAAATTCGTATTTTTGGATGATAATTTATTCTTGTTGGTTGAAGATTCATCTATTTTGTTAAGGAAAAGATTTTTTAATTCAAGTTGCTGGTTAAATAAAATAAGAAATCATGTTTAGAAATTAATTAAAAAGAAAATTTATAACTGGCTGGTTGAAAAAAATTGTGTTATCAGCTATTATATTTTTTGTTGAGAATTCATCTTTTTGTTACAAATTCAACTTCTTGAGTCTAATATTCAACTATTTTGGTTGAAGTTCAATTGTTTTATTTGAAAATTCCATTATTTTGTTAAAAATTCAAATATTTTGTTCAATGTTCAATTATTTTGTTAAAGTTATCTTTTCTGTTCAAAAATTCATCTTTTATGGCAGAAAATTTATGTTTCTTCTTTGAAATAAATAAGTAAATTAAAAAAATTAAAATTTTAATTTGAGATATTTTTATTCCGTTTATAAAACAATCTATGTTAAAAATGTACCATGACTAAAAGTCTGGTCTTTGAATATTAATGGTCAGGGAAAATAAAAAATTGGTTCCGGTATAGTCTAGTATGGTATGGTATGGTCTAGTTTTTTCACTAGTTTCGGGAACTATGTTCATTTTGAAAGAAGTGGTTCACCTTTAGGAAGTATTTGAAATTTCAATTTTTTGTGTGACTAAGTTCCAACACTGAGGAATATATCTATAGAATCCTTACCACCCACAACCAGTGTTTTAAATGCCATAACCATGATTAATTTACAAAAATTTCAAATATCCCGTTTATTTACAATTTTTGGGAATTCAAGGAAATTTGAAAATGAAGTTTTGCCATCACCCTATTTTTCATAGTACAAATACCCCACCAATGACCTTTTTGCTTATGATACCTGTTGCTCGGTGAGTTTACTTTCTACCCCAACTGGTATAAACGTCTATTTATAGCTGATAGCATTAACGCTAATGGTTTAATAGTACTAATGTAGTATTATGAGTTCTAAATTATGAAGCGGCGCGGCGACGTCTATGCACCGCGTGGGTAGTAAAAGCAACAATTTCAAGGCGATCCCTGATCCGCCGATCTGCCGATCGAGAAGCGAATTACTCGAATTGCTCGTACATTACACGTTCGGGAAGGAGATCCTATGGAAATCTATGGGCGTACTCCGAGGGCGAGAACGGGGTCAGGGTCGAAACGCTGCGCGTTGGAAGACTATGGAAGACTGGATTGTATTTTCTTCTCTAAAGACGTCCCAGTCCCAGCGTTCTCCGAACTGCTCTCGCCAGACAGCGCGTTCTCCAAGAGTCCAGGGGTGAACTTGGTACACGCCGTTCGCTGTGTTCCTCTTGAATCCTCCGAGGGGGAATCAGACATGATATAAACTTCAGGGTTTATACAAGATCGAACTCCAAGAATTACAAGATACATACCTTTTCATTTCTTTTACCTTTTTTCGATCTTCCCTCAATTCCAAGTTGAATTTATGCAAAAGTCTAAACAGGGGAGCGTACACAATCATATATTACCTGGCGCTGTTTTCAGTGGTTTTTGACTCACCCTTCCCTCTTGTGACAATTTTTAACATTTAAGCGACCCCCCTGTTGACGACGCAGATAAGTTGAATTTATTTTGCAAAACTCTTTAGAATGTTTCTGGGTTGAATAATAATAAATAATACATTTTTTTGTATAAAAGTCATTTTCTTTGATGGAAAATTATTCTTCTTAGTTGAAAAATTATCTCTTTGATTGAGGATTCATTCCTTCGGTTGAAAAATAAACTATTATTGAATTAACATCATTTTTCCAGATTCAAAAGGAGCGTACAAAAGGGGAGTATAAAAACTAAGGAGAGTACAAAAACCGAACCTCTCAAACTTGGTCAAGTTATCGAAGAACCAGGAGACATTGGATGCGGTAATAATGAGCCTCCAGAAAAACATACAACAGAACGCAAATGATATAACATTCATGTGTGCCGTTTTGGTTAATCTGCAGCCTCATACTTTGAATGTTTCCGATCCCGATGAGGAAAATGTGTGATTTTCTATGCTAATTGTGTTGTAAACTAATTTCACTTTGTACGCTGGTACACCTATTGATGTCTGTCTTATGACGTCGCTGCATATTCTGGACATGCTGTCGGATTTCAATTCTTCTACTTTAATAACGTTAGTTTCAGCCAATTTTTTCCCTTTTCCGACAGTCGTCAGTGTAAAATTAATAGAATGATTGACTGACTCAAAACCCGTTCTTAAACACAAATCCATCTGTAATATTCACATTTTTTAAAACACTTTAATCACATTTTTCGACAAATATTATGCTATTACTTATTTTTCAAGCCATTGCTACTTACCTTTTTTTCTGTAATTTCCATTTTCGATCAACTATTTCAAACTTTCACTATTTTCTCAACAATTTTCACACTTTTTCACAACTTATTCTACAGTTACACAGCCGATTGTAGCACTGAAATAATGCCATTAGTCGCCACTGTTTGAGTATGCATAGTCATTTCGCGTAATTTATGGGTCGCTGAAACCAAATTTGGCCATAAAAATGCGATCCTAGCGCATTTTTCTGAGATATCCTAACTCAAAGTACAAAAAACACTGTTTTTTATATATATTTGAGGTTATGTAGCAAAGCCAATTTTTTTCAAAAAACTATAAAAAGTATGTTAAAGTAAAAGTCTTGCTCTTTTAAATGCCGTTAAGTTTGCTCAAATATCTTTATTTCTTTATTCGAGATATACAATTTTGAAAGTTTTAAGTTACATAGATTCTGTATATTTTGAAATACTTTACTTTCCATGACAATCAGATTAGAAGCAAAAGTCTACGAAACCCTAAAAACTCAGAAATTTGGACTGAATTATTTAAAAAAAAACTTGGATTTGGATTCAGCGATCGCTAAAACATAGGGTTTTGTAGACTGTCGCTTTTAATCTCGTTGACATGGAAAGTAAAGTATCTTAAAACATACAGAATCTATGTAACTAAAAATTTTCAAAATTAAATATCTCGACGAAAAAAAAATTGAGTTAACTCAACGGCATTTGAAGGAGCAAGACTTGTACTTTGAAATGCTTTTTATAGCATAGTCATAACTCAACACGCATTCTTTTGACACAAGAGGACATTTCTCTGAGTCTTTTTTAATTCTCTGCAGGATATTATGGTATTGCTGTTGTAACAAACGGTCTTTTGTTTTTTTTTTTACTTTATTCTGTTTAAAATATATAATTGAAATAGAAGATTACAAATAAAAATTCATGATTGATACTGTCAAAGTTAATACCTTGGCGTAATTTTTTTGCTAATCCTTTTGGCAAGGAAAAGCATTAGAAAACACCAGAGTTGTAGGTTTGTCGGTAAGAAAACGGTTAAAATTTCCTCAATATGCCGAACAACGCTAAAATTCGCCCGATTTGTAGAAAAGAATCCAATCAATTGAGTTTACAAGTGCCACCAAATGAATGTAGCATGGAAGAAGATTCTGTTGAAGTGGAAAAAATTGTTTATGGTGAGTATAAAAAAATATATCAGTGATGATCCAGACTTTCTATTGGTTCCGATAGAATATAGTGGTTCTAAATATCATAATCGCACAGCAGGTCTAGAAACTGGTCAACAAATCATAGAAAACTACAAGGTTTAAATCAGCAATAACTACACTGTAAAAACTAGGATTCGGTTTAGAACTTAATTCGGTAATAAAACAGTTCACGCAACAAAACAATCCCACTTCAGTTTGATCCGCCAATCTAATAAAATAAGGTCGATTTGTGGATTGAAATAGGCTCTAAATGAGGATCATCTGTCAATAACTGAATCTGATAAAACAAATTCTAATCTGTGAAGTTTAGAAACCAACGTAACCCATAGGGCTGAAGTTCGCGACGTCTGAGTGTGACGGTTCAAACACTAATTTTTACGAATTTTTAATTTCATCTATTTTTTGTTTTTTGTAAGAGTGAAGTTTGGAACAATTGAAACAATGCACCCTCTGAATCAATTTAGTTCGCTATCTCGGATCATTTATCAATCTGAAGTTAGCAAACTCAACAATACAGAAACTGGTACTAAAATAAGACTATTTGTGAGATCATATTAGAACGCCCAAAAAAGGATCCCAGATAAAAATGAATGCCTAGTTTTTACGGTGTAGTGGCCAGAATAATGAAAAAAGAATAAAAATTATTTCTTCAGAGTTTTGGCTTCAGAATGAGTTGAAGAATTGAAAAACAAGTTAGTAATATAAATTTACTGAAATGTACTAAATCAAGGCCGAGTTTAAACGTTATAAGAGTTTCTATGCACATATTCATATAAAAATGTGTTCATAAAATGAAATTTTTGGACAACTGTGTTGAACACTCGGTAATTATCGTGAAGTGATGAACAACAATAGTGAGGAATCATTCATACTGAGAAAAATCAACATCACTTCTGAAAAGAGTATTTTGCACTTTTTATTTGTGTATGACAAATAAAAAATGAAAAAAACTTCCTCTTAACCGCCAGCAAACATTCTTAAATTGTTTATCAGCTGATTTCATGTACTTCTGAATAAACTTGAATGCGTTGAAAGCATGGTAGACTTGCAGACTAGTCTGTGGAATACTAAAGGATTGTGTCTGAGTACAAGAATTAGCACTGCCTTCACATCGAAGCCTATATCTCGGAAAATGTATTGCGAAGAAAGTTAAATAACCAATTGAATTATTGAAAAAATGCTTTAAACTCATTCATTTTTTTCATCGATAAAATAGAATTGAAGGCGTTTGAAAATACCCGTGCAGGATTATGTTACAGCACTGCACTAAATTAAAAAGATTATCCAGTTTGTTTAAAGTTTTATTGCATTGTTCACTTTCAAATTATTCAAAAATAGCTTGATCATCTTTCATCAGTTTTAAATCAAGTAGACAGATGGTGCAAAATCCCTTTTGGCTACCCGATTTATGCACACAAGATTATAGCCATTTTATCCGAGTCGCTACCTCAGTATATTTATTTTATTCCCAATTCATTGAGTCCCAATTATTAATTGTTACAAAGCCTAACAGAAAGTTTGAGGAAAAAATCATAGCATACCAATAATAATGGCAACATTAGCACATGGTAAAGCATTAAATAATGTAATTCAATTTTGAAGCAACATTTTATCATAAAGTAGGTTAAATCTATAGTCACATTTTATTATTTCAATTGAGATATTTGTTGTTTAAAATCATTTGTTGGTGTGTATTTTATTTCAAAATATTTTCTCACAAAAAACTGGCGTTTATCTCTCTTAACCAGTTAATTATCAAAGATTGACCGTTTTAGCGAAGTGACCGTTTTAAACACAATTGCCCTACTTGTAACGCGATACCCGGAAAGTTATATTTTTGAGCGGTAACGGTAATGCGTTGCTTATTCCAAAAAGTAACGGTAATGTTAATGCCTTGCAATTTTTTGGTAACTTTAGTGCAAAGTAACGTATGTTATTGTGCGTTACTTTACAAAATTTGTTAATGGTATTGATACTAAATTATATGTCCCGATACCCAATCAGAAGATGAAATGAACAAGTCTTTTTTTTTTTAATTCTAATAGTGTGGAAACGTTATTTTGGACAAGAAGGAATCAGTTCCAAATATTGTGAAATCGGAAAATATATTTTACTTCCCATGAAGATATACATTTTTATGCTTGAGAACAAAAAAAATGCATTATTTTAATATGTCTCAATCCAATTCCTTTTTCACTTTTTTTCCTTAAATTAGAAAAGTATATTCAGGAAGCTAAGATGGTACTTGAAAATCCAAAAAAGATCAAATCGAGAAAAAATTCAATAAATTACCTATTCAAAAAGCTTTTCCCATACCTGAAAAGATTTCACATCGTTTTATCAATGCTCACTTTAGAAATAAGCGAACATACAATTTTTTTCTGAATAAATGGACAAATACGCAAAGTGAAACAAATAGTTCCCTTTAATCATTTTTATAAAATGAACATTTAAATAAGACATTTTTCTTTTTTTTCTGCTTATTCGCAATCGAACAAAAAAATTGCACAAACGATTTCTTCTATTTTTTTGCCTCATACAACAAATTTGAAAAACTCCCAAAATTGAAATTTTTGTGGATTAAATCCATTTTAAATCAGGTAGATTCTACACTCCAAGTGGCAGAATCTTTTAGCGATTAATTTCTAATTGGAAATTAAACCGCTTGATTGAATACTTTTGTTAAAAACCCATTATTCGTTGAAGTCTCATAATATTTGTCGGAAATTCATATCTTTGGATAGAAATTCAAATATTTTGTTGTGAATTAGTTTTTTGTGGTTTGAGAATCAATTTTTTCAACTCTAAATGTAACAGTTCTATTTTTGTTTGAGAATTTATATTTTGAATTAATAATTGATCTTTTCTAATTGAAAAATCAACTATCCCGCGCAGAAATGTCGCCGTGGCCCCGACCGGGCCCAGACTCGTTCATATCGGGCCCTGGTGTGGAAATCGAGTCAGGGCCAGGCTCATCATGAAACACGTAGCCACCTCGGAGCCATGTCTAGGGGTCCGATCAAACGCCCGATCTGTCCCCGGTCTGGCCCCTATTATTTACCCGAGTCTAGCCACATTATTTATTTTTCTAGTAGGAATTAAAATGCTTCAAAATAATTATAACAGAATATTAAATGAAAAGCCAAATTAATAGGATTAAGCTTTACTTTAAGAACACCTTAAAAATAATTCAAAATGGTTATTTGGACCTCTGCTTCCGATAACCGTCCCAGTCTTTTGCATTCCAGAAGACGTTGCTCATGTGGGACAGCACTTCCTCTTCGGTTGCATTGAATTTGTCAAAATTACATTTCTTCATTTCAATCCATAAATATTATCCCTTACCCCGTCACTTGAGCGATAACTTGCATAACTTTAAACGTAGAATCCAAAATATAACCTCAAAATTCCAACTACTTGTTTTACAAAAAAACGCGACCGAGCGAAAAAATATCAAATAATAATTTTTTTGACTAAAATGAGGAAATCGAATGTTTAGGTTAGAACTTGGATCCAGTACAATACAATTAAATATATCACAAAATGTAACAATACCATAAAAAATGTAATACCATAAAAGTCTTACCTTCGCTGCTTTCGTTTTCATCACGTAAATACGGAATTTTGCTGATGGCACGATGTTTGCGAACACGCGGTGTGCTCCTTACTTTTGGCATTTATTATTAATGTGTTAAGAATATATTATACGGTCGAATACTCCCAGAACATTTGCAACACAACGCCACGAAGGAAAACAAAAATTAAGGTTATGTTCTTGATTATATTACATCTAGCGCATGTGGCTTAAGATGGCGCTGCGAAGAGGCTATATGACGTCACAGTACATAGCCCGGTCTGGTACGAGTCAGGGCCACAGAATTCTTCCTATCAGGACCAGATAGTACACATCGGATCAGGCCCTAGTCGGTAATCGGTAATATATATGGCGATTTCTGCACGGGATGTTGTTGAAAATGTATGTATTTTGTTAAAAAAAAAATTTTTTGTAGAAAATTCATCGTCTTGGTAGGCAATTAATCTGTTTCGATTAGAAATGCAGTTCTTTGGTTGAAAATTGACTTGTTCTGGTTGAGGATTCAACTATTTTGTTGAAAATTAGGGTTGAAATAACAACGATTACATTTTTCGTTGAGAATTCACCTTTTTTGGTTGAATAAAATTTAACTACTTGGTTGACAGTCAGAATCCTTTTTTTTTTTTGGTTCAAGATTCATAATTTCAGTTGAACGTTCAGCTATTTGGTTCTAAATGAACTTTTCTATTAAAAATTCCAATCTTATCGGGTTTAAAATTTAACTGATGTGTAGTAAATTTCTCTTTTTGGCTTGGGAATTAATTGATTAAAAAGTTCATGTATTTTTTCGAAGAAATTCGACTTTTTTGTTATAAATTATTCCATTTGGTGGGAAATACATCTATCTTTCTGCAAAATTAAATATCTTATTGAAATTTCATATTTTTGACTAAATAATTATTTATTTACCTGAACATGTAACTATTCCATTCTTGGTTGAAAATTTTTCTTTATAAGTTAAAATACTTCTTTTGTTGTTGAAGATTGAAAATTTTAGTTAAACATTCAACTGTAGGGTTGTAAATTGAATTTGTTGTTAAAAATTCAAATTTTCGGGTTTAGAATTCAACAGTTTTGTTGAAAATTTCTCTTTTTGGCTTCAAAATTAATTTGGTAAGAAATTCACGTATTTCTTCGAAAATTCAAATTTCTTCCGTAGAAATTATTCTATTTGGTGAAAAATTAATTTTTTCGTGTTAAGTAATTAACTATTCAATTAAAAATTTATCTTTTTTGGCTAAAAATTATAATTTTTTTATCTGAAAATGTAACTATTCCGTTTTTGGTTGAAAATTTTTCCTTTATAAGTTGAAGATTCAACTATATGTAATAAAATACATGTATTTTGTTTAAGAATCGTCTTTTTGATTAGAAAATTCAATTATTTGTTGGTAATCTTACTATGTTTTCAAAGTCATAATTTTTAGGTGGAAATTCAACTATTTCAATGAAAATTCGTCCTTTTGGATTAAACATTTATCTTTTATGGTAGAGAAGACTTTCTT
The DNA here is from genome assembly GCA_932178445.1 of Andricus quercusramuli. NCBI lineage: Eukaryota > Metazoa > Arthropoda > Insecta > Hymenoptera > Cynipidae > Andricus > Andricus quercusramuli. The sequence goes on along the minus strand of CAKNXH010001294.1, from coordinate 438,133 downwards.
CTCTTGCTGAAATGTGAAAATTTTTCTTTAAAATTTAACTTTCTTCTACAAAATTTGTCTTCGTGGCTTCACTGTTAGAAAAAATAGTCGCTGACTTCATATACAGTATATGCAAATGAGTTTACACACATTTAAATGAAATTCAATATACATGTGTATATCTAATGTATTATAAATTTTATTATTCTAATATAGAATGCATATTATATCTGAAATCAATTTACTAAAATTAATATACACACTGAAATATACATTTTTTGAATCAAGTACTTGAATTTCCTTAGTTAAAGGAAATGTTTCATTTGATTAGTAAAATCAAATTAATGGTAAAAAATGAACATTTATTTCAATGAAATAATTATTTTTCAAATTAAACATCAATTCATTTGGTTGGAAGAAATTTTTTTTCCATGAGTTTAGATTAAAATGATATAATATGTTTTTAAATTCAATATCCATGTTTTTGATTTTAGTACAGTCACCACTAATACTTCTGTATGCACTAAGAGGTCCCCGAGATACCTTTTGTTTAACAGGTAAAAAAAGTAGAAATTTTATTTGTTAATATGATATCATCCAGGCCAACCAATGTCATCATTTTTCCTAAAACTGTTGCAAAACCTATACTATTAATAAAATTGTTGATCGTTCATAAACTCCCCTGTTTCATTTTTATAAAAATTAATAGAAACAAAAACCATCAATGAGCATATTAAATTTGTTCGAGATTTTTTTATTAATTTTTGACACAAGTTGAAACTTTGTACTCAGTAGTCTTTTGAAAAGTAGCGCGTGAGAACCCTGACTATGCATAATTTATTACTATAATAGCCAGAAAATTAATTATAAACAATTTACAAGCATAGGGAATAACTTCATGTCATTAAAGTCAATGATGATGTCAAAAATGACATATGCTATTAAAAACTGTCAAATTGGCATTTGGACAATGCGAATGAAATTAAAGATTATTATGAATAATCTTTTGCAATCTAGAAAAAAGGTAGAAAAAGGTTTCGGTTTAAAAAGGAGGGTCTTGTTTTAAGACAAAGTCAAATAACAGTCGCAATATTTGTGACATTATGAGAATTGGTAGCAACCCTGACTTATATTTTGAAATAATTTCTTTGTATTGAAAATTAACTTTGAAGGTAACATAAATTTGCTGAGGCAGTAATTGAATCTGTAACGAGGTCCTTGTTTTGACTAACTTCCAGCACTGAAGAACATATCTACAGAATATTTACCACCCACAACCAATGTTTTGCATGCCATAACCATAAAGCATTTTTTTCAAAATTTCAAATATCCCGTTTATTTACAATTTTTTTGGAATTCTGCCATGACTGATTTACGCCAATTTCGAAACTTTGTGTATTGGTCACTTGTGTATTTTGGCATCGCCAGTTCGGCGTGGCGCTTTGAGAAACGTTTAACAGCTAATTTTAATACCTCGTTTCTCTCGTTGCATTTCCTGCTCATGAATCTTGCAGATACTCAGAAAAAAAAATTCTTTGAAATTTAAGAATTTTAAATTAGATTAAGATCAAATTCAAAATTCTATTTAACGATTCTTTGATTCAAAGGAAAATATTGAATGGCTCTCAGTTAAAAAAAAGTTTGTTTAATTAAAATGAATTTCTGTCGATTCAAAGAAATTTCTTTGGTTTGAAGAAATGGTTTTTTGTTCAATTGAAAAATTTTTTTTAATATAAAATCATTTCCTTCATTTTAAAGTTATTTTCGGTTAAATGAAGAAATTATGTGTCAATTCTTATATGCCACGTCCAAGTCATGACCGTCTACATGAACATTGAAGTTCAAAATGTGAACTTTCGAAGAAATTTCTTACATTTTTTTAAACAAAAAATCATTAAATTTGGATGAAAACTTGAACTTAGTTAGTCTAGAGAAACAATTTCCATAGGTAAAAAAAATTTCCAGAGCCATAGAGAATTATAGTCGAATATAGGAAAATTGAAATTGATCTCCCAACCTGAAATGTATTAATTTTTTCTAGAAGTAAGAGTGGGAACTAAGTGAATCTATGGGAAGACTTTTGAAGGGAGAAAAAAAATTTTCAGAGTTGCATATTCGTTTTTTGTTTTGGTTTGAAAATTTATTTTTTTAACCATTTTAGTTGAAGATTTTAGATGGAAATTTACCTTTTTGGCTGAAAATCCAACTGTTTTTGGCTACATTTTTTATTATTCCGTGAAATAATCAACAATTATATTAGAAAGTCATTCTGATCGGTTCAAAATTTAACGATTTGGTTGAAAATTAACTTTTTTGTTGAAAATTTATATTTTCGGGCTGAAAATTTATTTTTTCTGCAACACATCTGCATTTTTTACTTGAAAATTTAATTATTTGGTTGAAATTTTTTTCTCTGTTGACTAAGAATCTTTCTTTATTTAAACTTCGCCTCTTTGATTTGAAAACTAATCTGTTTTGGTTCAAAACTATTTTTTTTGAAAACTCGTTTACTTTAATTCAACTGTTTTTGATTTAACATGGAAATCTTGTGTGGTTGAAAAATCAACTATGCATTACATTTTTCGTCAATAATTCTCCTTTTTCGATTAAAAATTTAGCTTGGTAGAAAGTTAAAATACTTTGTTAGACGTGCATTTTTTTGTTAAGGATTAAGTACTTTAATTACTTTAATTACTTTAATTACTTTAATTACTTTAATTACTTTAATTACTTTAATTGCTTTAGTTGAAAATCTATTTCTCCAGTTGAAAATTGAACTATTCTCTTGAAAATGAGTTTCAGTGTTGACATTTAATTTTTTTTAACTGAAAATTTGAATATTCAAGTTTTGTTCATAAATTCATCTTTTTTATTTGAAAATTTATGGCTTTGGTTGGATATTCAACTTTTTTTATGGGGAAAAATAATTTTTTATTCTGGTCAAATATTAATTTCTTAACTGAGAATTTAACTGTTCCATTTTCAGTTTGAAATTTTATCTTTTTTACTCGAATATACTGATATTGTATGATATAGCTATTTTTTGTTCAAAATATAACTCAAATTCAAAATCTAATCATCTTTTTGGTTGAAAGTTGAACCATTTTGTTAAAAAAAAATTTTTTTCTTGGTTAAACAATAACTTTTTTCAAGTAAAAATATAACCAATCAATTTTTGTTGGAAAATGTATTTTTTTTAATTTATCTTCAACTATTAGGTTGAAAATTTAACTATTTTGTTAAAAAATATGATTTTTTTGGTTGAACAATAATTTTTGAACTGGCAATTCCACTATTCTATTTTTGTTTAAAAATCCACCTCTTTAAATTGATTTTTAAGTATTTGGTTCAAAATTTATCTATTTTGTTGAAATTTCGTTTTTTGGGTAAAAAATTGATTTTCCAAATCGAAATTGTTCGTTAAAAATTTATTTTTCTTATTTATGAGTCATTCCAGTTTAAAATGGATCGCGTTGGTTGAAAATTTAAATATTTTAAAAGAATGTTTTTCTTTTGTTTGAGAAATAATTTTTTTAACTGAAAATGTAACTTATCCATTTTTGTTTGAAATTTTTTTATTGCTCTTCAACTATTAGGTTAAAAAGTGAACTAATTGGTAAAAAGTTGAATTCCTTTGTTGAAAATTAATTCTTTTTGGTTTAAAATGTAACTATTTTGTTTAGATTTTTTTTTTGTAAAAGAGTAATTTTTCATTGAAAATATAACTAGTTTGTTGAAGGAATTTTTTTGTTTTCCTTGATAAAACGATAATTTTTTTTATTTTGTCGAAATTGTTAATGTTAGTTGTTGGCTTTAGTGTCAAAATGTTTGAAACAACTTAATTGATTTCGATTCAAAAATTTCGACGAAATTCAATTTTTGAGGTTCATACAATCCCCCAGAAATAATGTTTCGATGTGGAAATTCAACTATTTCATTTTTTCAATTGTTCTTCAAGTATTTGGTTTAAAATTTAACTATTTTGTTGAGTTTTCATTTTTTTGGGTGGAAAATTAATTTTTTAAATTGAGAATTCACCTTTGTCGCTAACAATTCAACTGCTTGGTTGAAATCCTATCCTAAAAATTTCTTTTTCTAGTTGATAATTCATCATTTTAGTTGAAAATCCATCTCATTGGTTGAAAATTAATATTTTTTTATAGAAAAGTAATCTTCTGGGTTGAAAAGCCTATCTTTACTTGTAATTTAGACTGTTCTGTTAAAAAATGTTTTGTACTTAAAAATTAATTTTTTGAACCGAAAGTTTAATTATTCTGGTTCGAAATTATTATTTTTATTTCAAATACATCTCTTTGGTTCGAAATTGATCTTCCTTAGTTGAAAATTCAACGTTTTCTAAAAAGAAATTGTCCTAGGAAGTTGTGAATCTTCAGAAATTGGGAATCGAATCTGGATAAATTTAAAGAAACACTTTCAGAGAGAAGAATGCAAATTTCCAGAGCCATGGAAATTCATAGCCCATTAGAGGAAACTTCGAATTTTTCTCCCACCCGGAAAATCAAAATTTTCTAAAACATAAAAATTTTAACAAGTATATATAAATTTGTGTAAAAATTGATTTCGGATTCGAAAAATTTTGATCTGAAGTTGATGATGAGAATGATACGGTGGTTTTTGGCCCTTGACAATGGATTTATTGGCTAAATTTGAAACTGTAAAAAGTTTTAGAAAGACAGACCAGACTCAAAGCTAATCGAAATTTATGGCCTCCCCTTCTCCGAGATAATTTACGAATGGGGGTGAGTTGCAGAGTTACGAACCATGTTAGGTGGAAATGCAAAAGTAAGTAATAATTTGTGGCGGCGTGATTTACTTTTCCACTTTCAAATGTTTTATTTCGCATTTAGTTCCAGACGACATTAACGACTTTCAGGCACTGATATCGGGAAGCAGAACGGTGTCACGTGATTAGATTATACTGATGTTTGCTTTTATATCTAGCGTCTGAGAAAGTTGAAAGCAAATTAATTTTTGCAAGATGTTATTACCATTTAAAGATGCGAACGTCTGATTTTCGCAATTTTTAACTAATACAAATTTCGATGTTATAACGATTACTTCCGATAAATAATTTTTGATGCAGAAGAAAAAATCTGCCTCGGCCTGGATTTGAACCGGGAACGCCACCTTCCACGAGTGGAGCGTTACAATTTTTAAAAAACTCTTGAAAATTCTGATTCCTATCAGATAAATCTTTTTCCACCAAATAGCAAAAAATCAGGGGGGGGGGGTGAGACTTTAAAAAACTGTTGGTTTTTTTGAAAGGGATATTTTGAATACAGACTTCGAAGCCAAAATTGTTCAAAAAATGGGTGACATTAGGGTGGCCCAAATTTATACCTGTAAAAATTCGACTTTCGATTTTTGGTGGTAAACCCCCCCCCCCCCCTCCCCATTTTGTTTGTTTTCCGGAAAAAGAAATTCCGTAATTTTTTTAAATTTTTTTTTATTCAACGTTAACCCGTGCCCCCGGGCTTTTGAAATTAACATGCGGGGTTTTAAATGGGAAAAGCTCTATTTTAAGAAAAACGGAAAGAAGAAGTACTTGTTATACATTTTTTGTCAATTACAGTATTGTCACCTCTTGAGGAGTGTTTAAGGAATAATTTTCACCAACTAGCTTTTAATTTGGACACCCCTGAACCCCTTTAATTGTGCCCGGAAAATGCCCCAAAAAATGCAAAATAGCAGTTTTCTATCAAATTCATGCTAAAGACCGTATTTTTAAAAAAAATTTCAATATGAATTATTTTTTATCGATAAGTGACGAGTTTAAAGTATATTTTAAATAATTTGAAATTGTTTAAACAATTAGTATTTGTTTAAACAATTTTTTTCCTCCTGTAAATCGAGAAAAGTTATTATCTTTCGGAATGAATCGTACAAAGTTGATGAATGTCAAGAGTATTAGTTCTTGTTTAACTTATTTGGTAATTATTTGAACAATTTTCATTTGTTTAAACAATTTTTTCTCCCTAAAATCGTAAAAAGTTATTATTCTCTGAAGATAATGACACAATTAAAGAATGTTGAAAGCAATACATTTTTGAAGGATTTTTGCTAATTATTTAAGCATTTTTGAGTTGTTTAAACAATTTTTCCCTGTGAAGCGTGAAAAATTATTACTTTATAGAATTAATGACACAATTAAAGGATTTTAAGAGTAATATTTTTTTTCTACATGATATTTAACAATTTTTAAAATATTTTTCATTTGTTTAAACAATCTTTGTTTGTTTAAAAAATTTTTTCTCTGCAAATCGAGAAAATTTATTCTTTTCAGCAATGAATGACACAATTAACGAATTTTAAGAATAATATTTTCTTGCTTAAGATATTTTGAAATTATTTATACAATTAATAATCATTAATAATCATTAATATAAACTATTTTTGCAGTCTGTTATGAGTAGTTATTTTTTCAGATCATATTCGTTGAAAATCTGAGAAAATAAATACTCATAACAGACTGCAAGAATGGTTTATATTAATGATTATTAATGATTATTAATAGTTTAAATAATTTCAAAATATCTTAGGCAAAGAAATATCATTCTTAAAATTCGTTAATTGTGTCATTAATTGCAGAAAAGAATAAATTTTTTCGATTTGCAGAGAAAAAAATTTTTAAACAAACAAAAATTGTTTAAACAAATAGAAATTATTTTAAAAATTGTTGAATATTCTATAGAAAAAAATATTACTCTCAAATTCCTTTAATTGTGTAATTAATTCCAGAAAGTAATAATTTTTCACGCTTTACAGGGGGAAAAAATTGTTTAAACAAATCAGAATAATTTAAATAATCATCAAACATCCTTCAAAAATGTATTGCTTTTAACATTCTTTAATTGTGTCATTATTTTCAGAAAATAATAACTTTTCACGATTTTATGGAGAAAAAATTGTTTAAACAAATGAAAATTGTTTAAATAATTACCAAATAAGTTGAATAAGAAGTACTAATCTTGACATTCATCAACTTTGTACGATTTATTCCGACAGATAATAACTTTTCACGATTTACAGGGGCAAAAAAATTGTTTAAACAAATACTAATTGTTTAAACAATTTCAAATTATTAGAAATATACTTTAAAACTCGTCACTTATCGATCAAAAATAATTCATGTTGAAAATTTTTTCAAAAATACCGGCTTTAGTATGAATTTGATAGAAAACTGCTATTTTGCATTTTTTGGGGCATTTTCCGGGCACAATTAAAGGGGTCCAGGTGTGTTAAAATTGAAATCTATTGGGTGGAAATTATTCCTTAAATACTCCTCAAGAGGTGACAATACTTTAATTGACAAAAAATGTATAACAAGTACTTCTTTTTTCCATTTTTTTGAAAATCGAGCTTTTCCCATTTAAAACCCCATGTTAATTTCAAAAGCCTGGGGGCACGGGTTAACGTTGAATAAAAAAAAAATAAAAAATTATGGAATTTCTTCTTCTGGAAAACGAACAAAGTGGGGGGGTTTTATCACCAAAAATCGAAAGTCGAATTTTTGGACCACCCTAGGGTGACAGAATGATTTTTTATGAAATTATGGAAATGATAAAGAAATTAATTCTTTTAACTGAAATTAATCTACTTTTTGAATGATTTTTCAACTAAACAGTTGAATTAAAAAAATAATAATAATTCTAGATCCAACAGTTGCATTAACAAATAAATAGTTATATCTTCAAGCTAAAGAGACAAATTTTCAATAAAATATAATGAATTTTCAACCTAGAAAATACTAGAAGTTTTAAACTTATATTAAAATTTTCAGATAAAAAAGATACATTTTCAACAATAAATGTAATAGTTGATATTTCAACCAAAAAATATGTTTATTTCAAATAAAAAACAGTTGAATTCAACCAAAAATGATCAATTCTCAAAGAAAAATTTTATAATTGTTATTTTAACGGAAACAACATTTCAATTTTAACTTGAAAACTGTTTAATGCAACCAAAAAATATTTAATTTTAAATCAAAAGCAGTTGAATTCTAGCAAAAAAAAAACAATTTTCAACAAAATAGTTCAATTTTCAACCAATAAAATCATTACTTAATGAAGCAGTTCAACTTTAACCAAGCAGTGGAATTTTCGACCTACAAAGGTCAAACAAAAACAAGTTACATTTTCAACGAAATAGTTCAATTTTGAAGCCAAGAAGACAAATTTTTCAAAAAACAGTCGGGTCTTCAAACCCAAAAGTAGAATTTTTAGCACAAAATTTTATTTTCAACGAGAACAGATGACTTTTACGAATGAAGATGTATTTTCTGTCCAAAAAGACGAATGTTCAATAAAATAATTGCATTTTTGACAAAAAATATGACTCCAACGAAATAAATTAATTTTCAAACAAATATTAAAAATTTCAGCCAAATAGTTTGATTTGTAAGGTAAACGTCCCAGTAATCGTGACCTTAGTCCCAGTGATCGTGATGCCAATTTTCTTGCTTTTTTATTTCATCTGAATGAATATAATTTCTATTTGCCATTATAAAATGCTAAAAATAAGTGAGTTTTATCATTAAATGTTACTTTTATCACATTTTTGTAAGAATATATTCAAACTATAACCAAGTTTCACGATTACTGGGACCGTCACGATTACTGGGACATTTACCTTACCCAAATAGCTGAAATTAAAAACCTTCAAGAATGAATTTTTTAACCAATAAGATTAATTGTCGATATCAAAATCAGAATTTTCAACAAAATACACGGACTTTCAACTACTGGGATGGTTATATTTTTAGTTTCAAATATGAATTTTGAGCAACAAAAGAAAATGAATGTTCAACAAAATAGTTAAATTTTCAACCAAAAATATGATTTTTTCACTAGGACGACATTTTAACAAAATACTTGAATTTGAAAAAAAAAAAAAAAAACAAGACAAGCTTTTCACCATAAAGAGAGTATTTAAATTTTCTGTTTGAAAAATTAATTTTTAAAGACAAAAAGACGGATTTTCAACAACAACAACTGCTAGTTTTCAATAAAATAGTTGACTTTTAACAAAAAAATTGATTTTCTACCGAAAAAAGACAATTTTTTGGACAAAATACATACATTTTCAACCAAATAGTTAAATTTCCTACCGAATTGTTAAATTATTGAGCATCTGGAACGTTTCTACTGGTAAACATAAGTTATAAAACAATTCGAATAGTCTAGGAAACCACAAGTGTGAATATAGTAAAATTTGTACAAACTGAGTCTTTGATTTTTTCAAATTATGATTTTCTAGACTAGTCAAATTTTTTTCTAGCGCATTTCTACCAGTAGAAACGTTTTAGATACCTGGAAAAAATGCTCTACATTTCTGTTGGCTTTAAAATTATTTTTTTTTGACAGAAGTTTACTCAACATAAATAATCTCTAATGGGGCTGCAAATAAAAATCTGTAAAAATTTGGCGATTCGTTTAAGTTTTTCAGATATGTAAAAAAATTGACATCCACAAAAATGAGAATTTTTTCAAACATATTTTGTTAACGCGCAAAACCAAAGCGTTTATTGATTGAATCCAAATCAATTATACTCTTCCAGGGTCCACATACGCTAATTATCCACATACTTCTATTTCCGATTTCCAAAATTTTCTTTCTTCGACCGACCCACTGTAAAGCCTGCGATAAATAAATATGAATTTTGATAATTTATAGATCAAAGAATAACTTTTCGGATAAATATTAAAGTTCATTTTTAATATTTGGAAAATATTATGAAACCATCATCTTGACACAATTTAAAAAAAAAATTATGGCACTTTTTACACCATTTTCGATCTCTAAAGTGGGTTCAAGGCCTGAAACTACCCTGTTCCCCCGTTTTCAGCTCTTTTTGCGCTGTGATTCCTGATGGCGGATAAAAGATAAATTCTTTTCAAAAAATATGAAAAGAGGCAAATACAGGGGAATGAGTGTGAAGTCTCTCTTTACCTTTAGCTTCTAAATCCTGTTCCGCAACTAATATTCGCACCTCTTCGATTCTGAAAAATGCAAATGCAAAGCAAATTTATTCAAGAAATTGACAAAAGTTGTGGCACTCGAGTTCAATCACATTTCCCCAGTCAGTCAACCCTGCAAGTCGCATTCGCATTATAGAACCCACGTATCAAGAGCATTTTATATCGTGTGTGTGCAGACTACAGTGGGCGTTCAGAAAAAGGAAATGGCAGGACCAAATGGAAAAAACTGGTCAGTTTTCGGTCCCCCTCGAACGTCGTGTCGGCAGGATCTTTAAGAGAAAGGCAGGAAACCGGTTGGTTGATGTCGACTTATGCGTTAAGTGTAGTTAGGTCGGTCTCGGTGTTATCGAATACGGCAAAAGCACGGTACGCCCGGTACGACTTACTCGAGTACTTGTACTCACTCCTAGCACCTTTTATTCCTTCAATTACACACCTATCCTATCCTCTTTAGGTCTTTTCTTTTTCCTCGACGCGACGCTCTTCTTTCCATCTTCTTAGCACTCCCCATTCACTCGCCTGTCGCTCGTCTATGGCTGCACGAGCCACAACACCTCGCCCTCGACTTCCCATATCCGTTCATTCTACAAAGGCCCCTTTGATCATTAAGGATGGACGTGATTTCATTTTTACACTGACATGGATTGAGGTCTCACAGACCGCTGTATATATTTATATTTGATCAAATAAAGAAGTTTTTGTTATCTTACTTCGACAAGTATATGAAGGGATATAAGAATAAATGAGAAATGAATAAATTGTATTAAGTTTTATTATTGATAATATTTTGCACCAGTGGGGGAGGGATTCATACATAAGAAGCATGGTGCGGTCTGAGAGACCGCAAGTCTATACCTCCATACTGATTTATCACTTTTTGCCCCTGGGATGGACGCATTCCGTACTCTGGGGTATCCGCATCAAGCTTAAGTTTGTTTTTGTGTGACTTCTGGCGTTTGTAATACCTTAAAATAAATCAAAACTAAAATAAAATTGTGACGCTGCCGTGTAGGTGTGGTCTCACGGACCGCCATGAGCTTTCAATAAATATTACTCAACAATTGAATTGCCGCATCGTAGAATAGGATGTAGAATATTTTTCAAGATGTGGGGGGTCCCCAGCCGCTTGGCGAAAGTACAACTGAAACTAAAGCTACTAATAATGGCAGCCTCACGGATGACCAGGGGGAAGGATTCACATATCAAAACCATAGTGCGGTCTGTGAGACCGCACTATGAGTTCGGCCCAAAAATTACTGGATGGTACCAAGGGGGGTAGGGGGAGCTTGTTTATTACGATTCGTGACGTAGGGGGAGGAGCTAACGCAGATTGTGACATCACACTTGGAAAATATCAATTTGAATTACAATTTTTCGAAATGTTCAAAAAAATGAAAATTAGGGATTTTATTTCACACTCTTTCCCCTATTTCCCATAAGTGACCTTTTTTAAAGATTTTCTCTTTCTTTCCTTCATTCAAGAAACTTCCCCTCTTTCTCGTTTTTTTGAATTAATTCGAACTGAATTGAAAGAAACAAAGAAAATTAAACTGTTTTCTGTTGAGAAATAATTATTTTAATTGAAAAGTCTGATATTATATTTTTGGTTCAGGATTTGTCACCTTTGATTAAAAATTCTACTATTTGATTGGAGATTGAACTATATTATTGAAAAATCGATTTTTAGTTAAGAATTAATTTTCTACGTCAAAAATTAACGTCATCTATTTTTCCTTGAATATTGATTGTTTTGAGTTGAAAATTCAATTATTAAATTGTTCATAGAGAACTTCACCTTCACCTTTTTGTTTTCAAATTCAATCACTTGGTTGAAAGTTGATCTATGGAACTAGTTTTGTGAAAATTCATTTTTTTCAAATTAATTTTACCCAGCTGAAATTTTAAATATCCTATTTTTGGTTGAAAATTCATAGTTTTTAGTTGAAAATTCATGTTTTTATTTATTTTGTTAATGTATCTCCCTTTTCGAGTCTAAAAATTAAATTTTACGATAAAAGCGAACAATGTTTTAATTTCTTGACATATCATATCGAATATTATTGTCATAAGGCTTCAGATAAAATTGATTTGAAAAAATTTCGAATGCGGAAACTCGAGACCACCGAAATTGGAGAAAACTAACTTGAAACAAAAAAAAATCCCTTTTCGAAACTAGAAATTAAATTTTATAATAAAAACGAGCAAGTTTCAAATTTCTAGTCTTTTTATATCGAATCGTCTTAAGGTTTCAAATAAAATTTATAAATAAAATTTTCGACTCGCGGAAGATGACGAAAATTAGAGAAAACTGAACCTATATCTTCGTTTTCGAACTTAAAAATTAAATTTTATAATAAAAGCGAACAAGTTTCAAATTTCTAGTTATTACCATCGAATGTTATTATCCTATAGATTCATATAAAAATGATAAAAAACGTTTTCGATCTCGAATAAAAATTAAAATTTGTAACAGAACCGAACTGAAAATTTAATAGTTCTTCATTAAGATTGCTAGGGGCCGATTATTCCCTCTAATGTATTTTCTTCAATTTTACGTTAATTGTTATTAATATATTGAAGTGTATTTTCCGCATAGATATAGTCCAAACACCAAAGCATTTGGCTGAAAATTGAACTATTTTGTTAAAAGAATGTTTTTCTTTTGTTTGAGAAATATTTTTTTTAACTGAAAATGTAACCATTCCATTTTTGCTTGACATTTTGTTTATTGATCTTCAACTATTAGGTTGAAAAGATAACTAATTGGTGAAAAATTGAACTTCTTTGTTAAAAATTCATTCTTCCTGGTTGAAAAGTTAACTATTTTGTTTAAATTTTTTTTGTAAAAGAGTAATTTTTCATTGAAAATGTAACTAGTTTGTTGAAGAAATTTTTTTTTCTATGAAACCATAATTTTTTTTATTTTGTCGAAATTGTTGATGTTAGTTGTTGGCTTTAGTGTCATAACGTTCGAAACAACTTAATTGGTTTCAATTTACCTGACCCTAAAGCGAACAACAATTTTTCAATGTGAAAATTCAACTATTTTATTTTTTTAATTTTACCTTTTTTAATTGTTCTTCAAGAATTTGGTTCAAAATTTAACTATTTTGTTGGGTTTCTGTTTTTTCGGTAAAAAATTAATTTTTTTAATTGAAAATTCACCTTTGTTGTAATCAATTCAACTGCTTGGTTGAAAGTTGAAATCCTTTTCTAAACATTTATTTTTCTAGTTGACAATTCATCACTTTAGTTGAAAATACATCTCATTGGTTAAACATTAATATTTTTTGATAGAAAAGTAATCTTCTTGGTGGAAAAATGATCTTTTTTGTTTAAAAATGAAATCCTTTATTAACAGTTTTTTTTTATTTGATGACTCTTCATTTAGATTGAAAATGCCTCTTTTTAGTTGCAAATTAAACTGTCCTGCTAAAGAATGCTTTTTTGTTAAAAATTAATTTCTTGAACTGAAAATTTAATTATTCTGTTTCGAAATTATGCTTTTTTTCAAATTCATCTCTTTGGTTTGAAATTGCTCTTTCTTAGTTGAAAATTTATTGAATATTTCAAAAGATTTTGAATCTTTTCTTCGAAAAATGTAGAGCTGTTTTGAGGAACCTTCGTAAAGTGAACGGATAGTAGTCTTGTCACGTTTCCGGTTATTGTCGTGAAGGCGACGCTCCAACGACTGATTTCCTCGCCTCAGGATAAGACTCGGTTTCTTCCACTTCAAAGTCACCATGTAGGAATAAAATTACATAAGCAGGCCTTTAACATTTATGAAATTCAAACCTTATTTCAAAGAGAATCTTGATCTTCCTTTTATTTTAAAGTACTTTAAAGAATGTCGAACTCTGCGTACAAGGTTTTATTCAGAAAAAAGTCGGAATGTTCAAATGGAAAGAAAACAAAAAGTCAACTTGAGTTTTTTGACCGGAGTGGTACATAGTGCGCCCGTAGCGCGCCCTAATTACCCTTTCTTTAGAGGGAAAAACTCTATTCATTTTCCAGGTAAGGGGCCATTAATAAATTTCGTCACAGCTTTGTGGAGGGAGAGGGGATTCAGGAAAATGTTTGGATCTGTTAAATTGTGGGTGGGGAGGTGACTCGATACTATTGTGTAATATTTTTAAAAAATCAACGCTATAGGAAATTGATGTATCCAAAGTTATAGTGTAACGCAGACTTCACAAACTTTCCCCTATTCCCCTCTTTTCCCCTTTTTTGAAGAATTCCTCTTTTTCCCCATGCTTTCAACAAACTTCCCCTTTTTCTCGTTTTTTTACTTAAATTTTAACTAAAATAAAAGAAGCTAATTCAAAAATTCAACTATTTTTGTTTGAAAGTGAATTTTTTTTGCTCGAAAGTCTACTATTACATTTTTTTGTCAGAATTTTTTTTGTTGCAAATTTTTCAATTTCGTTGAGAATTCCATTATTGTATTAAAAATTGAACTTTTCGGTCGAGAATAATCTTTTTGGTTGAAAAATCTCTTTACTGATTGAAGATTCAATTTTTTTTAATTTGTTCTTTTTGGTTGGAAATTAACTCTTTGGATGATAATTTAACTATCTTCTGAAAAATTCGTGTTTTTAGTTGAAATGGCAAATATATCTTCTCAATCGAAACTTCAACTTTTTGCTTCAATTTTGTTAAATAGTCATCTTTTTTGGATGAAAATTGATCTCTTTTGTTAAAAATTCGTCCTTTTTGATTGAAAATTCAACTGTCTTCTAAAAAATTCAGCTTTTTGGCTTGAAAATTAAAAATGAAATTAGATTTTCAAATTGAAATAAACTTCTTGGTTAAAAATGCAACTATTCGTTTAAAAATCTATTTATTCCTTGATTGGAAAGTGCTTTTTGGTTCAAAATTAAACTATTTTGTTGAAAATTCTTTTTTTTTTGGATGAAATTTCAAATTTATCTCTTCAGTTGTATCTTCAACCATTTGGTTTTAAATACATGTTTGTAGGTCGAAAGATCAAATATTTGGTTAAAACTTCAGATATTTTGTTTGAAATTGAATCATTTTGTTGAAAATTCAACTATTTTGTCAAAAAGTAATCTTTTTCCAGAAGAAATATCAACTTTGTTTTAAATTCGTCCTTTTCGTTTGAAAATTCAACTATTTGTTTGAAAATTTCTTTCTTTCTTGACTGAGAAATACTGAAGAGTCTTGTTTCTTTAAAATTAAACTATTTTGTTAAAAATTCTTTTTTTGTTGTTGAAATTTCAAATATAATTTTTTAGTTTTTTTTAGTTGAAACTTCCACTATTTTGTTGAAAGTTTGATGTTTGTATTTTTTTAACTGCATACAGTTCTTTGAAATTAGCGAATGACATAATCCGACAATTTACTTTGAATATTTTTTTAATATTTACAAAACAACTTTTCTAAAATATTTCATTTACCGCGTTGTTGTACTTATTTATCACATAAATGTATGGAAAACATTATTTTATTTTTGCATGGAAATTTTATTCTCAAAATTCAAGTGTAAGAAACATGTAACATTTATGTGCATAAAAAAGTGGCCGTGATACCATTCAACTGAGTTATATACTAAATTTTTCCATTTAACTCCCTAAAGAGTATTGATTGCATATCTCAGTCAATTTGCAATTAATACATTTTTTTAAAGAAAATTAAATTAGCCAAATACTTAACAACAGCGTTTTTCAAACGAACTGAAAAAATTCAAGATCTATATTTAAAATTGTAGTATTTAATCAAGTCAGACGTGTACAGTAGTATTTCAGTTTGGATTTGACATGAGCAAACATAAATTTATTGTTGAATAGCATCTGAAATTGTATTTTTACAATAAATGAAAAGTAACCGTTCATCTATATTTGCATTGCATTATTTAAATTTGAATAATTATTCTTCTAAACTAAAACAAGACAACGCAATTTGCAAAATCAAATTTTAAGGTAATAAAAAATACCCTGGGTTCTGAAAATTCACATTATTTAATAAATAAAAAGTTTAAGAAGTATTTTCGAAAGTCGATGTAGCTCTATAGATATATACAATTTTTTTTAATGAATACTTTACGCAAAAATGCTTATGAAAATTTATCTGTGATCATAAACTATATCAGCCAAACACCAGAAACTTGTAACGAGACAAATAGAAGGTTCCCAAGCTAGAAATTAATTGATCAATTTCATTAACATACAACGAAATCGGATTTTTCATTACAAATTTTTCAATTTTTCACAATTTTCAACAAAATTATTTTGTCATCAAATCATTGGAAGGCTACTAGTGCAAAAATTAGAGATGATTTTTCAATAACATTTTCTTCAATTATGTAAACAGTTTTTCTTTCGAATTTTTGTTTATGCAAAATATGAAAAAAATTGATAGCTCACTCAATTCTGCTAAAAAACTTACATAAAATCTATGTGTTTCACAATTTTTTTATGGACGCAACTACTATCATGTTTTTTTATGTCGCATATTCAAACAAATTGTTTGAATAAAAATAACTGACTTCAGTACTGTTGAAATCTTACATTTTACGTTTATCAACCTAAAAAGTGTGGATTACATAAGTCAGTCAATTTGAAATTATTAAAATTTTGTTCAAAAAATTAAATTATCCATATACTTCAAAATATCGTTTCTAAGCAATTTTTCATATGACAGTATCGAAATAAAAAAAGAAGTTTAAATTTGAGATAGAACATGCAAAAGTATCTTAGGGGTATGTTTTGGTTTTCAAAAATAATGATTTACTTTTTCTCGAACCAAATACAAATTTTAATACTGCTGAATACGTCCGGCTTTGGTTAATAAAATGTTATAATATTAAATCTTGAATTGTTTTCAGTTTTATAATACACTAAATGTGACATACTGCTTAACTCTTCAACTGGCCGTGCATATTTGGATTTATACATACTCATCATTTAGGATAAAAGGTATTTCACTTTTTTAAATTTAGATAATTAAAATAATATATAATACTGTAATAATAATATTAAGAAGATAAGAGGATAAGAAGATGAAAATTAAGAAAAGTAAAAAAGTAAGCCTAAAAAATGCCTTAGACATACTGTGCTATAGCCATCTGAAGTCTGAGAAAAAAAAATAATATTAATTACATTAATATTCATATTTTTTATGATTGAAAAATAGCTTCAGGAGTTACTGTGACAGTGATTGAAAATTTACTGGTGCCTCTTTCAACATATTTTGTAGAATCTGTATTAGTTTTAAACATTTAAGTTAGCCAATAGAGTAGACAGTAGACACCGAGGTAGACACTATAAATTTTCTCTGCACGAAAAAAAAGTTGGCTGCCTTACAGAATTTTTTATTTGAATTTTGAAAACCGGTTCGATTTGAAGGCATCATGGAGCCAAAGAAGTCTCCTTGACAACGAATGTGAAAATTGACATTCAGAAGATGTGCGAAATTGATGTTTTATAAAAACAGTTCTTTGCGTGAGCAATCTGAATTGCTGCACTATTAAGATAGTTTTGAAAATTTATCTATCACTATTATCTAAACTTTTACACCAATGGTTTCTCAGTTCATAGAAAACAAATTTTTATAAATTTAGGAGAACGGAATATCAGCGTCATAAAGTGTGAAGTGTTCTCGAATTAAAATACAATTCCTTATCTTAGTTATCTTTTGCCAATGAGAGACGTAATCTATTGTTATGAATAGACAGCTTTTTTCCGTGTGTAAATAAAAAATTCACTACAACGTAAAACATTATACAAATTGTGATATCAGCTTTAACGAAATTTAGTAAATAACTTTTCTCCCTTGAAACTAACTAACAAAATGTAAATATCTTAGAAAGACAATCTCAAACCATATATATTAGGAGATAATGACTATAGGATATGCGACTTATATAGCCCAAAGAAGCACCAGAATGTTCATTAGTTACATTATTAATCAGTCTTCACAATTACATTAATCAGTTTTTCCTATAACTCGAGAAGATGAGGATTGTCCATACTTTCGTCTTATCTTTAGCAGTCATCCTCAATTCTATTGGTGAATATATAATAATTTATAATTAATAATTAAAACCTCACTTCTAACTATATTTTTTAAACCTATACGTAAGTTAGAGTTTGTGAACTCTAATCTACGTTCCATCCCAATTGCTATTAACCACTTCTTAATTCAAATATCATAAATATTGTAACATAAATTCAAAATTGGGATTTGAGCCCCTGATGAACTACAGTCATAAATTAAAATTCAAATTGTTTTTGAAAACAGTTCTCAAATCATCTGCGACTATGACGATTACATTCTCATTGCGACAATCGCGCTCGACAAGTAGGTTCTATACACGGTTCTCCCTCAAAAATGAACAGGTGTGGACAAAATGGAACGAAATATAAGAAGCGGGTATATTTTCGATTAATTGTCAATAGAAAATATAATTTTTCTTTAATTTACGAAACAGAGACATTATGTCATAGACTTTGCGTTCGCTTAAAGTTCGGTTCCAAGTCATCTCGACAAAAAATGTTATCCAGTTTGCAAAAGATATTGAAAATCGTTTCACCGCTTCTTAAACAAACACAAAGATCCGTTGAAAACTATAATGATCAAAAGTTTGTACGATTCCATTACACCTCATGAATGAAAATATAAATTGTGATATCAGTTTTAACAAATTTATTAACTAAATTTTTTTCTTGAAACTGGCTCTAATGAAATGTAAATATCTCAGAATAAAGAACTTGACGACTATAATTTAGAAGATAACGAATGTTTGATATACGCATTATATTATTTTGTTATAAAGCACTAGAATCTGAATAGGTACATGGGTAAGAGAGGGGTTATCTACTATCTGTTCAAGAAAAGTGGGTACCTCAATTTTTATACAGATTATAGTGAGTATCTCAGCAGAAAAAAATTCTTAAAACATGGAATAAAGTGCATATTGCTGATGAAGGTTGTTCCTATACTCACAGAATTTTGAAATTATCAGTCGATTATAGATTATTTCCTGATCAGTGAAAGGTTACAAAGTACCATTATCTTACAATCATTCCAGAATACTCAACTTTGAATCGTCGTTAGTCCCTGAAAACAAATTGTAAAAAATCTTTGAAAATTAAATGAATTTCTTTGATCCTTTCTGTGCACAGTGGTGAATTTCAGTCAGAAATAATCCATCTCCGAAAAAAGTGCCGTCTCCGAAACTAAATAACGTAAGGAGATAATTCTTGAAGTAAATTGCAAATTTTTGGCTCCTGGAAATGGTGTATGTAGTGTAAATGAGCAAGAATTCGCGCCTAAATCTTTAAAAAATAATGTTTTTTTTTTGGAAAATATGAGGGGCTTTCCGATTATCGAAGCAACCGCACTTACAGCAATTCTTGCCAATGCTATCCTTGCCTATGCTACTGCTACTCCTACGCAATTTCCTTCTCCTTGACATACATACATTATTTCCAGAAGTCCGAAATATGCTACTTGCTTCAATAGTTAAATTGTTGATCAAGAAAATTTTACTTGAAAAAAATAGCAACAAAATTGTTGAATTTTCAGCCGGAAATAGTTTAATTTTCTTATTGGGTTCTAATATTCAAGAATGCATGTTTATAGAGAAATGAGAAATAGGGTAAAGAGGGGGAGGATTTTAATTTTCTCTTCCAGCATATTTGACCAGCGTAATTAACCTTATTTGGTCAACGTGAGTACGCTATTTCTGTTACTTCGGTACTTCGGTACTTTTCTTCCTGCAAAGGATAGTGGGATTTAACCCAGAGAGCAGAGTGACATTTAGTTTTGTCCTTTTGCGTATAATCCTTCGATTCTTGTTGAAAAAATAAAGTTAGGTTTCTCTGGAAGAGAAAAATATGCCAGAAGAGGAAAATACCCTAGGAGAGAAAAAGCAAGGAAACTTTAATCTCCTGTTTCTTGTTGCAGAATTGAGTTCACAGTTTGACTGCTTACCTAATGGCGACCCTATTTCGCCTGTTCCTCGTGCCAGACCTTCTCATTCTCCTGACAAGCATCATTATCCAGAAAGGCCTCCTTCTCCTGCCAGACTTAATTTTCTGGATTCTCTAGTCAGGGCGCCTCCTTCTGCCCAGCCTTCTGTTCGTGTTAGGTCCAGATCTCCACCTATTGATTCTTCTAATCGAGGCAGGTCCAGGTCTGCTCCTGCCAGGCATTCTTCTATACGCATACTTGGATATAATCTTGATGAAATTAGATTTGTTCGGCTCATTCCCAACACGAACCCATTCCTGCAATTTGAAATTCGAAAATACAGGTTTCCTAGCGATAAACCAATTTGTTTGAAAGGAATGCGTGATTACTTTCAGCCGATGCCAACCGAAGAAAGACTGGTATTATCAACTTCCAATGGTGACATATTTGCAATATTGGAGAGAAGTAATACATGCCTCCGTGGAATATATACAATGAGAGATCAAGGTAGCAATACGACAACAAAACGGGTAAAAATAAACATGAACAGTGGCGCGATTCAAGATTTGACTCGAGAAGAAGCGCACGCAACTCCCTTAAGCAAGGAAAACCCAATCTTGAGGAATTTTAGAACGGTACTTGCAACAAAATCGCACCCACGCCATTAATTTAATTCAGAAAATATCAAACCAAAATATAATAATGTTTCTGGTCCGAAGTAGGATTACAATTTTACAAGTAACTGGTAATCACAATAAAAAGATAATGTATTATCATTTTCAAGACTTTAATGTATCATTAATGTCCCACTGCCTCCTTTTTGAAAAGAAATAAAAAATGTTGCTTTTAATTCTCTGACGAGATTTTTTAAGGAGGAAAATACACGTATTTATAGGAATATAATGATTCGTCCAGGCCTGAAATTGTCTACAAATAAGTGGGGAGCCTCTGAGTTAATGATCGCGGACAGATGATGCATTGTTAATAATTATTATTAGTCTGAAAAATAGATGAAGTAATAATATTCTAGGAAATCCATTATAGGTCTATAAGAATTTTCCTATAATAATATCGTCAGAAATCTGTAGAATTCATTAAAAAAGTTCTTTGACATTCCTTGAAATTATTTAAATGTCTTGATATTTTTTCAAATCTTCCTAAATAACGTAAAAGCTTTAAAATCCTCTACAAGTTTTTCAATTCCTTTATATCCCTTTATATCACTTAAAATCGTTGAAATCTGCAGACAATCCTTGAAATGTGCTTCTAAATTTGTTTTGTTTCATTTATTTTATTAAGTTCTCTAGAAATCTCTTTAATCGAACTTCAAATCTTTGGAAATTATTTACATGTTGTTTATTTTGTCAAAGGTCAACCCTGAAAGATTTACCAGTCAACCTGAAAATATTATTTTTCAAGAAAAAAATTATTTTTTTACCAAATTGTTGAATTTTCTACAAAAATATTTGAATTTGCAACCCAAAAACATTAATTCTAAACGAAAAAGTAGGACTGTTTGAAAAAATGGCTACATTTTTATTAAAATAATCAAATTATTTAAGAAATAATAAAATATTTCACCAAAAAGTATGAAGTCTCAACGACAAATTTGATATACATAAAAAGTTGATATTTTAACCAAAAAAGATTAATTTTCTACAGAATAGTTGAATGCTCGAGTAAGAGAAATTTTTCAGCCAAGAAAGAAAATTTTTTAAAATTATACTGTTTAATTTTTAAGACGAGGAAAATAAATTTTATACAAAAAAGTTAACATTCCGACCAAATAGTTGAATTTTCAACACAAGAAGATGATTAATTTTTCAGTCAGGAACAAAGAATTTCAACCAAATTAACGCACTTTGAAACCAAAGTTAACTTATAACCAAGTAGGTACTTGGTATTGTTTTCAACTCTCATGCTAAAATAATTATTCATTATTACCGTCTCACTGTTATCATTATGTACACAGCAATATTTTTTTTTCAAATCAGTGAGAAGGAAATAGCTTTGTGAGGCGCACAAATAGTAAGTTATCGAGAAAACAGCATCTGTAACATCATAAATTTATCTGAAAATTCTTTTGAACAAAAGTTATACAATGTAATATTAGTGTAATTTCGTTTGGTATATTTTCCGCAAAATCTCATATCGTCTGTCGATAGTGTACTTTATGAAAAATACTGTTGTTACAGGTCGTAAAGAGAGAGCAGCAAAAAGCCCTTAATTTCACTAAGGAACCAGTTATTATTTTTTCTTCTTTTTGTAATTTCATCAAAGGACGTCTGGAAAATTCCTAAGGAGATAATTCCCGAAAAATAAAATAATCGAAATAGAAAATTCCTGAAATTAGAAAATTTCCGACAATTTGAAATTCCCGAGTAATAAAATTCCTGACAGCTTACGATATCAATGGC
The DNA here is from genome assembly GCA_932178445.1 of Andricus quercusramuli. NCBI lineage: Eukaryota > Metazoa > Arthropoda > Insecta > Hymenoptera > Cynipidae > Andricus > Andricus quercusramuli. The sequence continues at coordinate 415,803 of CAKNXH010001294.1, read as the reverse complement.
TACAATTTTTAGTATTTAGTTGAAAATACAACTTCTTTGTACAAAATTGAACTAATTTGTTAAAAATGCATTCTTCTTTTGTTGAAGATTAATCGTTTTAGTTGAACAGACATCTCTTTTCTTGAAAATTTAACAATTTTGTTGAAAATTTGTTTTTTTTTTCGGTTTCAAAATTAAATTTTTAAGCTAAAAATGTAAGTATTTCATTTTTGGTTGAAAACTAATCTTTTTTAGTTGAAAAATCATGTTTTTGGTTGAAAATTCACTGTTTTGTTATAAGTATAACTAGCTTCTTGAAAATTAATTCTTTTTTTTGTGAAGATTGATTATTTTAGTTGAAGAAACATTTCTTGGGTTGAAAATTCGTTTTTTTTTAATATATATATTTTTTTTTTGCTGTGAAGTGAATTATCCTACTTCTGATATAAATGTAACTTCTTTGGCTGGAAATTGATGTTTTTGGTCAAAAAATCATTTCTTTGTTTAACAATCAAACTATTTGGTTGAAAATTCCTTTTTCTTATTGAAAATTAATTTTGATGTCTGAAAATTTATTTATTCCATGTTTGGTTCAAAAATGATCTTAGTATAAAATTCAATCATTTGGTTGAACATTCCTCTTTTTTATATAAAATTAATCTTCTTGGTTTTGGTTAAGAAATTACCTGTGTGGTTAAAAATTCATCTGTTTTGTTGAAAATTGGTGTTTTTTTTGTGTGTCGAAAGTTGATCTTTTTGATGAAAATTCGTTTTTTCTTAAGTTAAATTTCAACTATTCGGTTGTAAGTACAACTGCTTGGTTAGAAATACATTTTGCTGTTGTTGAAAATTCAACTATTTGCTTGAAAAATCATATCTTTTGTTGAATATTTGTCTTTTATGGTGGGAAATTAATTTTTTTAAGGTAAAAATTCATCTCCTTGGTGAAAAATTGAGATGTTTCGCTCAAACTAGCACTAGCTTAATAATTTTTCATTGTTTTGAAGATTCATCATTTTAGTGCATGCGCGTCCATTGCATCTATTCGCAAAATAGATGTGTTTCAAAGTGCTCATACGCCAATATCGTTCTCGTACAGTCTGCTGAATTGAAGAACCCTGTTGATCATTTATAGGCATGGAAGTACTTACTTTCGGCGTGGGTGTTCCGGAAAATTAATTTTTTTCTAATTAAAATTTCATCTCTTTCTCCTTCTCCTTCTCCTTCTCCTTCTCCTTCTCCTTCTTCTCCTTCTCCTTCTCCTTCTCCTTCTCCTTCTCCTTCTCCTTCT
>CAKNXH010001294.1:368065-414523 GCA_932178445.1 Andricus quercusramuli | reverse complement strand
TTCTCCTTCTCCTTCTCCTTCTCCTTCTCCTTCTCCTTCTCCTTCTCTTTCTCTTTCTCTTTCTCTTTCTCTTTCTCTTTCTCTTCTTCTTTTTATTTTTCTTGTTATATGAGGTCCAATTTTATACAATCAATCTAGAAGTGTACGGAAGTAATTCTATTTGTGTTCGACATGAGCAAGAGTAACCTTATTTTTTAAATCGTTATTTGAGGAAAATTGAAATGTACTCCTATTCCTCAAAATTTAAATTATCTAAAAAAGTTTTGATTGAAACCGCCAATGTTTGTTGTTTTAATCCTGATGAATAAGAATGGAAAAATTAAAAATTCCACTATCCCACGAAACCATGCTAGATACGATAAAAGGTCTGAACATAAAACTGTTACTTACAGGAAGGTCCACAAAAGTGCGTTTAATCTTCTTCTGCTAGGGATAATGGTTTTCGTTTCAAATGTGGAAAATACCATAAAAAGTCAAAAAGTTCAAATTTATAGCTAAAAAGAGCAAAATACCGTCAAAGTTCCCATAGTAAAGTTCCTTCCTTTAGCCCATATTGGGCTGTAACCGTCTTAGGTCTAAGAGAAGAAAAAATATTCATGACATCAATATTAATATTTTTTATGATAAAAAAAGCTTCAGGAGTTACTATGAAGAGGCACGGAAGAACGTACTGTAGCAGGGTCAGGTAGGCACCATGGCGACAGTAGCTACGCAGTACGCAAGTTACAGGTTAATGGATTCAGACGAGGAAGTATTCTGCACGCCGAAAAGTGAGACAAAAAGACGGGGTCAGTATAGAAAAACGGTAGAGAGGGAGAGATTGAGGGCGGATAGTTTCGGCTCAATCAAACCGTTCATAAATAGGAAGAGGGATAGGGCAGAAAGAGGAAGTAGCGAAGACAAGATAGAAGTAGGATCCACACTTCAAACCCCGGAAATGATCAGAACACCACCGGAAAAAGATCAAAATAGAGCGATGGAGAAAGGCAATGGGAAAGAAGAAGACAAAGTTGAACATGAAGGGCCGATAGAATTTGAAAAGTTAAAGTTAGAAGAATTGCCTCAAATGATGATAGAGGTAATACAAGTGAACGAAAAACGGCAGGAAGAAAGAGGAGAGGAAATAAAACAAAAAAATTAGGAAAGAAATGGCCGAACTTAGAGAAGAGATGCGAAAATGGGAAGAAGTTCGGGAAAATTTAGAAAAAAGGATGCAGATTCTAGAACAAAGATTAGAAAAACAGGATGAGCATAATAAAGAGGTGGCACAATTAGCATGGATGGATGCTAACGTAGAGATAGAGAAAATGCGAAGTGTAGGAAAGGAAACGCGAAGAGGAGAAAAAATGGTACTAGTGAAGCTAAAGAAATGGGAACATACAAGGGAAGTGATCACAAAGAAGAGGTTGTTATATGGAAGCTCGGAGAGAATAGAGGATGATTTGACGTGGGTAGAAAGGAATATGCAGTATAAGTTAAGGCAGATAGCGGAAGAGGAAAGCAGTAAGGGAAAAAGAACGTGGGTCAAGTATGGCAGAATACATGTAGAAGGAGTATGGTGGGATTGGGACGAAGAAAGGGAAGAGATAGTAAGAAATGAGGTGTCGGGAAACAAGGAGAGGAAGGAACGGGAGAAAGGAAAATAAGAAATGGAAAGGAGCAAAGAGAGACGAGAAACGAAGGTAGGGAAGAATGAAGGATATGCTATTAGAATATAGCAGGATTGGAGAGAAAGGTTAGGGAGTTTATGAGAAATTTGGCACAATGGGATGTAGTAGTAATGATGGAGACGTGGCTAGGTGAAGAAGGATGAGAAAGAGTAAGGGGAAGGTTACTAAGAGGTTACAAATGGCAAGTTCAAAATGCAAAGAGGAAGAATAAAAAAAGGCAGAGCAATGGGAGGAATGGCAATGGGAGTAAGAAACGAATGTATAACAGGGAAGGACAAGGAAGAGGGGAAAGAACGAAAAGAAGGATTAATAGTAGAAAAGGTAAAGATAGGAGGAGAGAAGTGGAAGATATTGGGGGTTTATGTGAACGGTGATATGCAGAAGAAATTAGAGGAGATGAAAGAAATGCTGGAGGAAAATGAAGCAGATATTAGGCTTATAATTGGAGGGGATTTCAATGCGAGAATAGGAGATAGAGGAGGAAGGGAATGGGGAGGAGGGAGAGGAAGAAAATAATTAGGAAGTAATTAGGAAAGGGATGGGGAAAGAGAAGATGGACTAGAATAGCAAGATTTAGATTGGGAAACGAGGTAAAGGAGGGGATATATTGGGAAAAGGAAGAGAACATAAAGTGCAGAATATGTGAATGGGAGAAGGAAACAAGGGAGCATGTATGGGAAGGATGTAGGAGAGGTATGGAAGATAAAGGAAGCTGGCAAGAGAATGTGGTAAAGATTCTAGAGGAGGATGGAATGGGTAAGGAGTATATGAAGGAGTTGGAGGGGGCTAGAGGGGTGAATGAGAAAGAATGAAAGAATGGATGTGGAAAAATGACAAAATGAGAATGAGATAGAAGGAAGTGGAGGAAAAAGGAAACGGAAGTCGCATAGACTAGAAGCGTAAAGATCTGTAAGTAGTTACATGTAGACATGCTGTAATAGTATAAGTAGATTAAGATGCGGATGCGCTCACTCTCACTCGCTTTCTCGCTTTCGATCGCTCGCTCACTCTTCCGATAGTAAAATTGCGCTATTAATATAGAATTCAGGAGCTAGATTTAAGAGTTGATGTAAAAAGTTGTAAATATTTGTAAATAGTAAGGATAAGATAATATAAAGTTTGTAGATGGTCTTGTAAGGAACGGAAGTCATGTCAACCCTTAGGGGCACCTTATGAATGAAGAAGAGTTACTATGACAGTGATTGGAAATTTGCTAGAGCCTCTTTGAGAATATTCTGTAGAATTTATATTAGTTCAAGTTTAACATTTGCCCCTAGACCCCTAAAATTTAAAACATGTTATAAATTTTGATATCAGCTTTAACAAAATTTAGTCATTAAATTTTCATTCTTAAAAGTGACTCTGATGAAATGTAAATATCTCAGAAATATAAGCTTTCAGCTCATATTTTATGAGATAAGGACTATAGGATATGCGTCTTATATAACTCAAAGAAGCACTAAAATGTTCATTAGTTACATTGTTGATCGAAGTCTCCATAATAAAATTACATTAATCAGTTTTTCCTCTAAGTTCAAAAGATGAGAATTGTTCAAACTCTCGTCCTACCCTTGGTGGTTATCCTTCATTCTATTGGTGAATATATAATAATCTATCGTTAGAAATTAATTAATCCATACTTTTAAGTATATTTTTCAACGTATACGCAAATCCGAATTTTTGCGGTTTAATCTGCAACCTATCCAAATTGTTATTAAGCACTATTTAATTCTGCCAAGTTTGAGCGCGCATAGGGCTCGCGTGCATTTTCTCACTCATTCTCGTGCATTTAATACGCCCATTTCGAGAACATTTTTTCAAATATTATACATATTGTAAGTCAAATCCAAAACTGTGATTTAAACCTCAGATAAAGATGAATATGGATATGGCCGTGGTTTACATGCCTGTGGAGCAGACCTTAAATGCTGAATTTCAAGGTCATAGGTATTTAATGGCTATGTATATCTATATCGTCAACAATTATTACGTCATGGATATATAATGGCCATTACATGCCCGTCGCACTTTAATCCGAAGAGAGAAAGCGAGGGCAAATAATGAGAGGGGACTTGGGGGAATTAAGGAAAGGGAAAATAGGGGTGGTGAAGAAAATAAAAGGGTGTCGGGAAATGAGTGAAATAAAGCAGTGGAAAAGACTGGAGGGGAAGGTAGGAGAAGTGAGGGGAAATAAGGCAACTGAATAGAAATGAAGGTGATTAGAGGAGGAGATGTGATAGCTGGTGAAGGGAAGTAGGGGTAGGGGAGAGTCAGTTGAGAAATCATGGAGAGAGGGAAGTATAGGAGGAAAAAGTTGGGTGGGGGATCATTGGGTGAAACGAGGGGAGAAAAATTATAGGTGAGAAAAGATTGAATGACTCAATTAACGTCTTAATAGACTACGAAACCCATATTTGTAGCCGCGCAGCGCCTATTTTGACTATTTTTTAGTACTGTATGAGATAGTGATCTCAAAATATACGAAACCAAAACTCACCATTACTAATTCAAATTATAAAAAGAAAGATTACTAGGGCAGGCAGCTTTAATAACTATTTGAAATAGTACAGTTGAACTCGTAAGATTTTGTGAATAAATAATTTTAATAGTAAGCAAGAAATTGTGAGTTCCAGTTTTGCAAGTGGCTTCAGTGGCTTCAGTGGTAGAATAGTGCATTTTTTACCTACATTCATATAAAAAAATGTATTACCAATTTTCGAAGTGGTAATTATTTTTTCAATCTTTTTGAATTTATATTTCTCAAAACTATTAATAATTATTATTAAGAAAAAATTTCTTACTTCCTTGGATTTGTAGCAAGAAAATTTATCTCATACTACTACGATATCTCTGTCTTGAATTTTCATTTCCTCGGAACCAAATAAACTTTGTCATCACACATTTTTTATTCTAATTCAGCATCCCCATATCTCAGCATCAAGTTTTTATTTTTGCAAACAATTCGATTTTGAGTCGCTATCCAAAGATAAATTTCTCAGGATAAACAACTCTCAATGCTTTCAAACTTGCCTTAAAATATTTCCACAAGGGGTGCATCATATACCAAGATGCGATTGTCTTTTTTCGGAAAAATATCATCCTCGGTTTCTTTTTGCAGGGTTGGGTTCACAGTTCGAGTGCTTACCTAATGGTGACCCTATTCCTGGCGTTCCTCGTTTGAGACCTTCTTATTTTCCTGACATACATTGTCCAGAAAGGACTCTTCCTCCTGCCAGACTTCATTCTCGAGTCAGGTCTCCTGCTCCTGCAGAGCCTTCTCTTCGTGCTAGGTCCAGGTCTCCTCATGCCAGACTTCATTCTCGAAAAAGGTCTCCTCCTCCTGCAAAACCTTCTCTTCGTGCCAGGAATGTTTCTTCTCTCGTACTTGGATATGAATCAGAACAACTTAGATTTATTCGGCTTATTCCGCTTACGAATCCGCACCGGCAATTTGAAATTCGAAGATACATTTTTCCTACTGATAAACTAATTCACTTGAGAGGAAAATATAATGCGATTGAGGCCATGCCAACTGAAGAAAAAATGGTATTATCAACATCCAATGGCGACGTATTTGCAATATTGGCAAATAATATAGTGCTTCGTGGAATATATACAATAAGAAATGAATATGGAAGACGGGTGAAAATAAACATGCACGGCGGCGTGGTTGAAGATATGACCCTAGAAGAATGCAAGGAATCTCCCTTAGGCACCCGTCATACAGTGACATCAAATTTTAACATAGTAAATTTAAACAGCATTACTTCACATCATTCATTTAATTGAAAAAAATGTAAAGCTAAAATAAAATATTGTTTGTGACTCGAAGTACCCATGCACAAATATTAATATCAGCCTAGTAAGGTTCTGACCAGTTTGCTCTACGTCTGATGTTGACCTGACCGGGCAAACTGACATGGGCCAGACATGGCTTGTAACGCTTTCCAAATGATTACCCTACTTAGGAAAAAAGTTTCCAGGGGCCTGCCTCCCAGATTTTTCATGTAATGCCCTATTTTCTTAAATTTCAATAATTGTGCAGAATAGAAATTACTTAATGAAAAGGAACTGTAATACTTGATGACTAATTACATTTTTCCTTATAGTACTTTAGAAATACATTCTTCTTGATCATCCTCCTAGTTTTTTGCGTAAGGAAGTATAGTTGAAACTCCCTCTTTGGCATCCTTTTTTCAGATGTTTTTTTCACACTTTTTATTAATGTGGTGATGTAGGATAAAATTTGGTCTGAAAAATTAATTATGATAGTTAACTATTCACAATAAATATAAAACTAAACGTTAGTATTTTGCATGCAAACTTGAATAAGTACAAGTAGCTGTACGTAACTGTTGGGTTCGTAAAAAGCCTGTTTCCACATGAGGTCTACGACCAATAATTTAAAAAAAAATTCAAAAGAATTTAAAAGTAATAGGGTGTACCCGGATTTAAATTTTGGTAGGTGCGTCGAGTTTTTTTGTTGTATTTGTTTGTTTTAAAACAAAGATGGGGGATTTTGTTGCATATTAAATAATAAGTCCAACTAACCATCAAGAAGTACATTGCCAATATTTGAAAAAATAATAATTTCTAATCTAAAAATTTGCAATCCGTTTGATTTCGAAAGGTTCCAAGAACCGGATCGATCCAGATTTAACAGATATTCCAGATTTCAATTCCTTTTCATTATGTTAAATCTTTTTTCATTTCCTAAAAATTTTTATTGATAATGAAGCCTATTCTCTCTCAGCAAGTTATGGCACTTATTTTTTTCCAGCGGTTCAAATTAATGTAATGGATGATTTACTTTTAGTCTTAAACAATGATAGCAAAAAATCATCACACAAATAATATCTAATATTACTACGATTTTTTCAATTGAATCAATGAAATGAATTCATAATATAGTTATATAAAGAAATTCAATTTTTCTTTGGAACTTTTGTTCAAGTAAATTTTAGAATGCTGTTTCATAATTTATGTAGTCAAATTTTTAAATTGAATACTAATTGAATAGGGATATTTGCTTGAGATTATGGAGATTATGGAGCTCTATAGATCTGACAAACAAATTTGGACTAGGTTCGTATTTCCCGAAAAAATTCTCACCGATATTAACCTGCGGTTACAACCATATAAGTGCCTTGAAAAACTAATTCTTTAAAGTGTTTTTTAAAACTCTAATTTATAAAATGTATCAGGCAGACAAACGCGTTACGAGACAAATGAAAGGCTCAAAAGTGAATAACAAATTTGATAAAATCATTGATATAAAACTACACTGGATTTTTCAAAACAACTTTAAAAAAATGTCGATACTTTAAAAACAATTATTTTGACATGAAATCACGTAATCAAAAGTTGAAAAGGAGGTTAAATTTTAGATAGAATGAGCAAAAATTACCCTTAGGATATATGTTTTGGTTTTGAAAAATAATTATTTCAATTCAAATCAGTGGCCGTCCATACACCACGTGAACAAATTTTTACTCTCGAATGAATTCTCAAATAAAAACTTTTTTTGCATGTTTTCTTGTGGTCCTAAAAGACTGTTCAAGTTCGTTAGCCAGCCTTCCATTAACAATGTTTACGTTTTTCATATGGATAATAGGTTTTCTTTCGAAAGTGGAAAATGTCATAAAAAATAAAAAACATAAAATTTACAGCTAAAAAATGCAAAATACGAGGTCCTATGACCTATGACATACCCGAACGTAAAATTTCCCGCTCTTTTAGATTATGGCACCAAAGAAGGGGTTCCCAATTACAAAAACAAAGCTGACCTCAAAATTACCTCGAAAATGAGGTTCAAGGTCAAATGCAAGGTCACCGCGTTGGATTCCTCGTTGAAAGTTACCTAGGGTATAACCTTGGTTTTTTTTAACAATCCACAGAGATTTCGAGGGGTTTCCATACTTCTTCGCCACCCTTTATAAATAGTGATATCACCTTTAACGAAACTTAGTAAACAACTTTTTTCTCTTATGTAAAAAATGTAGAATGTAAATATGTCAGAGGGATAAGTTGGAAGCATATATTTTATGAGATAACGACTTTATGATATGAGTCTTATATAACCCAAAGAAGAACTAAAATGTTCATTAGTTAGATTGTTAATCAAAGTTTTCATAATTGAATCAATCAGTTTTTCCCTTTATTCGAAAAGATGATGACTTTCCATACTCTCTTATTATCCTTGGCAATTATCTTCAATTATATTGGTGAATATATAATAATATATCTATAATTTTAAATATATTTTTTTACCCTAAACTCAAATCATAATTTGTGCGATTTAATTTGCGTTCCATCCCACTTGCTTTCAATCACTTCCTAATTCTGCCAAGTTTGATAGGGCTCGCGAGAATGTTCTTGCGCTTCGCGCTAATTTTCGTAGCTCTAATGCGTGCATTTTGACATCATTTTTAAAATATCATAAATATTGTAACTCAAATAGAAAACTGTGATTGAAATTCCTGCCTCTCTAAATCTGAATTAGTAGAAAACTACTAATTGGTAGTAGTTTTCTACTAATTCAAATAGCGCCGATTCGTTTACTGGTAATCAGTAAGAATCTACTAATTCAATGAGTAAGAATAACTGACTAAATGAATTAGTAACTATATCTACTAAAGGAATTGGTTATGATACTACTAAATTAATTGGTAAATGTATTGTTGGTTACTATTTCAAAGGGTAGTCTCAAGTAAATTTAAAAACTGTTTTTTCAATGAAGAGAATATTATTGAAATATATTAATAAATTATTAAAGGCGGATTAGGTCCGATTAAACAACAAGTTAGTTCAATCCGAACTGAAAACATGTTATTGTAATAATTAAAACTAGAATATTATCAATCTTTAAAGGTTTTACAAGACAAAAACAACTCTGAAGTCGTAACTGTTCTTCCTTTAGCCAGATAAAACTATTAAAATATAATATAATGCTTGGTGGAGAGATTTGTAAGCTTTACACTATACAATGTACGGCTGTACACTTGTCTTAGGCTGATTCTGGATACCCTCTACTTCCTTAGACACGTTACTAGCATCCTAGAATACAACATGTTTATTACATACTTTTAATGAGTATATCATGTTTAATTATTATGACAGTATAGCTAAATGAAGAAATCATACCTGAAAAAACGCTCCCTGACAATTTCAAGCTCTATCCAGATATCTCAAGTTTTTTTTTTGTATAATTTTTTATAGTACGGAGCCATTCAAATATTTCTCTTTTTTTATAAATCGACTCGGAGTAAGTCCACAGTTTCGCGAGTTTATTATACATTTTTTTTTTCAGTTTCTGGGGATTTAATTAATATTTTTAATTCAAAAATCTTCAACAAATCATATGACAAGATATTCTCAAATATATTGGCACCATTAAATAATTAAATAATCAAATAATACTAAAAGCATAAGCAATCATTTCTTGAATTTGTCTTTAAAGTCTATGAATTTGAATAATAATACAAACAAATTTGTATTTGATAGTTGACAGTTGAATTTTGAACTAAAAAGGATCAGATTTCGACCTGAAATAGAATAGTTTAATCTGAACATAAATTAATTTTCCAGAAAAAAAAAACTGTTTGAACTAAAATGATAAATCTTTTACTGAAATAAATGAATTTTTAACAAAAGTGTAACTTTTAACCAAGTTTTTTGTATCTTCAATGAAAAAGATGAAATTTCAAATAAAATTATGAATACTTCACTGGAATACTTACATTTTCCACCAAAGAAAACAGCAAAATTTCAGCCAAGGTGATGAACTTTCAACTAAAATGGTGAACCATTGACTGAAATAGTTGAATTTTCAACTAAAAATGATAATTTTTCAACCTAAAATTGAATGGTTACATTTTCAATTTTGTATTATGTTAGACTAAAGAGATGAATTTTTGAATAAAATGTTGGAATATTCGACTGGAATAATGCCATTTTCAGTTTCGAAACGAATTAATTTTCTGTTCAAGTAAAAACAAATTTTCAAGAAAATAGCTAACTTTTCAACCAAAGAGATACATTTTGAATTAGAATAATGAATCTTGAACAAAAAAAAATCAATTTTAAACCAAAACGTTCAGCTTTCAACTCAGTAATTAAATTTGTAGTTAAAAAAAAGATGAATTCTGAACGGAAAATGTAGTAGTTGACATAAAAAAAAGTAATTTTTAATCAGAAACAGTTGAATTCGACAAAAAAACTACTTTTCAACATGAGTTGAATTTTCAACTTGAAAAGATTTTTCAGTCAAGGGAGAGAAAAAATTGCAAACAAGCTGTTGAATTCTCCATGAAGAAGATTAATATTCGAATTTTAAACCAAAAACGATCAATTTTCAAACAAAAGTATAATAGTTAAATTTCCATTGAAAGAATTAAATAAACTAAATTAAAATTTTAGCGCTTTGAAGTATCTAGATACGTTCATTTTAACGTGTCCGCAGTCTAACAATAAGGTGGTTCAAAAAAGGCTTTTTTGAAGACAAAATACATTTTTGTGCCTTAGTAAAGTTAAATCTGGTGATTATAAGGGCTGCCTCAAAAGTGTAAGTTTAGAAAATGAAAAAATAATTTAAAATCTGCTTTAAAACAACCTCTTTATTTGTAACAACAATTAAATGAAAATTTTAACCCATAAATTCGACTTAGAAGTTGTAAATTAATTTTTTTTTATTTTAACCATCTACATATCTTCTAATTTATGTTGAGTGAGTTTTCTGCAACAGTCGACTTTCATGCAACATAGTCTGCTATCAATATTATGTTTTAAAAAATCATGTTGACTGGAAAATACTAACTATTTACAAAAAGTACATAATTTTCAATTTTCGATGGATACTAGAAACTTGATAAAAAAAAATAATTTTACATCCACTTGAAGCAACATTTTTAAGGCAGCACTTAAAAAGTTAGAATTCCCCGACTGAATTCTCCGAGGCTAGAGACATACTTGATTAATTTGCTCTTTATTATGAAAAATTCAAAACCCGTTTTAACTTCGAAAAAACTCCTTATACAAAGACGACAAGCAGTCATCTCATTCATGTAAATGGAATATGTAATAATGATTTACATTCGGACATTTGGACAACTCCAGTGCACTTTTGAAGGTTAGCTTTTTGACTTACTTGCAAATTTCAGAAAAAAATATATGAATAAGCGAATATTTGCTTTTCATACCTTCCACTTTCACCACAGTGTCTAAATCCAAGTGGTTTTTATGAATTCAACCAATTGCTGCACACAGTATTCCTCGAAGGTCTTCTATTTTTCTGAAAATATGTTTTAGTTAACCTAACTTCTTCCAACGACACTTTCCCAGTTCCCTTTAAACTATTCACCTAATTATTACTATTAAACGAAAACTTACCCATTTTAGAGAAGCTAGGATAAATGATTTATCCTGCAATTAATTGCAGTTATAACCCACTCTTTGCCATCAGAATCCGCTTATTCACAAACTTCGGAAAAATTTGGGAACAAAAAATATCTATTGTTATTCTACCTAATTTCACGAGTTCACAATCTGGCTGAATTGGAAAAATATATGGTGTATTGACAAAACATGAACCTTTCTTAATTAAAACTCAAGAAACAGCAGAATCTATTTTAAAAATTATTAAATTATGTTTCCTTAGCAATTCATTGCCACTCATTGAATAAGTAAGTTGCTATCTACTAAGCAGATTAGTAGAATACCCTTACTATTTCATTTAGTAACATCAATCTTACCATTTCATTTAGTAGAAAGTGATAAAATTACTAATTTAACAGTCAGATACAATGCTACCAATTGAATTAGTAAAATTTCTACTAATTTGGATTTAGAGCGTGATAACCATACATATGAATATGGCCGTATTATGCATACCTAGGGAGCTGATCTTCAGTGCCTTTTTTCAACCTCATTATATGCCATTACATGTGTTGCATAACAAATTTCATTATGTTCTTGATCTCATTTTGAAAAGATTTCAGACTTCAGTTTAGCAAAGTTCAAACTTATGGACAATAATTTGAGTAAAATTCAATCAACGGGTACTTAAAAATTGTTCTGACTTAATTTTTTGCAAAGTTAGTTATTTTATGAGATAAGCCTATTTTTAATCAGATTTTCATAACTAGACGTACAATTTTCACTGGTAGTATAGTGCAATATTGTACTACGTTTTCTAAAAACATCCTCGATTTCTTAAACAGCGGCAGCGGCGATAGCGAGATGTTTTTCTCATAAAGACAAATAATGATATAGTCATAAGCGAAACTTAAAAGTGTGTGTAAATAAACATAGATGAATTCTAATATTGTTATATAAAAGATTACATAAACTTTAGTTATTTTCATAAGAGAGTATGATAAGGATGATGCAAACAATTTAAAAATATGCTGACTGCTAATACATACATTGACAATTACTAGTCTTAATGTAGCTTTCAACATTCTGCAGCGTTTTCATTCCTGCAATGCCTTCAAACTTGCCGCACAATATTGCCACAATAGGTTCATCATATACCAACAAAAGATCCTCTATTTTAGGAAAAATATATTTCTCTGTTTCCTGTTGCAGATTTGGGTTTACAGTTTGATCGTTCACCTGACAGCAAAACTATTCCTGGTGTTCCTCGTTGCAATTCTTCTGATTCTCCAGACAGAAATTTTTCAGAAACGACTTTATCTCTTGCCGGACCTTACTCCCGGGTCAAGTCTCCTCCTCCTGCAGAACCTTCTCTTCGTTCCAGGTCCAGGTCTCCTTCAGCCGGACGACACTCTCAGGTCCAACGTCGTCCTGCAGTGTCTTCTCTTCGTGCCAGGACCAAGTTTCCTTCTGCCAGGCTCGCTGCTCCTTCTGCCAAGCTCCTTTCTTCTTTCCTATTTGGAAATGATTTTGAAAAACTGAAATTCATTCGGCTTGTTCCCCTAACGAATCCGCGCCGACTATTCGAAATTAAAAGATAACTTTTCCTGCCGATAAACCAATATATGGGAAACAAAGACATAATTACCGTGGGCCGATGCCAGCCGAAATACAAACTGTTTTAACAACATCCAATGGAGACGTGTTTGCAATTTTTGCAAATAATTCAGTTCTTCGTGGAATCTCCCTTAGGTACTCGTCAAACAATCCCAAAAAATTTTGGAATAGCAAATGTAAACGACATTCCTTCACGATTTTCATTTATTTAGGAAAAATTAAACTAAAATATAATATTGTTTCTTATCCGAAGTACCTGCCGAAATACTGAGTTCTAAGCCCCTCGGCTCGAAGTGATTGTCCTTTCCTAGACCATTCGTAACCAAGTTCATACCTTATATAGTCCACTCCCTACTTATAGTATTTTTATAAAATTATAATAACTGTGCAGAATAAAAATTATTTTCCTAATGAAAAGGTACTTTATTACTTCTTAACTAAAAATATACTTTCCCTCATAGTCTTTTAGTGATACATTCTTCTTGGTCATCCTTACAGTGTTTTGCGTTTAAAAGTGCTTTCGAATATGTGCAAGTAGCTATATGCAAATGTTGCGTTCATGAAAAGCCTGTTTCAATATTCGGTCCAATGCCCAAAAAATAAAAAAAATATTCTAAAGAATTTGAAAGTAATAGGGTGGGCCATGATTTAAATCCGATCTGAACAACTTTTCTGATTTTTGAGTTCTTTGGTAGTTCGGAATTACATTGAATGACTGAAATAAAACTAAAGTAGTACCTTTAATTCCTCATCAATTTCCTGTCGTACATAACCCAGAAAACTTATTTGGATTTTGTTATAAATAAATTGTAGTATCAAATAATCAACACTGGATTGTTTGTCTTCAGACTAATATTTTGCTATAAAATTACTCGCTTTATTTTCTAACCAAATTATATTAAAGTTTTCCAGTGGAGATGTTCAGGCTGGCATAGGTCAGGGAAAACCTGAAACTGAGGTTGAAAATATTAGAGTTTTTCAAAAAATCTTGCAAAAGTTAGGGAATTTCTATTCATCTCTTTCTATTCCCTTTTTAACCATTGTTTCCTTCCGACGATTACGTTTTTAGTCAAAAATGTTTTGTAAATTTTTGTGTAAATTCAAGTAATGAAACTATTTATTACTTTGTAGTAAAATCAACTATTTTGTTGAAAATTCTTCTTTTTTGACTGAATTCAATAGTTTTTAATTCAGAGTAATGTTCCTGATTGAAATATATACTATTACACTATTCGTTTAAAATAAATCTTTTTTGATTGAACATTGAACTAACTGGTTGAGATTTTTTTTTTATTTTGATATTGTTTTGATCATTTTTTGATAATTAAATTTTGATATTATTTCTTCCAAAAGTTGAACCACTTTGTTAAAAAACTAATTTTTTGAAGATTTAACATTTCAATTTAAAATTCATTTCTGTGGGTAAAAATTCTCTTTTTTGGTTTTAATATAATCTTTCCAAATGTACATTTGCCTATTGCAGTTGAAGATTCATCGTTTTGTGTTTGTTGAAAATTTATCTCTTTGGATAAAAGTTTGACCATTTTAATGAAATTTTTTTTTTTTAATAATAATTCGTCATTTTGATAGGAAAGTAATCTTTTTCAATTAACATGTTCTCTTTCTTGGTTAAAAATGTAATTTTTTGGTTGAAAATTAATTTTTTTTTAAATTAACTGTTTCACATAAAATTCGTTTTTTGACTTGAAAGTTCAACAATTTGGATCAACTTTTTCTTCTTTCTTGACAGAAAAATCTTTATTCGTTGAAAATACGTAAATTTCTTCCGAAAATTCATCATTCTATTTCAAAGTTCATCTGCTTAATTGAAAGCTTGGCCATTTTGTTTAAAAAAAAAATTTTGTTTGAAAATTATGTTTCGAATGAAAATTTAACTTATCCATTTTTGTTTGGAAATTTGCCTTACTTTTGAAAATTTGACGATTTGTTATGAAATTCATATATTTTGTAGGGAATTCGTCTTTTTTTGTAAACAATTAATCATCTTGGTTGAAAGTTCGTCTTTTTTGGTTTTAAAATTCAACTCTTTAGGCAGAAATTTAGTATTTTTTGTTGTTGTTGAAAATGTACCTATTACCTATTTTGAATTTTTGTTTGTTTGTTGAAATATCAACAAAATTCTGTTGGAATTTCGTTTTTCTTCTTGTTAAAAAATGGATCATTTTGCCTTCAAAATTCGAACATTTGGTTAAAAATTCATCTTTGTAGGTTGAAATTTCAACACTTTAGTAGAAAATTCATTCTTTTTGAATTGATTGAAAATTCACCCTTCTAGGTTGAAAATCTTACAATTTTGATACAACTTCAACTATTTTGTTGAAAATTTAACAATTTTGTTAAAAAATCATCTTTTTTGGTTTTGGTTGAAATAAATAAATTCGAATTTTTTAAATGTTATCCTTAAATTATTTAGTACTATTTATAAAGGTTATAATGTGTCAAATACGTTACAAGATTGAAATGCCAGTGATAAAAATTTGTCATTTGAATGTTAAAAACATCACTAGCAATTTAATGTAGGGAAAATTAAGACAAAATTATATTTCTTTGCCTATAAATGTCTACAGTATTTATTTTTTATATAATTTGATTATAAAAATTGTTCATGAATTAAAAAGACAGTTTTATAATCTAGTATCACCTTTTGTCAAAAACTCGATTTTATTCCAAAATTGATATTTTAAAAACGAAAAATCCTCAGTGTTCACTATATAATATTATAATTTGTTCAAAACAAATAACATTGCTCATCAAACATTCTTTGCTTTCATCCAATTCAAAACCCGTTTTCACTTATCAATTGATCGCATGAAAGAAATCATTGACTTCTTCATTCAGAAAAACTTTTTAAAACTTTTCATTCTATGTAAACGAACACGATTTATGATTCGCAGTTCTTATATTACATAGAAGACTTCAAGAAATAAAATATTTAAAATAATAATATAAATATACTTTGCAATGAGAATTTTTATTTATACAAATATGATTCGGCAATTTATATTTGACATATATTATATTTCGAGAGCCTATTTATTCGAATGTAGCTAATGGACGATGAATTTGTTTAATTGTTACTATAGATTATACACTTTTCTCTTCTATTACGTATAATTCTATTTTACTGTTTGTGGCATTGCAAAAGTTTTTCACATTACGCCAAAAATTTGCATTTGGAAAAAATTTACATAAACTTACCTTGAATTTAGTTGAATCCAATTGATTTCCTAAGAACTGTATTAACTTGGTACAATCTACATAGTCTTCTTCATTTTACCAAGATTTATTTAAATTGATTTGAGCTAAATTGAATTTGATAGTATTCAAAATATAAAATTATTTGAATTAATTCGAAATTTACTACAATTTACTTGAAATGGATGACATCCCAATGATCACAAAATTTCCAATGCATGGTAACATTTTTTGTCTATAGGGTAGACTGGGATTATAAAATTGTTATGGTTTAAATCAATTATTTTTCTACGAGGAATGAAGCCCTTTCTTCAATCTTGATAAAAAATATGGTTATGAGACAAATATTTCAAAGTAAGAATGAGAAGCAAGTTGGGGCGAAGTTCTGAATGAATTTTTTAATTTCTGAAAAACCATGTTAGGACCAATATTTTAGTGAGGCTATCAATACTAGAAATTACACTATTACAATATACATCATTTTATAAAAATTTGAAGTTTGCCTCAAGATTCAAAAGTCTGGCATATAAAATTGTGTTTCAGAAAACAATTTTCATTGTAAGATCTCATAGATCTTTTTATATCAATATAAAAATATGACATTTAAAAGTGGAAGCCTCATTAAAAAAAATAAACATCTCAATATTGATTATATTACAATAAATTCTATCTAAACTCTCAATTATTTCTCCTTAGTCAAAATTTGATTTATTCCGTGGACAATACAAAAGTATAGGTAGGTCATAGTTTCTCGATGCATATGAGACTTGATCCGTTGATCGAAACTACGAAGCACTGGGGTGTCCATTCTTCTAACAATTTCTAATTGAATTTTCATTGCAACTTAAAATTTTCATTCAATATAATAACAATTCAGCTTTTCACACATATTTTGTTCACTCACTCTTAACAAGTTTTCTTAACAATATTGCACTCATATCATTTGCACTCTTGATACGTGCCAGAAACGATTCATACAATGGCAGCAAATTCATTTAAGTAATAAATCTTATATTATGTTGGATTTCCAATCACTATAGCACAAAATTATATTGCCATTTTTTATTTTGATTGGGATATTTTGTTTTTCTTCATATGTGATACATGTTTTGTTCTAGAAAAATATATTTATTGAAAAAATATAATAGTTGGAAATCCCTCATTACTAATGCGACAGTCAGAACGATACTCCACGAGGAAAATATCCCATTGACTATGGACTTTCAGTTTGCAAGTATTAAGCAAGCAGGGTTGAATAATTATAAATTAACTAAGGCAATGAAAATCCTTTAGTCAATGGGCTGTTCTACTTATCATGTCGCAATCTTAAAGCATTAAAACTTCACTATATGCATGGCAAAAACCATTCCCTGCTTTAAGAGAACGGTGTCCTTGCTTTCGCATTTTCTTGTGTAAAATATTTATTATCATTCATTAAATTTAAAAAGAATAAAAATAAAAATAATCGCCACCGAAGCATCATTTGCGACAGTGAGAACAGAATGTCGTACGAGTTCGGAACTCAAATTTTAGAAAAAGTACACGGCATCGGAATTGCTTCCCCTCTTTTAAAATTCTATGTTTATGTACACGAGTTTACACTGTGCGATCATTCGAATGATTTCTTACTCGGTCGGTTCTTCAATAAAACGATTATTTTTTTAATGAAAAGGGATATCTAATTTCGTCGATTAATCGCACAGCGATGAACAGGCACCTACTGTAATTTCGCATGACTTCCCCGCCGGATCTTCCGTGAGAATCCGAAGCGTATTATCTTTGGTCCTCCATACCATACGTAAGTTTTATACGAAAAAAGTAAAACTGTAGAGAATGAGACTCGTTAATTAGTATAGTTAGCTCTAAACCTCGAATCGCGCGATCTGGCGCACGTCCGTTGTCTTTTTTTTTATTTCTCTTTATCTTTATCGGCTATCGAAATTGCAGCGCCACTTAAAGTAAAAGAACAGGTCTGAAACTTGAACCTTTAATTGTAAGGCTATGCATACCGAACAGTGTTCGATGGCATCTTAGCTACGAGAATACGTGTGTACAATACAAAAGATACCGTGTCCAGATACGGTTTTATTATCTACCGCCAGCATTGAGATCCCAACCTTGGACCGGGGCAATGCTAGTACATTCAGAAATTTTTTTGTCTAAAAAATATATAGGCATTTATAGGAAATATTATTTGTTGTTGATTCTGAACCAATCTTTTTCCCAAATAGGAAAAGAAATAATTCAAAAGTCATACATTTCTAAAAATTGCTCATATAAAAATATTCTATTGTGCAAAATTTAAATTAAACAAATACTTTCGACAGAGGCAAAAAATGTTTGGTCTCAATTAAGAGAACTATCAAAATTATTACTAAGCAAACCCTGCAGATTGGAACGAATCTTGAGCTTGGTGTCTTTTTCCCCTTTTTTATGTAATTGTCTGTAATGAGCCGGGAAGGAGATAATTTTGGAAACTTGATTTTGACTTGCGAATATTTTGCACGCTCTGATTTTGGTGCTCATAAGAAAGCAGATTTTATTTTGATCTTAAATGAAATAATATTTCTTCAAGTAGGGTCGATACGGGAAGTGTGTGAACTGGAATTTTAATTTGAGTTATTCCTGCATAACTTTTGTTGCATTTTTTTCAAGGATTTAAGGATTTAATCTGTTGATTTTCTGAAAATTTTAGATTTTTATCATTTTTAGTGATAAATTATGACAGGTCAATTAAAAATCAGACTCTGGGTGTGATAACAGTTTTTTATCTTGAAAAATACGAAAATCTGTCAACAGTTCAAGGTACATTAAATGTGTTGATTTCCAAATAACTAATTTTATTTCATGATAATATTTATTTCTGAATTTATCTGAATATTTTTGTTAGAATCGACAAATTCAATTGTAATGAATCTTCAAATCTTAATATTGTTTGATCACACTAATTACAGATTTTAAGAATTTGTTCTCATTTTGCAGGATTTAATCAATTTTAGGAACATTTTGAATTATTCCAAAAAATACTTAGAAGTTGAAAAATTGAAAAATTTTTGAAAACAAAATAATTTTTCACAAAATTGAAAACAAAATATAGATTTATGAAGATTTCGAAACAGAAGCTTTGTAAGAATTTTGGAAGGTTTCAAGAGAATAAGAAAAATTCTCAAGATTCCTAGGAATATTTCAAATAATTTTTCATTTAGAAAAATGTATTTTAAGAGAAAATTGAAAAACATTTCAAAAAATATTTTCAATGATTTTCTACAATTTCAAAAAGATTTAAAGGATTCTGAAACAGAATTCAAAAATCCGAAAAAATTCAAAAATAATTTAGAACTTGAAATGATTTTAAATAATTTTTATAGAAGGTAGTGTTTTGAAGATTTCGGAAAAAGAAGTCTTTTAAGAATTTTGAAAAGTTCCAAGAGAATCAAAAAAAGTTTGTTAAGATTCGTGGAAATAGTTCAAATGATTTTTTATTTTGAAAAATGAATTTTAAGAGAAAATTGAAAAACACTTCAGAAAATATTTTCAATGATTTTCTAAAATTTCAAAGAGAAATGTAGAAAATTTGAAAGACAAATTTTGCAACTTTGCAAAATTAAGCAATTTTAGAAAAATTACAAAATTTTGAAAAAATATAATAAGTTCAAGAGACATTCAGAAGTTTTGAAGAGGTTCAAAAATAATTTAAAAATTTGAAATATATTAAATAGTTTAAAGTAAAATGTAGATTTTTGAAGATTTCCACCGAAAAGTTTAAAAGCTTTTTTAGGATTATTTAAACGTCTCAAAAAATAAAATCAAAAAATATTTTTAAGATTTCTGGGTAATATTCAAATCCTTCTTTATTCAAGAAGAATAATATTTTTTAAATATTTCGATCCAGAAGATTTTAAGACAATTTTTTTAATCATGCAGAATTTTTGAAAAATTTGAGAGAAAATTTGAATAATTTTAAAAGATATTTAAGGTTTAGAAGTTTATGCAGAATTTGGTTTTTGATTTGAGGAAAAATTTGAATTATTTTACAATATATTCAATAAGTTCTGAAGTTTCGATAAGATTAACAAATAATTAGATATTTGAAAAAAATTCAAACAAAATACAGATTTTTGAAGAAGTCGAAAAAAACTGAGAAGTTTTTCAAGAATTTTGAAAGGTTTCACGAGAATAAAACCATTTTCTTAAGATTAATGAGAAAATTCCAAATGATTTTCTATTTAAAAAAAATGAATTCTAAGAGATAATTAAAAAAGATTTCAAAACATTTCAAATGTTGTCCTCAAATTTCGAAAAAGAATGTAGAAGATTTAAAAGCAAATTTTTTTTATTTGGCATGAATAGAAAATTAAAAGAAAATCGAGTGAGTTCAAGTAAATTTTAAAAAGATTAAAAAATAATTTGAAATTTGTAAATATTTCCCAATTTGTTTTCAAACATGTAGATTTTTGAAGATTTTGAAAAAGAAGCCTTTGAAGCATTTTGAAATGTTTCGAGTGAATAAAAAAAATTTCTTCAAGATTCCTGTGAAATTTTAAATGATTTTCGATTAAAAAATTGATTTCTAATGAAAATTTAGGAAAATTTAAAAACATTTCAAAATGACAATATTTGAAGAAAAATTCAAGTCAGTGTAAAAGATAGAAATTGCAATATTATTTAATTTTTTCCAAACTTCTAAAGTTCTAAATATCTTCTAAAGCAAATCGAATTTTTCTAATACTTTGTAAAATCCTGTGAAATAACAAAATTTTCTTACAAATTTTCGACATTATTTTTCTTAAAATCTGAAATTTTAAAAAGTCCTTTTGAATTTGATTAAGAATCTTAGGAAAATTATATTCATATAAACTGATAATACCAACTCTCTTCTTTTCAGATCTCAGAATTTAATTTCAGCTCGAACACAAGTATTCAAAAACTTTTAATTAATAAATAGTTACTCAAAATTTGTATAAAATCTGTTTTTAATTACGTTATGATGAATTTCAGTGTTTTTTACACTTATCGCACTTAACCGTAATAACGGAAAATCTAGAATTATGAACAAACATCTAAATAAAATAAAAAATATTCCTCTTGCTGATCAAAGAAGAGGACGATAAAAACTAAAATGTCCAAAGATAATTTTTGCAAAATTTGAAACTAGAATATTTTAAAATATCATTAATCAAACTATAACTTTTGAATTTCGTATCGCAATTACACGTATCGACCCTATATTATTAAAAATAATGATCACTCATCCTTGTGAAATGTTATGAAAATTACGAATTATATCGTGCTTTAAAAAAATATATTATCTAAATATTTTTCAATTCAAGAAAATTCATTTTTTGGACCAACATTACCCCAGTTATACGGTACGCGTTTCGCTCTAAAAAACCCAAATATATTGTCTCGCCTGTCTACTTGTCATGGCTAGTTGACGTGGGCGATGAAAATAAATTTTCCAAAGTATTTCTTATTCACTCGAATTCATTGACACAGATTCTTGAAACTCCCGTGTCCCAAAGTATTCTGAGATTTTTTAATTAACGGTTTTCAAAGAACGACTCGTGAAATATTTTGTCATTTTAATTTAGAACAATTTCCAAATGTAATTCTAGGAAAAATTTAATTTCTGCGGAATGTATGCCATTATTTTTTTAAATTGGATTTAGAAAATTAATTTTTTGGTTCATTTGGGACTAGATATTATTTTGAGCCAAGAAGTGAATGCTGATCTTTTTAGCAACCTCAGTCTTGCGTATGATGTCATGCTTATGTGAAAGGTCCCAATTTCGTGGGCGAATGAATTCAAGTGATCTCTAGAGTGTGACAAGCGTAGGTGTCAACCTCCTCTGCAATCCGATCCCGAAGTATATAATCCCTATAATTCAAAATAGTCTATCTTTTTTTTCATCAAACATATGTTGAATGAATAAAAAAAGGTAAAAGAAGCAAAAGAAAAAAAGGAAAAGTGAATTCAAATATAATAGAAATAAATAACAAAAACAATATGAACCTGTATATTGATCAATGAAGAAACTTTTGCAGATAAATAGCAATAAATAGGGGAAATAAATAATAAAACGTAATTTAAATTTTTGGGAAATAAGAACCTACGATTATGAGTATTTTGTATTTTAAATTTCTTTTTGGTAAATTCTAACTGAATTTGAATTTTATTCAAATTCGTCCACCTCTATTTTCATCTCAGATCGTAAAATTTAAGGAATATTTATGATAAACACTAATTGCGAAAAGCTCAAACTAATAATTTTGACTTGGAATAAGAAAAAGTTTTCGAGATTCAGTTGAATCCAGCCTGGAAAGAAACGATTAGCAGAAAGTACTTTATTTTAATTATAAAAAATATAACTACCTGAAAATTTATATTTGAGGATAATTACTTTGTTAAATTACATCTCTTCTGAAATATGTCAATATATTTTTTCAGTAAACGCAAGAAACAAGATTCTTTACTCTACAACACATTTTTTCGATGCTGGAAAGCAGGTCTCGAGAAAAAGGTATTTAATTATACTTTTAACAATTACAATATTATTATTGATGATATTGTTGAAAAGAGAGAAGATAATTTTTCATTGAAAAAATTGAAACATACAAAAATTATTCATTGAAAAACTATTAGTTTGGAATGAAATTTTTTATAGACTTTTAACCAATTTTTGTAAATGATGGAATTTTATCCACTAAAAGCTCATTTTATCAAGAATAATATTCGCCAAAACTTTGTCGGATCCAATTTTTGAGAATCCAAAGTTTCAACTTGCTCTTTTCTGTCACTGCCTTTAAAAAAATGTATTAAAGAACAATTTTAACCGACGATAAGAGTTCTGGGAAAATTATTTACTATATAGGTTTTATTTCAAAAGGTCAATTTTGAGTTTTCAAGATTGAAAAAAATTATCTTAGAAAATAATTTGGCTTTTAAGACAACTTTTTTTATTCTTCAGGATTCAAAAAATGTTAGGAAAACTTTGAATGATTTTAAAGGATGTTTAGAAGTTTTGAAAAGATTCGAAAATAATTTAAATAATTAATTATAATTAATTTAATTTGAACCAATGTAAAAAAATTTAAACAAATACAACTTTTTTCTTATGATTTGTGTGAAAATTTTAAAATGATTTCTCAAAATTTTTAATGAGAATGTAAAAGATTATAAATGAATGTTTTTCAATTTTGCGAGATAACCAGATCTTAGAAAAAAATCGAGTTCGGTTGGAAGATACTTCGAAGTTTCTAAAGATTAAAAAATAATTTGAAACTTGAAAACGTTTCAAAAAATTTCTAACAAAACGATAAAAATTTGTCTTCAGATTTCTGGGAAAATTTTGCATGATTCTTCATTTTGGAAAGTAAATTCTAAGGATATATTTTAAAAGATTTTGAAAAGTTTTGAAAAATTTTCAAAAAAGAATCAGGAAGATTTTCAACCAATTCTTTTAATTTGCAAGATTTTTAAAGGCTTTTAGGAATTTTTTTTTGATACCTAGGAAAATTTCAAATGATTTCCTTAATTTTCGAAAAAGAATGTATGAGATATCAAAGCAGAAATGTTCAGTATTACAAGATTTGAAAATTTTTGGAAAAAAACGAGTAAGTTTAAGAGATACTTAGAAGTTTCGAAATGATTCAGAAATAATTTGAAACTTCAAAAGGTTTAAAAAGTTGTCAAAAAAGAATATGGAAGATTTTGAGGCCATTTTTTAAATTATACAGCATTTTTGTCAATTTTAGAAAAAAAAATCGGATAATTTAAAAAGGTATGACTAAGGTTTTAAAGGTTCATAAAAGATTTTAATATAATTTTAAATTTAAGGAGAATTGAAAATCGCACATTGCTCGCGATGATAAAAAAATATTTAAAAAATATTTGACATCGATTAACTTATTTTCAAAAATTGGATGTAGCATAGTCGCAGTCTTTTTATCGATAAAATAAGCTTTCATTTAATAAAATTCCACAATTAAACGAAAAATACGTAAGAAGCGATCAGAAAAAAAAATTCGGTCAAAAGTAAAAGTTTTTCAATCAATAAATTGTTGTCTGTTTCAAGTTTTTTTCATGAAAAATTATTTTTATGACCAACTTAAAATGATGAATTGCCATAAATTACCGAATGTTTCTGGAATTTTGGTAACTTTTGGAATACTCTAAACTTTTTTAAATTGTACTAATCAAAAAAAAATTTAATTTGTTGGTAATTTATAGATTTACCAACAAAACTCCGTAATTTTCTCAAATCTCCTAAATTCATATCAATTTAAAAATGAGTAAGAATCATGCTTACGTTTAAAGAAATATATGAAATTATGCATTTGTTATAAAAAATATTATATACACCAAAGAAGAGCGGAATATTTACGACTCGTGTATTTTTCCAGTAATCGTCGAAAAATATATAAATAAAAATATAGAATAATAAAAATAGACAAACTAAGATAAAAATGTACTATTTTGCCCTTCAACAATATCATTAATAATAATGTCACGACTTTAACAAGGTTAAAAAATGGAAAGGATGGAGGAAGCAAATTGTCGATTTTAAAGCTTTTGTATATTTTAATGATATCAGAATTTCGATTAAACATTGAAATTTGGAACGTTTCGAATTTTTCAAATCATTAAAATCAAATTTAGAAGTTTTTAATTTAGGAGTCAGAACGATGAAAATATCCAAGTGCAAGTATTTGCTAAGTAACCAAAATGATCCATAATTACAATTAATTTTCTAAAGTTCATTCCCACTTAAGAAATTAATTACAAATACTTTTACCTTGTAGAACACTTATATTTCTTTCTTTATTCTTGTTGTTAAGAAACTTTCAATGAGACTAAGATAGAAAAAAAATCTTATTGAAAATTCCGACATCGTAAACTATATGTCGTAAATTCGGATACTAAAAGACGTAGCATACGAAGTAGTTTTCGACGAGGATTACGACGTCTTTTCCAACGTGATTTCATACGTAGTTTACGACGTCGACACTCAAAACAAAAATTTGGCGTAAATAGTTGTTTTATTTTTAAAAAAAGAACCTTCAATTTCGCTATGAAGTTCCTAGATACTTCTGGTTCCTTTTTAATTTTAGTGGACCTTTTTTAATAATAAACAAACTACTTACACCAAATTTTTTACTAAGGGGCCGCCCATAAACGACGTTACCAATTTTCAGCTGTTCTTGAGCCGCCCCCCCCCTCAAAAGTAACGTAGATTGCTTGAATAATAATTTAATTTATACCGAAATAGTTGAATTTTAGCGAATTAATTCAACTTTCAACAAACTATTTTAATTTTTAACTAAGTAGCTGAATTTTCAACATACAAAGGTGAATTTTCAACCAAGAAGAATTATTTTCTCACAAAAGGCATTTTCTCGATGAAATAGATGAATTTTCAACAAGAAGGATTGATTTTCAACTTAGAATTACGAATTTTCCACACAAAAATTAGGTTTTCAAACTAAAAAGTCGAATTATTTAGAAAAAAGTTAACTTTTAAACTCGAAAAGATGATTATTTTAAAAATAAAGTTAATTTCCAGTCAATAAAGATGAATTTTCGACAGAATAGTTGAAATTTATGGTAAGACAGTTGAATTCTCAACCGAAAATATGAATTTTCAATAAACAAGATTAATTTTTCACCCATGATGATAAATATTCAACGAAATATCTGAATTTTCTAGGAAATAGTTGAATTTATGACTTCTAAATGATACATCTTCAGCGAGAAATAAAAAAGTTCAATTTTATAGGTACAAAAATTAATACCTCCCAAAACAAAATGGATTTTGAATCAAATTGTAGAATTTTGAAGCCTAAAACAAGAATTATTTACAAAACAGTTGAATTTTAAACATGAAAATATGATTTTCCAACCAAAAATTTTTTGTCTATTGGTTAAATTTTCAAACAATTAGATGAATTTTCCAATAAAGAATTTAATTTTTTACCATAAGAGTTTAACTTTTTACGAAGGATATAAATTTTTAACATAAAGTTAATTATCAACCAGTATTATTTTCCGCCAAATTGATGAATCTTGATCCGAAAGTATGAATCTTTGACCGAATAGTTCAATTTTCAATAAGAAAAGAACCTTTCTCAATTTAAAATAACAATCTTCAACCAACAATGGAATAGTTGCATTTTTAGTAAACAAAAAAATTCTCAACAACAAAAAACGAATTTTCAACAAAATAGTTCAATTTTCAACCGAAGAGATGAATCTTCAAACAAAAAAGTAATTCTGCTAACAATTAGTTTTTGACTAAAAACTATTTTAAAACAGAATAGTTGCATTTTGAACAAAATAATTAAATTTTCAATCATATAGTATAATTTTTGACGAAACGAGATAAATTCCTAACTAAAAATGTAAGTGTACACTTTTCAACCAAAAAGAATTACCTCAAAACAGCAGAACGAAATTCGCAATCTTTGTTAAAAATTGTCATCAGGAAACGTACTAAATGTTATTCAAATTCATAAAGTTACTTTCAGTGATCGCCCCCCCCCCATCCAACATCATTATTACTAACCGTAGTTTTTAGCGCGACCCCCCTTCCCCCTAAAATTTATAACGTAGTTTATGGATGGACCACAAGTCACGATGTAGGAAACTACGTATTACCGACGTTTTATACATTTTTCCTGAGATCTTCATTCCCGCTTCGCCAACCAACTTAATAGGTTTAAAATTGGAAAGGGTGGAAGAATCAAATTGTGGAACAGGCCTGCCCAGCGAGGAGAAATTTACTCAAATACCACATGATGAATTTCCCCCTCTTCTTCTCTCTCCTTATTCGAGAGAGCTCAGGTGTTGGTTACTCTCGTGAAGTGGAATAGGAAGCGGAGAGTGGAAGTGGAAAACTCACATCTGGACTTTGAGTAAATTTCTCCTCACTTGGCAGGCCAGTTGTAAAATTTGATGCTTTGTTATATATATATTTTGAAGATATTGAAATTTTGATTCAAAATTTAATTTTGAGCGTGTTTTTCTATACCAACTAGTGTTGCGAGCCCCCCCCCCCCCACCCCTTTCTGAAATTGGTAACGTAGTTTATGAACGGCTCTTTGGTCACAATGTAGACCTAGGCAATTTCTGACGTAGTTTCCTACGTACTCTGCCGTCCAAACAAGAAAAGTAGTAACTACCTTGTGGATGAGTCTCCTGTCAACCTGACCGAAAATATGATATTTACATAAAGGATTATGCATGTATTTCATGACCGAGGTCTCGTATCTTCTTCTATCCCTTAGTATATCTATTCCGAATTTCAACCTTTTTCAATCTCTTTCTCTATATTTTCTAAGCGACGTCCCTTATATTTTTCTTTATTTAATTATATCTCTTTAATATGAATCAAATTTATTTATTTATTTAAAATCTTCAAATTTATTTTTAAAAAAATTAATTTGACGGTGACCAGAATCAGAAAGACAACTTAAAATGTATTTCCATACCTTAGTCGACAACTGTGTCGAATTTGGAAAAGCTTTTTGTCGGGCCTCTACTTATAGGCTCGACGACGGACTACACGTTTCGGTTTCTTTTACCGTCAGCCACCTAGCGGCAAAACCTCCAGGTTGACGTGGATAGATAAAAGGATAGGATGGGATAGAAAAAATAAGATTGAAGAAGATAGATCTAAACTTATATTGACAAAGAGGTAGAGAAGGATAGACATTGGTAGATGTAGTATAGTATGAGATAGATTAGACTACATTAAAAAAAATTGACGGGAATTCAGGTTAACAGAGACAAAAAAGATTGACATTAATAGATATGGGATAGGATAAGATAAAGAAGAGGGTATTGAAAAGGATGGACGTTAATTTAGATTGACAAAAGATAGAAAAAGATAGAAATTGATAGATATGGGGTGCAATGAGATAGAGAAGAGGAAATTAAATAAGATAGATGGGAGTTTAGATTGGCAAAGAGACAGAAAAATATTGATGTCGATAGATAAAGGATAGAATGAGATATAGAAGAGGGTATTGAAAAAGATAGACGTGAATTTAGATTGAAAAATACATAAAAAAGATAAACGCTGATGATACGATAGAGAAGAGATCTTCGAAAAAGATGGACGTGAATTTAGATTTAAAAAAAAGACAGAAAAAGATTGACGTGGATAGACGAAGTATAGGATGAGATAGAGAAGAGGGTTTTTAAAAAAGATAAACGTGAATTCAGATTAAAAAAGGGATAGGAAAAGATAAGCGTTTATAGAATGTAGGATATGATGAGATAGATTAGAAGAGATTAAATAAGATAGATTTGAATTTAGATTGACAGAAAGATAGAAAAAGATTGACATGGATAAAAAAAGATAGGATGAGATAGAAAAAACGGTATTAAAAAGATAGGTGTGAATTTAGATTGACGAATAGATAGACTGGTATACATTTTCTCTATCTCTTTCCATTATGAAGATTCAAAATTATTCAAAAAGATAGGATATTTATCTCTTTTCTTCCAGCAGGGATAAGATGAGAAAACAAAATATAAATGAGTTTCATAAAATTAACTTTTCGAAACAACAATCAAGTGAATATATGTGTTTTGAATTCGAAATATAGGCAAACTAAGATATAATTTGTAAATAGTAAAGATTATAAATTGAAGGTTGGGATGGCAGTGGACTCATCCAAAATGTAGTTCCGACTTTTATCATTTGGACGGCAGTACTGTACGACTTCGGAATTTTCAACAAGGGAGGGTAATGAGCTTTTGCTCTCAGGATTGAAGAACTTAATTGTATTTTTTCCTTTTTTAATACTTTCTGCTATTTGTTTCTACCTTGTGCTTCGATTCGATCGGTAGCTGGTCGCACTGCTTCGCACATACAAAAGTCGTCTTTTTCAATTCGAACTAGGAAAGGGCGGTCCGATTGGTCCGGAATCGGGACTCTTCCCTTTGATCAACGTTCCTTTGGTTTCGTTCCATCGTACGCATTCCTCCGGTACCATTCCTTTGGTTTTCTTCCTTTGGTTTCATTGGCAAGGAACTCTACGAGAATTCCAACAACCAACAGCTGTTGACTCTGTACACGAGGATCCTCTAATTCTTGTGTCCTTGAGTTCTCGGCTCCCCGGCGTCCCGGCGAGAGTCGTTGACGATGCAGCCAAGATAAGAAGAGTCTGCGAACAAATTTTTTTTTATCGTCACACGACACGCTGAAATTACGACAGATGATAAAATTGTGCACAGCTTCGCAAGAGTATCTAAAGGGCGTGTAATGCAAAATGGGCTAATTATTTACTCTCACGGAGGAGATTGCAAAGCTTTTTTTTCTTTTTTTTTTTTTTCGTTTTCGGTAGATATCATGTCGGTCTGTTAGCCTCACAAAGAAAATTGTTGTGTTCAACGAGTTTGTATCTTGTCTGAGAAGTGTACTCTATAAATCTGAAGTAAAAGCTAGATTGTAAAATCCAACTAGCTACGCGCTTATTACGTGTTTCTTATTTTGATTACCTAATTTTTCAATTAAAATATATGTGTGTTTCGATTTCAAGCTCTATAAAATATAACTTATATTCATAAATTAAGATATATATGCAATTAATCAGCTGTCATACAATTGCAGTTTTAATTAAATAAAATTATAATTATAGTTATAATCTTAATATTAATCTAAATTTATCATTGGCATAGGGTTTCAGTAATCTGTTACTTTAATTTACAACAAATATTTTTTTCTAGCAGGGATTAAAAAA
Organism: Andricus quercusramuli; assembly: GCA_932178445.1. Lineage (NCBI taxonomy): Eukaryota > Metazoa > Arthropoda > Insecta > Hymenoptera > Cynipidae > Andricus > Andricus quercusramuli. Next base: position 384,902 of record CAKNXH010001294.1, on the reverse strand, counting down.
AAAAGAAAAAATGATTAAATTAATGCAGGATTTTATACCGCAACAAGTTGTTCTTAAAAGTCATTCTGGAATTCTGAGTCTGCCTGATGTCTTCCATTTTCGAGATTGATCCATTTTCCATATGTTTACAATAGCAAATTCTCCAACTCATTTAATTTTCAATGTTTATGGCTTGAAATTATGAAATTTTTAACATCTTCTTGGAATAGTGTTATTTTGAAGATTTACAATTAAAGATAATTCAAAATCATGCAGTTTTGAATTTTTTTTAATAGTTAAATTTAGAATATTTATAATTAAAAACTCAACAAGTTTGCATAACTTTAAACTGTCAATTTTTAAAATTGTAAACTCTTCAGCTTTAAAAATTTATAAATGAAAATTCTCGAATTTGGATGATTTTGAAGATCAAAAATCAAGTCTTCAATTATAAATTTTCCAAATTGAAAAAATTTCTTATGTGAGTCGTCAAAAATACAGCGTTCTTTATTGCAAAAGTGCAAAAAGTTCAAAAGTCATACAAATTACAGAATTTATCAATTTCAAACCTAAAATTCGCATAATTTACAATTTTAAACTGTAAAAATAAAAAAAACTTTTCAATTTTGAAGATCAAAAGTAAATTTTTAAATTAGAAATTGTAAAAATTGAAAAATGTTAAATGTATAAATGAAAATTTAAAGATGTATGGATAAAAATTCCTAAATGTGGGTGATTCTGTAAATCAAAGGTCAACTCTTCAATTATAAATTTTCCAAATTGAAGAAATTTCTAATGTGGGTCGTCAAAATTACAGCGTTTTTGATTGCAAAACTTGAGAACTGCATAATTTTTATTTTTTATTTTTCCAAATTTTTTAGAAACTCTTCAGTTTTGAAGATGCATAAATAACAATTCTTGAAGTTGGGTGATTTTTAAGATCAAAAGTCCAGTTTTCAATTCTGAATCATCCAAACTGAAGAAATTTCTAATCTAGATCATCAAAATTACAGATTTTTTTCATGCCAAACCTAAAATTTGCATAATTTTAAATTTTAATAATAAAAAACTCTTCAATTTTGAAGATATACAATTCAAAGCTCTGCAATTTTGAAGAATTTCTTAAATTTGGATGATTCTGAAGATCAAAAGTGAATTTTTGAATTGAAAATTGTAAAAATTAAAAGATTTTAGATGCATAAATGAAAAAAGAGAGATGTCTAGATGAAAATTCCTGAATGTGGGTGATTTCGTGAATGAAAGGTTAAGTTTTCAATTATAAATCTTCCAAAATGAAGAAGTTTCGAATGAAAATCATCATAATTACAGAAAATTTAAATTATCAATTTGTCAAATTTGAAAATACTTTAATTTTAAACATTTATAATTTAATGTTCTGGAATTTCGATTAGTTCCAATGGAAAATTCTTGAAATAAAAAAAAAAAGAATTACAAATTCGAAGATTCACAATTAAAAATTCCCTAATTTTCACGATTTACAATTTAAAGGACTTATATTTTGAAGATTAACAAATGAATTTATTTTATTTTCAAGATATAAAAAAAAAATTAATAACTTTGGACAATTTTGGAAATCAAAAGTCAAGTTTTCAGTTCAAAATCCTTCAAAATGAAGAAATTCCAAATGCAAAGGATAAAAATTTAATAATTTTAGAATGATACTTAAAACTTGCGTAATTTTGAATTGTAAAAATTAAAAAGTCTTAAATTTTTAAGATTCACGAGTCAGAGTTATATAATTTCAAAGAGTTCCAATTTAAAACTCCTGCATTTTGAAGATGTTTGAATAAAAAATGTTAAATGTTGATTATTTTTAAGATCAAAAGTTAAGTTATTGATTTTCAATCTTCTAAATTGAACAAGTTTTGAATTTAAATCATCAAAAGTTCAGAATTTTTATTTGCAAATTTTTCAAATTAAAAAGTCCTCAATTTCAAACATTTACAATTTGAAGTTCTGCAATTTTGAAGATTCAATTTTCAAGATTTATAGTTTAAAGGTATGCAATTTGGAACGTTTTCTTTGGAATAGTTCACAATTTTTTCTATTTGTGTTAGGGTTTTTTACTGCAAAATGGCATTCTTTAACAAAAATCATTAGATTTTGAAGATTCATAATTTTTTCAACAATTGTTGGTTACGTTAGAGTTTAATACCTGAAATTGGTATTTTAAAAGAAAAATCATTAGATTCAAATCTAACGATTTTTGTTTCAGACAATGAAATTGACAATCTGGAACAATTTCGAATTGTGATAATATTTTTCGACAGGAATTAACATTAGATTTTAAAAAAGTTTCACAATTTTTGAACAATTTTAATTTAAAGATAAGATAACAATTTTTCACTCATTATAGAAAATATGGCCCTTGATTTTTATTCATATAATTTCGGATACTAGAGACTATAAAATAGAAAAATTTTATAACAATATAAATTTTATATTTTGATTAAAAAATTTAATGAGACTAAAAAAATTATTATTGCGCGCGTAGTGCGCGTGTTTGTTTTCTAATGAATTAAAATTCCACATTATTCCGTACAATATAAAGCTGTATATCTTTTGAACTATAATATCATTCTTATCCTTGACTTGCCCATTCTAGTTTTAAATTTATTTAGATTTTGAGGTAAGTCCCTCTCGCAACGTTTAATTTTAACCTTCCGCTGGTTCTCTTTCCGGATTTGAGGCTTGAATACCTAAATATTTTATTTCTTTTTCCCTGTCGCAGTGATTAGCCTGTCAGATTTTTCGTCAACCTCTCTTCAAGCTGAACGTTTTTTTTCACCCAAATTCTCTATTTATTTAGTAGAAAAGAAGAAAATATTTGAACGTCGTGGTGACACAATGTTCGAAATCTCAACCAGAAGAAGGAAGTTACAACACCGTAGCTATTTAAATATTATGTCTTAAAATATGCCCTCTATCGTACATAGACATGTGATTTGCGGATAATATTAGCTCATTACTGCGCTAAAGAATGTTCTGATAAAAGTACTTCTGATTGGCATTTGTTTCTCTTCCTCATAGCCTCTGATTAATTAGCTTGTTCTAAATTCATCTAACATCTGCTACTTTGTAACAGAAAATATCCTGAGGAAAATTTACAACTGGCCAATCTTCATTTCTGATGAGAAAATCGTTCACAGATTTTTCTGAACTGGCGAAAATGATTAAATGAAAAAATTAATGCACAATTTTTAAATTGAACTATTAAGGACTTTAATTTTTGATTGAAGACATGAGAATGACAAGTATGAGGAACAAAAATCAAATTTTACAGGCAGTATGTCTACTCAAATCCTGGGCAAAAATGTACTGGCATTTATATGTGTATACAATTTGGCGAGTTTATTATAAATAATGTTTTCCTAACCCTTCCCATATCTAAATATGTAAAAATAATAATATTCATAATGTGTAAAATTAAATAACTGTTTTCTAATTTGTGAAAGCAACTAACGAGGTAAGGAATTAAATAAGGAGATTTCTCACGAAAATAGGAAAATTTATTCTTTCAAGTGAAATTAATGTGAGTAGTATATTGAATTCAATTAAAAACGCTTCAAATTCTGGTACATTTTTAAATACAAATATTGCATTTTCAATAAGATAAATGAATTTTCAACCACATAATTAAATTTTCAACCAAACAGTTGAATTTAAAAGAGAAAAACTCAACTAAGTAGTTGAATTTGCAACTGAAAAGATAAATCTTCAAGTAAAAATAGAATAGGTTTTTCAGTATTTAAAAAAAAATTACTTCTCATTCAAAAAGATTAATTTGCAAGAAGGATGATGGATCTATAACGAGAAAAGATACAACCAAAGATTAGTAATAATCAAAGATAAATGTTCTACTAAAGACATAGATTTTCAACTCAAATGATGGAATGTTCAACAGGATTAGTTAAATTTAAAGTTAGGAAAAAAACGTTCAGCCAAAAAGACAAATTTTTAACTAAAATGATGAATCTTTCACTTTAGTAGTTGGATTTTCAACTAAAAAATGAATTTTCAACAAAAGAGTTGAACTTTCAACCAAGTTGTCGAATTTTAAACCAAGAAGATGAATTTTCGACCATGGGGATTAATTTTCTCCTGAAAAAGACGAATTTTCAACCAAATAGTGGAATTTTCAACAATAAAAATTAGTTCAATTTTCAGCCAAATTGATGAATTTTCAATTAAAATTACGGATCTTTGAGATAGTTGAATTTTCAACCAAAAGGATCAATTTGAACCAAAAAAAATGTTCAAACAAATTTTGTAACTAACTAAAATAACGAATCTTCAACTAGAATATCAAACTAGAAAAGGGAAATTTCAAACCACGAAGATGACTTTTCAATTAAAATTATGAATCTGTAACTGGAATAGTTAGATTTTCGAATAAAAAGATGAATTCTCGACCTAGGAGTTTAATTTTTTCGTAAAAAGTTGATTTTCTCGAAAACCCCACTTTAAAAAATTATTTTGGGAAAATAGAAGTTTTTCATTTTTCTCAAAAACTTATTTTTTGGGATCAATTGAAAGAGCCCAATTCCCACGTCAAATAAAAATTATAAAATAAACAAATACCTACGCTTTTCTGGAAAATACTGCATTTTGAAAAAACTTTCTAACAGTTTCAGAATTTGCAGATAATCTTCGAATGATTGTAACAAATCGAGAAAAAAAAATTTCAATAAACTGTGAGATACGTATTTTTTTATTTTTACCATAGAATGATATATCCCAATATATCATTATAACACCCTAAGCTGGACCTCTTTGCCAGATTTGAAATGTAATTAGTCAAATAACAGTTTTTACTTTCCGAAAAATAAAGAAATAAAATTTCAACTTCATTTTTTATTCGATCGAGTATAGAACTTATGAAATAAAAATATTAATTTGATTTCTACAGTAATTCTGTAAATATTGGTATGTACTTATATTATTAGCGATTTTTATATATCTTGTATATCAGTTGCGTTATCTAATTTTATTCCCGTGTAATCTCATGTAATCTTTTTACAACTCGTGTGATCTATATAATCCCGAGTAATCCCATGTAAACATGTGTAATCTCGTAATATTCTGTAATATTATGTCACCCTGTTATCTTGTAATCTAGTGTACACGTAAACAAATCAGTTAACTTTTCAACCAAAAATGATACTTTTTAACAAAATGGTTCAATTTTCAATAAACTAATAAAGTAGATTATGTTTTAACCAATTAGTCAAACGTGCTACTGAAAAAGACGAATTTTTAACAAAATACATGAACTTTCCACCATATACATCACACATAATTGACTTATTAACTGAAAAAGAGAAATTTTCAACAAAAAAGGGAATAGTAATATTATAAATTATTATAAATACTACAACATAAAAAATATTAAATATTAAAATGTTGGAAAAGAAATGTCTCTCGTCTCTCCGTAGCTTAGTGGGTAAGAGCACCAGACCGGCAATCTGGAAGACCTGGGTTCAGATCCCAGCGGAGCTTGAGAGCAATTTTTTGACAATTTAGGAATGAAAATCAATATTCAAAAATATTGATTTTGGACCAGTAGACAAAAAACAATCAACATCAAATTATTTAAAAATATAATGTTTGACAAAAAAACGATTGTTTGAAAAATAGTTAAACTTGTAACCAAAGAGATGAATTTTTAACTGAAATTATGCATCTCCAAACAAAAAATAAATTAATTTTCACCAAAAAACTTAATTTTCAACCAAATCGTTGAATCTTTTATCAAAATAATTCAATTTTTAACCAAAAAATTACTTTTTCACAAATTTGTTGAATTTTTTAGATGAATTTTCAACAAAATACATTAATTTTAAACTAAACAGTTGAATTTGTAAATAAAAAATACAAATTTTCAACCAAAAAAGTGACATTTTAACTACAAAAGATATATTTTTTACACAAAAAATTAATTTTGAACCATGAAGATTAATTTTTTTACCAATAAATACAAATTTTCAACAAAATACATAAATTTCGAACCAAAGAGTCGAATTCACAACTTAAGGAGACTAACTTACAATCAAAAATGGAATAGTTAAATTTTCATTTGAAGAAAATAATTTTCTATCAAGAAATTAATTTTCTACCATAAAATACATAAATTTCCAAGTTGAAAGTAAAATTTACAATAAAAACTGGAATAGTCAAATTTTCAGACACTAACGTCAGAAATTGTAGGTACGACCAGCGACAGTACTATTAAAAATCACTAATAAGTTTCCATCGTGATTACTCGTACAAAAAAGGAGCGAAAAACTTTGATAAAAAAACCGTTAGAAAGCTTATGAAATTACGCGTTGAATCTCTCCCAATAGAAATATTTTTGACCTTTTGAAGAGAAGGAACCACAGGAATGGTTTTTTGAAAAAAGCAAGAATTTCTAGAATTTTGTACCTCTTCTTCAACTTGTGGCATGGCCTATCAAGGTTGTAGCAAAAGCCTGAAATTTATACCACATAGTCTTCAAAGTCCCATCTTCAATTTAAGCCAATAAAACTTAAGTAATCTTTATGCGTTCTCGAGATACGTCTAAAAATGCCCAAGCATGTCTGCGTCGGGTTTCAGTCGGCGTAACCAGCGAGGCCGGTCGAAAGCAGTGATCGTCGACTCAAACTCGACGCAGACACGCTTGGACATTTGTGGTCATATCACAGAAAAAACAGAAGATAAACTTTACATCGATTTCCGACGAAAGATTCTTTACAACAAAAATTAACTTCACAGAATAAACTTTACACAAATATCGGTTAAACTTTCTTTTTTATTCCATGACAAACACATGTATTTTGAAAGACGCGAAGTTGGCTGAACAAAACTTTATCTCTCTAAAAAATTTCCTGCAACAAATTTTATTCTTAGTTTTTCTATGATCTTGGGAACCTGTGAATATTTTTCAGGTTTTATTGGCTCAAGTTAAATACAAGATTTCACAGATTAGGTGCTGACTTTTTCGGATTTACAATTATGAGTATCCTAAGTCAGAGTACGAGTTAAAGTTAAGGAACAAAATCTGAGAAATTTTCGGCGATTACTGCTCTTGCGGTCGATAGCGGTAATCGCTTAGTGAAATTTGGCATTTGAAACTTGGACATTTGTACAGTTAGCGAAGAATTCCCGAGTGGTTCGGGCTTACACCCCAATAGTTCGGTTGGCTTCTCTTTTTTTCTGTTTTACACGAAGGATTGGTGCGCTCTCACGACTGAGTCGTGCGAGCACCCCAAACAATCGGGTGCTCACCCGAAACAGCAGTAGCCGAACTGGTGGGGCACCCGCCCGAATGGTTGGGGAGCTCGCACGAATGATTCGGGAGATTCGAGTGGTTAACCGCGTTGAATGTTGCGCGTTTGACGTTTGCCCATGTTCGCTAATGGACGCAGCTCTTACCTTCGTTAATGATTATCCAAAGAAAAACCAGATAACTAGTTACACTTTATTCCACTGACATTGACTCACATCTCGCACATGAACAGTTAAATCGACATAAACTAGAAACAGTGACAATCCGGAAGAGCCTGATGTTCTTCAGCTACGGCCATTAGCGAACATGCGCAAACGTCGAACGCGCAACATCCAACGCGGTTGACGACTCGAATCTCCCGAATCATACGTGCAAGTTCCCCAACCATTCGGGCGGGCGCCCCACCAGTTCGGCCGCTGCTGTTGCGAGTGAGCACCCGAATGGTTGGGGTGCTCGCACGACTCAGTCGTGCCAGGGCACCAATCCTTCGTGTGAAACAGAAAAAAATAGAAACCACCCGAACTATTAGGGTGCAAACCCGAATCACACGGGAATTCTTCGCTCAGTGTAGTCGTATTTTGAAACGCTCTACAGATTTTTCAAGTTTTATTCGCTTCAATTAAAGATGTGACGTCAAAGACTGTGGGGTTATAAATTTAAGACTTTTGTTACAACTTTCCTAGATCATGCCACAAGTTGTCGACTGCAAGAGCAGTGATCCCCGACAATTTCTCAGATTTTGTTCCTTTACTTCAGCTCCTACTGTGACTTAGGATACGTATGGAAAAGCTGGAATCGTCTACACGTAATCTGCGAAATCCTATATTTAAATTAAGCCGTTGAAACTTTAGAAATATTCCCGGGTTCCCAAAGTATCGCAAGAAATGTCCAAGCGTGTCTGCGTCGAGTTAAAGTCGGCGATTATTACTGTCGACCGGCCTCGCTGGTTACGCCGATTGAAACCTCAAGCAAACGCTTGGACATTTTTAGTCGCATCTCGAGAAAGCATACAGATTTTCTAAGTTTAATCGGCTTAAATTAAGGATAAGAATTCAACGACTGTGAATTATAAATTTCAGACTTTTGCTACAACTTTCCTAGGTCATACCACAAGTTGAGATTGGGGTTCAAAATTCCAACAATTCTTGTCAAAAATGTCTCTATTGGAAGTTAATCAACGCGTAATTCAATAAGCTTTCTAACCGTTTTTTTTAGTAAAAATTACACTCTTCTTTTTTGAACGAGTAATCACGTTTCGAAATTAGCAGTAATTTTTAATAGTATTTTCGCTGGTTGTACCGACAATTTTCGACGGTCATGTATATTTTTAACAATTTGCTTATGGACCTAGAACTATGAGCGTAATTTAATTCAAGTTCATTCCTATATAAATTTGAATTTGTAATTACATTTACACTTGAAGATCACATTTCTCCGACTTGAATAATATTTCAAAAGTTTAAATCTATTATTTTAAGCAATTTTATTCTTCTATGAAAAGTGGACAATATTTCCATTCGGATTAAGTTGCACGCTTCTAAGGCCTAGTAGGAAAACTTTATGAAGCTTCCAATTTCAGTGAAGAGGAGTAAAGTGGAATAAACGAGCATGGAATTGTACGAGATCGGTCTGTCAGATAGAAGAGCTTTATCCACATAGATTATGCACGAGTACGAATAAAAAAGAGGTTTAATGTGCAGCTCTTGATGCAGGCATAGAATTCATTCGTCCTACAAATCTGAACAAAAAGGTGATCAGCCTCAAGGTGCATGCAATTCTAAGAATTGCAAGATAACTCTCATATGTCTGACATTTCGGTCTACATACATATATTCGATCGTTACAACTATTTTTAACTCTCGTCTCGCTATATTTAATTTTCATTGCAACGCTTTCTTATAAAATTAGATTAGCTGCAATGAATCAACGACATTGCTCGAGCATCTAAGACAGATGTGTACGCATATGAATAGTGAACACAACAGATTGCACAAGGCGTAGGTGGATCGCCGAAATTTAAAGAAAAACCAAGGCCATGTCTCTTCTCTAAAAAATTCCGGACGATTAGCAAAAAAATGTATACTTATGGTGGCCACTAGAGCGGGAAAACCCAAAAATGACGAGAAATTTATTTTTTTATTTGGAATTTCACCAATTTTTAGAAGAAGAGTCTATCCAATCACTTGAAATATCACATGATATAATGCACACTTCTCTGATCAAGAAATAAAATTTAAATCCGTGTCGAAACATTAACAAACAATATTCAGGTAAAAAGTTCGATTTTTGAAAGACAGTTAGATTTTCAACCGAACAGTTGAATTTTCTACGAAAAAGGATGACTTTAATACAATAATTAAATTTCTAATAAAATAATTAAACTTTGAACCAAATAGTTGAATTTTCCACAAAATAGATGAGTTTTTAACAAACAGTTAATTTTCAGTTAGGAAAGATCAATTTTGAATTAAAAAAGATCAATGTTCAACTTAAGATGGAATCGTTAATTGTTCAGTTTAAAAACCTGCCTTTTAAAAGAAATATATATTTTTCAAACAGTTAAATTCAACGTAAAAAAGATGAATTTCCGATAGGATAATTTAATCCTCAAGCAAAATGATGAATTTTCAATCAAAAATGAAACTGCTACATTATTAGGCAAAATAATAATTTTTTAACAAACAAAAAAACTAATTTGACTCAAAGTAGTACATTTTCAACCAAACATTTCAATTTTCTACCAAAGTAGTTGATTTTTCAACCAAAAATATGAATTTTAAGCAAAAAAGTTCATTTTCAATCAAATAGTATAATTTTCTACAAAACTGTTAGATTTTCACATTAAAAAGACCAATTTCATAAGAAAAAAGTTAAATTATCAACCCGAAAATATTTATTTTTAACAAAAAAATTAACTAACGTGCAATTAATTGACTTTTTAACAACAAAAATGAATTTTGAAAGAAACATGTAATAGTTAATATTTCAACAACAACAAAGTTTGAATTTTAAATCAAAAACAGTTAAATTGAAAAAAGACGAATTTTCAACACCATAGTTGAACCTTTAACTAAAACAGTTTAATTTTCAGCGAAGAATTTACATTTTAAACCGAAAAAAAAGAATTTCTATCAAAATACACGAATTTGCAACCAGAAAAGATCAATTTTTAGTTAAAAATGTCAATTAAAAACCAAAAATGGAATCGTCACATTTTCAGTCAAGAAAATTAAATCTGAATGAAAAAAAAACGAATTCTTAGCAAAATAGTTCAATTTTCAACCAGAGAGGAATTTCTATCTAAAATGATGAACTTCCGAAAGAAAATTTTGAGGCAAGATTTCAACATTCAAGCAAAGAGTTGAATTTTCAACCAGAAAGTTGATTTTGTAAACAAAAAGATTAATTTTCTACAAAAAAAGATGAATTATTAAAAATAACATGAATTTTCAACCAGATACTTAGATTTCCAAATAAAAACAATCAATTTTTAAGAAGAAAGTGAGTAATTAAATTTTCAATTACAAAAATTTACTTGAACCAAAAAAAAGAACTTTAAAGAAGGTAGGTTAATTTTCAACCAAGTATTTTCATTTTGAAAAAAAAATATGAACATCCAATAAATTACATGAATTTTCAACCAGGTAGTATCAATTTTTAGATTACAATATTAATTTTGAACAAAAATATTGGAATAGTTACATTTTTAGTGAGGAAATTTAATTATCAACTAAAGAAGAAAAACAAACTCTTAATAGAATAGTTGTATTTTTAATCAAAGAGATAAATTTTCATTTAAAATGATGAATCTTCAACAAAAAAGTTTATGACAAAATATTTCAGCATTCAACCAAAGAGTTGAATTTTCAACCAAAAAGTTGATTTTTCAACCAAGGAAGATGAATTTCAAATTAAAAAAGATTAATTTTCAACAAAAAATAGAATAGTTCAATTTTCAGTTGAAAATTAATTTTCAATCAAAAATGAAACCAATTTTCAACAAAGTAGACAAATTTTCCACCAAATAGTAGAATTTTCAAACAAACGAGATGAATTCCAAACAAAAAATATAATGGTAGATTTTTCAGCACAAAAATCTTTTAACCCACAATAGTTGAATTTTCTTATCGGGTTCTATCAATTCAGTTCAAATTGACTGGATAATTAACATAACTTAATCATTGCTTTTTTTTCATTTATTAAATCATTCAGTGCACAATGCGTAATTATGAAAATTTTGCATTTCAGGTCTTCATTTTTAAGTGTATATTTTCAATTTAAACGTTGTTTTAATGAAATCTGAAAGATTTAGAGACAAATTTAGATGAAGCTTATTGTTAATTTTTAACATTTTTATTCGCTTGGACGAGAGGACATTTTTGTTTTCTATTTTTTGTTAATGGGAAGAAGGAAAATTTGTTATTTTCATGATTTTTATTGAGCTGGGAGGGACAACAATTTTGTTATTTATTTTTCTCTGAATTGGAAGAGACCATTTTCTAGCATTATTATTGATGTGAAGGTGTGTAATTTTATTTTCAATCTTTTTTCTAAATTGGCGTATGGTAATTTTTAATATTTGTATGGTGTCCATAGAAAGGATATTTCGGTTTTCAATTTTTCCTGAATCGGAATACGGACTGTTTCGTTTTTAAGTTTCTTATTGCGTTGGAAGGCAGGAAAGTTTTGTTTTTTGATTTTGTTTTTAAACTGGAAGAGGGATATTTTTTATTTTTCAAATTTCTACGAATATGACTTTTACGAATTTAAGCGTCCATTTTATGAAAGTTCAACATTTTTATTTTTGCAATTTAATGGAATTCACATTAAAATTGTTTAATTGGAAAGTGGTGAAAGCTTTCATTTTATACGTCTAAATTATTGAGCGTTTAAAGTAAAAAAAATTCGAAATTAAAAATTTTGTAAACTAAAGTTTGAAAAGTTCAAAATTCAAAAGAGTTTCACTTTAAGTGCTTTAATCTGTAGTTCAGTTTCGATTATTTTCGATGGAAAAAAATTGAGTTTATGAGTGCAAATTTTTTAGTTTCAATTACGATAAACAAACTTATCCGGAATTCATGTAGCCTCAATTATCCTCATCAAAATTTTGTCTTTCATAATAAGAAAAATGGAAAGAAATCAAATTTTACGAATTATTCTTGAAAAGAGAGACATGAAATTCTGAAGCGTGCATTAAGTCGACAATCGTAAATTACAAAACGCTATAAGACTTGTCATTTACAATCTATGTGGAAATTCAGGAACATAAAAATCCTTGCATTCTCAGAACGATTTCTCAAGACCTGCTCGTATTCATTTTTTTTACTTTTTTTAGCGTTCAGTGACTTTATGCAAAATGCCAATCGTTTGGGATCTACTGGTGTATTTGGAACCTCCTTCTAATGTGTGGGCCGGAAAACAAACACTGCTAAAAGAAAACGTGCGTATTCAGGAATCGTAAAGGCTCTGACGAAGCTGTACTTCGGAAAATATAATTATTTGTTTAACGAAATTTACTGTCACTGACAGGCCGGAGAGTATTTTGTCCACTTGGTCTTTTAACTTTGTTGAAATAACTACTTTAGGTGACATCTTTATACGACAGGCTAACTGTTTTCTAGGAATCGATTTCAAAAACAACAAGTTAGTGTTTCTGTTATTCTAGGCACAAAACTAAGTTTCTAATTTATTGGTTCTTTTGCAACTGAGAAAAATAATAATTGCATATGCCTTTTAAATCAAAACTTAATATTGTTCCATGAGTTATGATCTTTTCAATTAAAATTTATTCTTTGAATAGTTCCCGAGTATAAAAAAAGTCCCGTTTTATTTTGTTGTTAAAACTTTTACAAGCGCTGATGAGATTTATGTCCCAAAAAAGACATGCTAAAGCAGGGACTAAAGTACCCGAAAAATTCAAAATTGGCCCGTTTCACAAGTACATTTTTTGAACAAAAGTGCCAGAAAAGTCCTAAATAATTTTTGAGACAAAAGTACTAGGAAAGTTCCATTTTTGCAAAGTGTTCATAATATATTTTATGTCCCAAGAAAGTACTGCTGAAATAGAATTAAAGTATCAAAAAATTGCCGAAATGACCCACTATTTTTTAAATTTATACAAGTCCTAAATAATTTTTGGGACCAACGTCTTCGAAAACTTCCGTTTTATGTATTTCTTCTCGAAATTTTAGAAAAGGCTCACGGGATTTATGTTCTGAAAAGTTCTTACTGAAATAAAGCTAAAATACCAAAAACGTTCAAAAAAACGTTCATTTTGAGCAGAACTTTTATGGGACTTTTTAAGGACAAAAGTTCAAGAAAAGACCAACTTATTTTTTTTAATGTTTACAAATCCTATTTCAGCAGAACTTTTTTAGAAAATTCAACATCAACATTATTTAGGACTTACAAAAAATATATGGGACTTTTTCAGTACTTTTTTTTTAATACAAAAATCGTGCTCAAAACGGAGGTATTTTCAACATTTTTGATACTTCAGTTCTACTTCAAAACGATCTTTTCTAAACATAAATCCTATGTGCACTTATAAAAAGTTCGAATCGAAATAAAATAGAACTTTTCTAGTAACTTTTCTCGCACAAATGATTAATGAATTGTAAAATTAGACAAAAAAATAAAGTGAGACTTTTCCTGTAGTTTTGCAGTAAAAAATTTCTGATGAAACGGAACAATTTTTATCGTTTCTTACATTAGTCCTGCTGAGAATTAATTTTTTCACTAAACAGTTAAACATTTCAGTTAAAATTTAACTATTTTGTTAAAATGTGTGTTTTTATTGGTTGAAAACTATTATTTTTGAACTGAAAATGTATAAGCTATTTCAATTGAATAATCCATAATTTTAGTTCAAAACTCATCCACTTCATTGGACATTATTTTTTTTACTTAAAATTTAGCTATCCAATTTATTGTTGAAAATTTATCTTTTATGCTAGGGAATTCACCCTTTTTATAATAATTCTATCATTCTAGACGAAGATTCATAATTTTAGTTGAAAATTCATCTTTTTGCTTTAAAATCAATCAATTGAGTTAAAAATGCATCTCTTTGGCTGAACATTAATTTTTGTTAACTGAAAATTTAACTGTTCAATTTTCTAGTTAACAATTGATCTTTTTCATTGGAAAATTAGGCATTTTTTCAAAAATTCGCCTTTTTGTTTAAAATTCATCTATTCCAGTTGAAGATTCATCATTTTAGTTGAAAATTATTCACTTCCGTTGAAAAATTGGTGTGTTTTTTTGGTGGAAAATTCATTTTTTAAACACAAAATTGAATTATTCCATTTTTGATCGAAACTTGATCTTTTTGAGTTGTATATTCAACTATTCAGTTCAAAATTGGTCTGTTTTAGTAAAAAATTCGTGTATTTTGTTTTAAAAAATTTTTTCTTGTAGAAAATTAGTCTTATTATTTAAAAATTCATCTTTTCGGTTGAAAATAAGGATACTTGGTTGACAGTAAAACTCTATTGTCAAAAATTCATCTGTTTGGTTTAAAATACACCTTTCTTAGTTAAAAATTCTTCACTTTAGATGAAAATCACTTTGGTTAAAATTTTTTTGTGGACAATTTATGTTTCCAACTGAAAATTTAATTCTTCCATTTTTGGTTAAAAACTAATATTTTGTAGTTCAAAATTCAACTATTTGGCTGGAAATCGTTCTTTTTTTAGTTAAAAGTTCAAATATTTGGTTGAGAATGCATATATTTTCTTGAAAAATCGTCGTTCTTGGTAGGAAATACAATATTTTTACTTGAAAAGTTAGAAATTGGTCGCGGTTCAAATTTAATTTGATATAGTACCCATATTAATTCTACCTAAGTATGCGGCGAATTTCAAGTATAAGATAAAATAATTTAAAAACAAATTATCATTCAAATTCACGGTAGTTGGAGGAAAATTTAAGACATGATTAATTATGTTTTTACTATTATTTAGTTATTTAATTAATCGACGGTGCTAATACATTTTAAAAAATCTTGTAATAGAATCTGTCAAGGCTTTCTAAATTGAGCGTATTGATTGAATCCCCAGAAACTCAAGAAAAACATTATTCATAAAAATAAACTCGCGAATCTGTATACATATTCCGAGTCACTTATTTTTAAAAATGCGAAATATTTAAATAGCTCTATCCTATGATAAATCATACTTGGAGAAAACTTAAAATACCTGGAAAAAGCCTGCAATTGTCAGGCAGTTGTTTTCCAGGATTTGAGGAGACATCCTGTTGAACATAAAATATGCGAACCATAAATATCTGCATGTTAAGTCTAAACATCCATTTTTCTCCGTGTGTCGCTAACCTACAGCACAGTGGGTGCAAGTACAGAATTATATATTGCAATGTCAGCTGTAGGGGCCAAACATAAATTACGTAACGTAATTTTCCGACAACCCCCCCCCCCCCTCTCCCATGTAATGATTTTTTCGACTTTTTCCTATAGTTTTTCGCCATTATGTAACACTAGGCTTAGGCTACACTTTCAAAAGTGTAACGTAATTTATGGATGGCCCCTTATTTGTTATATTTTCACTTTTGGTAATGGATTCTACACTGCCGATGCTTGCTACCATAAGATAAAGCAAGAAAGATCGTATACTCATGCATTTTTATAGGATGCCTGTCTGGATTTTAGTGGGGATGGGACATGGGCTGTAAGTAAGGATTTTGTTGTCGACTTAAGTACGTTGGTCCTAACCTGAGGTATATAATACATAACAATTTGGAGGGTGTTACGGTCGGTGACTTCGTTTTTGATCGTTAAAACTTAAAATTCAGGTTCACCAACCTCGATCAGGCTTCTTGAAGCTCGCCCTTGACTCCCGGTACGCTGTGATGATGCCTCGAGGCGAGCTTGTTCGCCAACTCGTGCATCACGTCCCTGTATATGACGGTGTCCAAATTTTCACCAAGCATGTAGAGGAGGAACCAATCTCCTACCTTGCTTCGACGAACGATCGTCTCCACGGCATCTCGTCGTACCAGACGAAACCTCAGCCGCAGAAGATACACCCGAGTTCGAGGCGAAAATATGATGATCACCTGAAACAACCAGTTTACAAATATTCGATTACGAACGATCAAATTATACAAAATTGCATACTTGAAGTATCAAAATTGAAAGGGTTGGGACTATTCATTTTGTTCAATCGTGACCATAAAACCACAAGGGGCTATCCATAAACTACGTTACCGATTCGGGTCCAGTTAAAAACTACGATTGGTAACAAAGAGAGGGAGGATACACTCAGAAAAAAACTTTTCTTGAACCAAACGAACTGTTTTGTTGGATATACATGAAAATTTGGTTAAATTAAACAAATATTTGCCGATTCAATAAAATATTTGATTGACCTCACCTCAAGTGACGCTACGAACTTATATAACATTTAGTATGTTTCCTGATGATAAATTTGAAAAAAGTTTGCCAATTTTGTGAAAGATGGTCCTGCAACGGAAGAGTTCAATAATAATTTAATAAGTTTGAAAATCACTTTTAGACTTCACACTTTTTCCCCTCTTTCCACCTTTTTTCAAGAA
>CAKNXH010001294.1:327196-364781 GCA_932178445.1 Andricus quercusramuli | reverse complement strand
TATAATTTCGAGTACAAAATTTGATTTTTCTTTGTATCTAAAAATTTTTTTGTATCATTTCGTCATTTTACATTTTTTGTAATTTCTATTTTTAAATTGATCGAAATGAAGACTACGGTTTGTCTATTATTCAAAAAAATCTAGTGGAAACACTCTAGATCGAAATCACAGCTAGTTTAAATCTTTTTTGTAAGTATCGATAGTAGGTTCAAATAATGCGAAACATAACTCGTTTCATCTTAGGCTGACTCATTGGACTCGTCAGTAAGGCCTTAGATGGTTCATTGTAGAATTTAATTGACCTAAAATCCTTTATACTATACTAGCAAAAATAGCTCGTTACACGCTCTCATTACACGCTTCTGATTTTAATTGCATAATTATCAAATTAAAATATATACTTTAATTTCAAGCATATAAAATATAATCAATGGACCGAATTTTCAAGAGTTCTTTGCCCCTCGCATCTAGGTCGCATATTATACCTCAAAATATTTTTTAAAAATCTGGCCAAAATAGGGGATTATTTGCTGGCCAAAAGGAAGAAATTTTCAAGTAACGGTTTTGTAAGATCTAAAAAAAAAGGTTTTACTACCATTTAAAGATGTCAACGACAGAGCTTTTAAATTGTTAATTAATAACAATTCAAATGCCAAGACGATTACTTCGGAAAAATAATTGAAGAAGGATAAGAAAAAATCTGCCGCAGCCCGGATTAGAATCGAGAACGCCACTATCCATGAGTGGAGCAACCAATTACGCCACCGAGGCCTAAGCAGATTTTGTTCTTTGTTCAATATGATTTTTTTCTTCAAATGTTATAACAATCTTTTTACTTATTTATTATTATATTAATTTTTTATCATTTATTCATTTAAATGATTCCTGAGGCCTTGGTTAACGCTCCGCTCATGGATAGTGGCGTTCCCGGTTCAAATCCGCGCTGAGGAAGATTTTGTATCATTCTTCAAAAATTATCTGCCCGAAGTAATCGTTTTGACATCAAAATTTATATTAATTAAAAATTTTGAACTCGGACTTCAGCATATTTAAATGACCATAACATTTTCAAACAATTAATTAAATGAAAATCACGTTGATCAAAAATTATACATTTGTCGCAGTGGAGAAACGCGTATAGCATTACCCTGCAAAAAGGTAGCTATGGAGAACCAGAAAAGATCTGCTGAGGCCACGGTGGAGTACTTAGGTTGAGGCAGATTTATTATTGTTCTTCAAAAATTATTTGTCCGAAGTAATCGTTTAAACATCGAAATGAGTATTAACTAAAAAAAAGAATTACACGAGGCACCCTATACTGACTATTCGTCTTCGGATAAGAAAATGAATATAGAAGCAAAACAGTATCGTTTTGTGCTGTCAAATAATTGAAATGTAATAGTAAATATTGCTAAACTTAGTTCGAGGTCGACATAATATTTGGTACGCGTGATTTAAGAGGCTTTAAAATGGCCTCGTTTTGCGTAATGAAGGCAGTGACATAAAATTCGACAGAGTATACGATATATGTATGTTGTTAAGGAACCCTCGCTAGTTTCCTAAGGCCACACCAATTTTGGCGATACTTTAATAGATTCGTGACAAAATAGTGTGCCCTACTAACTAACAGTAAAATACCAATTTTGCTGTTGAATTCCAAAAATAAAAAGTTTCGACACTTAGGATTTTAAGCACCAATTTGTAAGAAGAGGGGGTGTGTTAAATGTGTAATTAGATACATTATTAGTTGTTTCCTATTCAATTATCAAAAAGTGCATGGCGCCATTCTCAATTATTTCTCAAAACTGTCGCAATCTCGAAACTATCGTTGTCGAGAAAATGTAATCATTCTGTTGAAAATTGATTTTTTTTTTCAACGCAACTGATCTATTTTGTTGAATATTTTCGTTTTCGTTGAGGATTCAACTATTTTGTTGAAGTACTTTTTTATGAATTCAACTGATTTTGACTCAACATTAAAATCTTTTGGCATTGTAATATCAAGTTTTATATTTTTTTGTTGAAAATTCATCTTCTTTTTGTTCAAAGTACAACTACATACATAATTGGTTGAAATTTGAACTACTTTGTATTTGTTTACAAAATTATTATGGTTAAAGATTAACTCTTCTGTGGAAAATTCATATTTTCATTTTTTTTTAATATTTGATGTTTTTCCGTTAAGAATACAACTGGTTGAAAATTAATCTTTTATGGTTGAGGATTCAACTATTACATTTTCTTGTTAAGAATTCATATTTTTCGTTTAAAAATTGAACTATTTGGTTGAAGATTAAATTTTTTTGTTGCATTTTTGATTTGATATATTTGAAATTTACAATAATCTTTCTGAATTATCTCAACATTTCCAGGAAAATTATATTTATATAGCCTTGAAAAAAAAATAAACCTACAAAATAAATAGTTATTTGAAATTTTTATTCTGTATTCAAAATTATTTTTCAACTCAAATAATAATTAAATTGCAATTTTTACATTCTCATTCATGAGAGTGTAATGTAATCGTCCAAATTTTCGATCTTTTGTTTTTAACGAATCTTCACATCCTTTTATTTTTCAAAGAGAACTGACGCTATAATCTAATAATCGAGCACAAAGCGCGAGTATCGCAATGAAAATGTAATCGACAAAGCCGCCGGTGCTTTGAGAATCTTCTCTAAAAACAAATGAAAAAACAATTTCAGTTCAAATTTATGACTGTAGTTCCTTAGGGACTTAAATCACAGTTTTTGATTTAAGTTACAATATTTATGATATTTGAGAATATATAGTTAGAGTGTACGCATTAAATGTGCGAAAACGATCGCGAAAATTCTAAATACAAATTTTCTTGATTGAAATATCATCTATTACATTTTTCGTTTAAATTTACATTTTTTTATCAAAAATTCAACTATTTGGTTGAAAATGAACTAGTTTTAAACAATAATTAATTTAATTTGAATGTTATTTTGTATTAAAAAGTATTTCCCCCCTTAAATCGAAAAAAACTACACGCGCGTGTAGCGCGCGATTGATGATCCTTGTAAATATAAAAAATAAGGCACCATAGACTTTCCTTCAACAAGAATTTATCGATTCTCAATTTTTAAAAATAATTGTTTATTTATACATTATTAGTTGTTTTCTAACTTATAACGAGTTTTACCTTAAAACTTTAAAATTAATGTTTTCAATTAAATTTGAATTAAAGAAATCTTTTGCAATTGCTATTAATAGTATATTATGCGCCAAGGTGCATAATGAGGGTCTTTACGCGACAAGCAGCAATGCTCGCAGGACGATCGAAGCCGAGGCAAAGCCGAGGCGAGATGAGTCCTGCGAGCATTGTAAGCGAGTCGCGTGAAGTCCCGAATTGTGCTCATTGGCGCATATATTATTTTATATGTCGACGGTGCATTTACAAGTTTTGTTGCGAAAGCGTACAGTATCGTAATGTTGTACATTACGATACAGCGGAGTGTAATGTGAAGAGTGATCTTCCGCTGTATCGTAATGTACCACATTACGATACTCTACGCTGTCGCCTAAAAACGCGTTAATGCACCGGAGTCACATAAAAAATAATAAATACCTCATAATATTGTCATTTATCTAGATTATTAAGGTAATGCTTCAGTGCTATTTGAAGTGAGTCACACGTGAGAAAAATAGTTAGACAAGTCAAGGATAATTCAAGTAGTCCTTTCTCACGCAATCAAGAAACAAAAGAGTTTCATCGTTAATATTATGAGATTTAATAAATGCTTCGTAATTGTTTAGCGAATTCTTCCTTAAATATATACATTTTAATCACGCTGTAAACAACTATTTTTGATGATATTAGATGACATGTATGAATTATGTTTTTTTCTCAATAATTAATTCAAGAAATAGTCAATTACCCGTGCAGAAATTGCCCAATTTGGTCCCGATTTCCGATGTGGCCCCGATCGGGTTTGCCACATTGTGGCTGTCGCATGGCTACTCTTGTGGTTCGGGTCGGAACCACATATCGAGAAAATACCAGCTGTAAATTGCAGCGCCATCTGCTGTGCCGACCGCCTGATATATCTGATGTTTTATTTTATATTTTCCACAATACGGCTCGGTTTTGAGTGTAATGTGATTTCAAAATTAATTAAAATGCCAAAAACAAAAAGTACCTTACGGGTACGGAAGTATAGGTCAATTGCTATCATTCCCTAGTGCGCAATGAGGATGAAGGTAAGTAGATTTATTAAAATCGGTCGAGCAAACCTAACCTCAAAATAAATTGAGAATAATAAGTTAAGAAAACTATATAAACATTTATTTAAAAGTAGGAACGTTAGCAGAGGTTATGTTTGTGATTTCACAAACTCTTCCTTTCGATTGTTTGGAAAAGAAGGCAACTTTGTACAAGGGTAGACAGCAAAGCCACGTGTAGCCATGTGATTCATTCACTTAAGTTTACGTTAATTAATTATGCTAATAATTCTAGTACAACCTGCTACACGAAAATAAGTTTACAATGAACCTATGAGCAAAATAAACATTTCAACGACAGTGAAACGTTCGTGTAAGTACGTCTTAATTGGTACTTTCTCTCTTTCAAATTTCCGACAGTGCAATCGAGAAAGTTCACTTAATTTGAACAAATTTTTGTTTTGCTTGTTGCGCAAATAACGCTTGGATATTTAACCGATCCAACATTCTTCAGTATGCTATTATTGTGATAATTGAGACAATTTCTATCTACAACATTAGTGTATTGCAAAGGTACGGATAGTTACTTTAGAATTTTCAGTGTCATAACCTCACTTTGCTAGTCTTTGTTGGATGAACAGGACTACAAAATGCTGAACACCTGTTTAATTTATATTAAGTTGGACTGAAAAATATGAAAAATGTTCTGTTTTGATTTTCTAATATTTTTTAATGAAGTATAAAGTTCTCAATTTATTGTTTATTTATTACTGCAAGAAAATTTAAATAATAGTATGGCTAAACATAAAAAAATAGAAGGGCGCTGCTCTGGGCCAGATCCGACCGTCCTTATGGATACCCAGTCTGGCCCTGATAAGGCTAGGCGTTTCATTTCGAATCTGGCGCTGGAAGGATTGCCCGACTGGGCCCACATTCTGCCACATCTGGGCCCGACCCGCGCCACGCCGAAATTTCTGCACGGGTATTAATGAATAATTCGGAAAATTGTATGGTTTGGAACGAAAAAAATTTAAATCTTCATACATCGAGAACTGATTATTCTATTTTAATTTCGTTGGTAGAAAATTAACTGTAAATCATATTTGAGGTAGCAGTATTTTAATTTTAAAGATTTATATACATATATATATATATATATATATATATATATAAACTGTCATTCACAAAAAATATTACCCTCAACATTCATTAAAAGCGACATTCATCGCAGAAAATATTAACATTTTTCACTATTCTGTAGAAAACAATTACACAAATAGAAACTGTTTAAGCAATTTAAAAATATGTTAAAAAGTACAACGTTTGGCAATATCAACAACTGTATTATTCATCTGTGGAAATAATAACTTTTCACGACGTACAGGGAAAGAATTTTGATGAAACAAATAACAATTGTTTGAAGAAATTAAAATTAGTTCAAAGATGCTTTGAAACTTGTCGCTTATCAAATAAAAATAACCCATGTACAGAAAACTGAAAAAAAGATGGATTTTATCAAGAATTTTTTTCAAAACTGCCATTTATACATTTTTTGGGACATTTCCTAAGCAAAATATAAGGGGGTTAAGGGGGTTAAAATCAAAAGTTTTTGAGTGGAAATTATGCTATGAACATTCCTTAAAAAGTCACTAAACTTTAATGTACAAAAAGCTGGAGATGTGGAGAGAATTTTTTTGCTGAAATCGAACAGATCGAGGGAGAACGTTCAACAAAAATAAAATTTTCAACAGTTATGAGTTTGTACCACCCGACACGGAAAAAATTGGTTAAGGCAGACAAAATAATCTAGAATATATATAGAATTCAAAGAATTTGGCCGCTTAGATTAGGTGAAGCGTTCAGTTAGTTTAAGTAAAACTTTTAGTTATTTAATATAAACTTTTCTCGTAGATCATTAAATTTGACCAAGCTGTTAAATTAAAGAATTCATTAGTTTCTACAGAATACATATACTTTTATTCTCTTTAAATAAGAAAAGCATTCAGTTGGTATGATATACATAAACTCATAGGAGCCACTTTTTCTTCTAGTATCGAGAAAATGCCCTGAATGCGGCATAATGCATTTGAGGGTCAATTTTGTTGTTTTTCTCGTGTTTCATGATATTTCTCTCGTTTCAATGTCGGAAGTAAACCACCAACCGTCATTGCTCTCCACTATTTTGTCGCTATTTTATCTCGATGCTTCCATGAGAAGGAAATATATAAAATTACAATAGCCTGTTCTTTGTCTGGTATCAAGAAAATGAATATTCCTAAATTCGATATAATGCATCTAAAGGCCAAGTTTGTTTTTTTCCTTACATTTCATGATATTTCAATGAAATTACCTCTTACAATGGAAACACCCGTAAATTATCATAAACCGGACAAAAACTCTATTTAATATTGAGATTATCATGCATTTAATGTGGTCAAACTTTTTTCAATGTCGGAAGTAAACCTCAACCGACAATGCTCTCGACTAGATTGTCGTTATTTTATGTTGATGCTACCATGATGTTCCGGTCCTTTTTTTATCACTCCTTCGGACAGCTATTCTTATATCTCTATTCTAGATATGCCTCTAATGTATATTGACTACATGGTATCCTTTTTGTTGGGAAAATGGTCGAATAAGTCCAAAGATAATCACTTTGGCTGATCCAGGAATCTTTCTAAATTCCTTCGTTTGTTTTCAGCTATACGTTGAGCTGTTATGAGGAATAACCAAAGTTCCACAGCTGGACACGATATGGAAATATATAATCTTACAATAGCCTGTTCTTTGTTGAAACACCTATAAGTTTTTATTGCCCTAACACAAAGTCTATTTAATGTTGAAATTGGCATGTATTTCAAGTTGTTAATCTCTTTTAAATGTCGAAAGTAAACCACAACTGTCATTGCCTTAGATTAGACTCTCGTCATTTTATTTCGATGCTTTCATGATACTCCGGTGATTTTTCGATTATTCCTTCTGACAGCTATTCTTATATCTCTATTCTGGATATTCTTATGATTTATATTGACTAATTCACCGAAATAACGATATTCTAATATCAAGAGTGTCATATTCTTACAGGCATATTCTTAGTAATTTCCTTAATGAAGTAAGCGAAATTCTTACTTTAAGAGTATCTTCTCACCAAAGGGAGAAAATATTCTCAAAATGAGGATATGAGTGGGGAAAGAAGAAATGCGCCTTGCTCTGTCCAATCATTTCTTTTAATGTTTTTTGCAAAGTGCTTTCCGATCAGTTTTTCGAATTCGTGATGAGTGATAAGCTCAAAGAAATGCAACCAATTCTAAGAATGAATCGCGTACGCACATCCATCTCCTTCTCCTTACAGAAATTGTTAGAGTGAGGAAGGTCTGATGTCTATTGTTAAATACCGGCGTTCCACACCAAGACATAACCTCTCTACTTTATTTACTCGTTGACGTGTGACATCAAACTTTCCTCACTTTAACGTTTTCTGCAAAGAGGAAGAAATAGAGTTAGAGATGTGCACATGCGATTTATCCTCAGAATTGGTTGCATTTCTTCGAAGCCTATTCAAGTAGAAACTATTCTTAAACTTAGTGGGAAATTCTCACAATAAGACAAAAATATATATACTCTAAGGTATAAGAGGGCCTCCATTGTACATTGAGAATATATTCTTGGCGCGTATTTAAGTTGCAAATATTCTTAAACTTAGTGGGAAATTGTTTAAATTAGAATATCGTTTTTCTGTGATGGTATCCTTGGTATTGGGAAAATGACCAAATAGTCGTTTCCAGCTATACATTAAGGTGTTATAAGGAATAACTTAAGTTCCACAGCTCAACTTTTTTCCCGTGTACTTGCCCTCGTGAAAATAAATACCAACTGAAGACAGCGCATAAATAAGCATATGTAAAGCATAGGTAATGTGTTGTTTATATCTCTCTTAAACCGTCATATTTTTGTCTTCAAAAGACTACGGTCATTTTGGCTCCCCCAGTTAAAATCGTCATTATTCCAATGCCACCGTAAGGCCCCCAGGGGTCGACACTAATCCGCTTTACATTTGACAAATTACTTACATTATTCATCTTCATAGGATTCATTTGTTTTGCATAAATAAAATATATATACTTATTATTTACCTGCAATAAATATGTTCTTTGGATAAAACATATAAAATTGTTGTCTATTTATTCCTATTTTCAACAGTTTACTAGTTATAAAGTTTTAATACTCAGCAGATGACAACTGATTAGTACCAAGTTTTCTATCTGTTTCCTAAACATGGCCAACCCTATCGGTGGTGTTCGTATCATACAGCTCAAGTTATAAAATGGACATCAGAAACTACAAAGGAAAACTTTTTTATTTTCACTATGGCAATGTTAAAGCTTCATCTCTTCTTCCTACTGGCCTGAAAGAACAAGCATCAGATCATGCTATATAAATCTAGCCGAAAGTCGTTGAAGCCCATCGATCGCATAAATCAAATAAGGTCCATCAGGACCTTAAGATCCTGAATCTAGCTGAATTCAGCTGGATTATTTGCTGGTAAAAACAGTTATGGTTAAATTAAACACAGAAAATGGTTTCTATTGCCGCAGTCTCGGGATAGCATTGTCTATTTCAATGGCCTATAAGGAATGCAGACATAAGCTGGGGGCTCATAATAGAAAAATACTAAACCTGGTTTGTATCTAGTCTGGAAACAGTATTCAGTTGGTATTTCTTTTCACGAGGGTGACACCCTTCAAGTCTTAATCTATGATATAATAAAAAGTAGAGAAAAATTAGTAAATGGGAAATAAATCTTACCCTGTAAATGACGGTCAATAGACTGAGAATGCCAAGAAAAAGGAACCAGAACCAGAGGAAGACGTAGATCTTCTCGTTGACGACGTTGAGCGGCAATATGCAGACGGCATCATGTCTCTCCACCTCACCGCTGACACCATACTTGTAGAAGGTGCACTTTGTCATCCTGGGAAAGACGTAGATCATCGGATCGATCCGGTCCTCCTGGTCGGACTCGAGAAACCTCAGGACGTCGATCCCGAAGGTGAGGAAGGCACCATCGAAGAAGCGATTCATCAGGAACATCTGGCCTGCGTGGATATCACTCGCTGTAGACGACTGCTTTGAAAGTTAATAGACCTAGGAAGATGGGAGGCCGATGGGCATTGTGCATTGGCACAGGTTGCTCGAAGAGAGGTCCAAGTTTTCAAATTTCGCGGGGCCAAAACCCAGGCGGATAAATTACACATGGTGGACCGAATTATATATAACTTTCATTTGTTTTATCTACAGGGCTCGGATCGTGCGCCTTTTTCCTACTTTTTAAGGTTTGGTAGCCCCGGGCAGAAACCCTTACAGTTTTCGGTCAGATCTCCGTCCGTCTTACTGATACCAGGCTAGGGAAGTAAGAGGAAGTGAGGAAAAATGATGGCAAATTATGGAAAGAGACATCAGGGAAATAAGGGGAAATTATGGAAGGAATAGTTTGGGAAGTGAGGAGCAATGAGGGAAGGAGAAGTATAAGTGGTGACAATGAGGTGAGAAGAAATAGGGGAAGTGATGGGAGGGGAACTAGTGAAAGTCAGGGGAAATTAAGGTTAGAGGAAGTGAAGGGTAATGAGCACGTTGAAGAAGTTAGGGGAAATGTGGGATGGGGAAGTAGGGGAAGGGGAAGTGGGGGCAGAGGGAAGTAGATGAGGAAGAAGTTTAGTAAAGGAGGGGAAGCGGAGGTTCAAGTGTTGGGAGGGGAAGAAAGAAAATTTAGAGGGCGTATGTGAGGGACAGTATCACACGAATTTCTTGAAAAAATGCGACTTTTTGCGACTTTTTAAAGAAAAATGCGACTAATTGACTTCCTTATGTTTTTCTCAGAAGTTCGCTACACTTAGCTTGAATTTGAATCACAACGAAACTTTTGAAATTGAAATTTAAAATTACAAAAAATTTTATCATTTTAATTAAGGACATCAAAAATTAAATTATTTCTCATTAAAGCTTTGCGCTTAGAAAATTTTTAATAAATAGTATTTGAAATTGATCAATTTCTGATTTCGTGAATCCGTATTCTAGGTTTCAATTTTTGTATTGCAAGCCCTAACAGTTGGACACTTTTTTGTCGAAAATGTTTAGTCGACTAATTTCAAATTCAATTACAGTCTTCGCAAACTTTCCCCATTTCTCTTTTCTTAAAGAATTCTTTTTTCTCCCTGTTTCAAAGAAACTTCCGCTTTTTTCGGTTTTTCGCTTAAATTTGAATTGAATTAACAGAAGCCAACAAAAAAAATCTAACTGTTTTTGGTTAAATTCATTCTTCATTCTTTTTTTTTTTTTTTTTAATTCGACTACATTGTTGGAAATTTGTTATTTTGTTGAAAAATCGTCTTTTCTGCTTGAATATCCAACTGTTATGTTGAACATTTACCTTTTTAAATAGAAAATTCATCCTTTTGATTTGAGAGTTCCTCTTTTATGGTAGAGAAATCACCTTTTTTGGTTAAAAAGTAACATTTTTGTTGAAAATTCATCTGTCTTCTGAAAAGTTCATTTTTTGGATATGAAAATTCAACCATTTCGTTTAGAATTTATCTGTTGTGTTGAAAATTTGTCTTCTATTGATTTAAATTCGAGCTATTTGGTTGAAAATTATTTTTTTAATTTGAACTATTTGGTTATACCTATATATATATATATATTCATCTTTCTTCAGTAAAAAAGATGTATTTATTAAAAATTCAACTATTTGTCTACTATTTTGTCTACTATTTACTATTTATTTTGTCAACTATTTGTTGATTTCTTTTTCGTTTGAACATTTAACAATTTTGTTTGAATTTTTTTCTTTCTTGACTGAAAAATCAAGTATTTTGTTGAAAATTCATCTTTTTGGCTTGAAAATTCTTTTTAGTTGAAGATTCATCTCTTTTTTTGTATATTTAACTATTTGGTTCAAAATTAACTTTTTGTTGAAAATTTACATTTTCGAATTGAAGATTCAACTATTATGTAGAAATTTCATCTCTTTAGTTTGAAGATCATATATTTGTTGAACAAAATTTTCATCTTTTTTGACTGAATACTCAATTATTTTGTTGAAAATTTGCCTATTTGATGAATTTAACTGTTTTTCATTCAAAATTGAATTTCTTTTTGGCTGAAATATCAACAATAACATTTCTCATGGATAATTTATCATTTCAGTTGAAAATTCATCTTTTTTCTGGAAAATCTAACTATTTTCACGAAAAATCGTCGTATTTGCTTGATAATTTAACAATTTGCTACGAATTCTTTTTAGTTTAAGATTTATCTCTTTGGTTAATAATTTAATTTTTCGGGTCGATAATTCAACTGTCTTTCGAAAAATTCGCATTGTTGGCTTGAAAATTCTCAACTATTTGGTTGTAAATGCAACTATTTGGTTAAAATTTTTTTCTTTTTTAATTTCGACTATGAAATTATTAATTAATCTTTCGGGTTTAAAAATCAACTGTTTTCGATATCGTTCGACTTTATAACTTCAAAACTTGACTGTTTTGTTAAAAATTCGGCTTTGGATTGAAAATTGGTCTGTTTTTGCTTAAAATTCAACTACTTTGTTGAAAAAGCAATGTTTTTCATTTTGAAATGTCAGAAAGTGAAAGTATTTTATATTGAATTCAATATTGTATCTGTAATAATTTTATTCGAAAGAATTTAATCCTCTATTGTTTACCTATTTCCGTGAAAAATCACGCTATTTTCCTTGTTTCTGCTGAATTTTGGGCTGTGAGTCTGAATTATTAAAAAATGAATAATTTCATATTCAAAATACACAATATCAAGTTTAAAGCCTTAATAGTATCACTTTTTAAAACTTCTAGTCGATCCGAGCCCTGTATACATTATTTTTATAAAACGAATGAAAATTATGAATAATGTCTTCTACTATGTAGGGGAAACCAGTAAAAGATGGATAGACAAACATTCGAAGTTTGATCCGTTGTCGAAGAAAATTGTGTATTTGGCATGAACTTGCTTATTTATTTAAAAGTTGCTTGGTTAGTAGCATTCACTTTTTTGTGCTCGTAACCAAAAAAA
Organism: Andricus quercusramuli; assembly: GCA_932178445.1. Lineage (NCBI taxonomy): Eukaryota > Metazoa > Arthropoda > Insecta > Hymenoptera > Cynipidae > Andricus > Andricus quercusramuli. The sequence continues at coordinate 352,511 of CAKNXH010001294.1, read as the reverse complement.
CAAATAAATTATATTGATATCCGAGCTTAACCTGTCAACAATCTATTCAGCTCATACCGAATGACGCTGCTCATAAAAATACGTGAATGAATAAGTAAACTCTTTTTTTAAATAATGCCAGTCATAAAAAATATTACAGAACTTTTGCTTCAAACCCTAGTCATTTTTTCCCATTATTCAGTTCGTACTGATATCCACCGCGTTCTGTTTTCCCCTATAATTTTTCCGCTTGGGAACCTATAGAGGGGAAGAGGGTATCGCTGGTGCTGCCAAATTATCACTCTGAATCTGAATCACCCATTCACCTGCCTTCAGTCCATTCTATTTTTTTCTATTCTCCCCTCAGCTCATTATTTTCCTCACTTGACATTTTGTGGAACCATAATAAATTGTTTTTTTTTTTCAGCTGAAGGCTAACAATAATAGATGTGACCTGCGTTTTTATGAATTGAATGAGAAAGTTTGTTTCTCATCACAACTGAAACGTGATTTTGTAAACAAACTTCAAAAACTTTCAATCTTTTAGGGTTTCGTAGCCACAGGCAGAAGCCCTTATACTTTGGACGGGTATCCGTCCGTTCGTCTATCATACTTAATTTCCACGAGGGAAAATGAGAAAAGGGGAAGTAGTGATTGTAAGGGGAAGTGAGGGAAAATGCGGAAAAATGAGGGTAGAAGAAGTAGAGAAAATGAGGGCAGGGGGGTTATTGGAAGTGAGGCGAAATGATGGATGGAGAAATACGAGAAATGAGGGGAAATGATGGGTAGAAATATAGTTGAAGTAATGGAAGAAATACGGGAGGGAAGTAGGAGAAGTGAGGGGAATTTAGAGGTGGGAAAAGAAGAAGTAGTGATGGGAAACGAGGGAAGAAGAAGTAGGCGAAGTGATGGGACATTAAGGAAAGTGAGGAAGGAAAAACGATAGAACATGAGGGGTAGGGAAGTAAGGGGGAGCGTGAAAAAATGAAGGGAAGGAAGTAGAAATGAGGAGAAATTAGGTAGTGATATTAGGGGAAGTAAGGGGACATGAAGGGAAAGAAATTATGGAAAATGAGTGGAATGAAAAGTAGAGGAATGTAGGGCAATGAGGGGAAAATAAGTAGAGGCAGTTAGGGGAAATTAGGGAAGAATAAATAGAGAAAGTTCGGGTAAATTAGGAAAGGGAAAGAGGGAAAATGATTGGAGGTAAGGAAGTGTAGTGAGTAGGGGAGGAAATGTGATGGCTGGGAAAGGGAAGTAGGGGAAGGCGAATGTTAGCTGAAGAAGTGAGGTGAGGGAAAGTAGAGGAGAAAGAAATTCGGAAAGGATGGGGAAGAAAAGGGTGAAGTAGGGGAAGTGGGGGACAGCGAGGGGATGAAGTAGGAAAAGTGGGAGAATTTAAGGGGTGGGAAAGGAGAATTAGTGATGGAAAACGAGAATCAGGGTAAGCGATGGGAATTGAGGGGAGGGTGAGTAGGGTAGAGGGAACTATAGAAAATTATGGGAGGGAGAGTAGGGAAAGGGAAACGATGGAAAATAAGAGCAGGGGGAGTAGAGGAATGGGAAACAATGAAAAATGAATGGAGGGGAAGTGAGGGAAAATTTGGCAAGGGAAATGAGGGGAGGGTGAGTAGGTTAGAGGGAGCTATACAAAATGATGGGAGGAGAAGTAGGGAAAGGGCAACGATGGAAAATAAGAGCAGGGGATGTATGGGAAAGGAAAACAATGGAAAATGGGGGGGGGGGGGGGGGAAGTTAGGGATAATGAGGCAAGGGGACAAGGAGAATTAAGGAGAATTGAGGGGATGAAAAGTATGGGAAGAGATGGAAATGTTGTGAAGGAGAAGCAGAGGAAATAAATGGACATGTCAGAAGGGGTATTAAGGAAAGGGTAGTAGGGGAGGGATAGTAGGCGAAACAATGGAAAATGGTGGGAGAAAAAGTACAAGGAGTGAGGGAGAATCAGAAGAGTATTAGCTGGGGAATTGAGGAGAGGGGGAAGTAGATTAGGAAGAAGTTAGGGAAAGGTGGGGAAGCGAAGGGTGAAGTTGGGGGAGAAAAAGTAGGAGAGGGAAGAGCTTTTTTGAATAAATGAAATGCAAAAAATCTTTTTAATTGAATACGTTTTTGAAGTTATTTACGAAATGAAATAGGATTTATTCACTTTTAATTCAGCAAAGGCATATTTTACTTATTATTCATGTTCTAATTATACAAATTTACAATTTCTTGTTTACATACGAAATTAGAAGATAATGTTATACATATTGAGCACTATATTTTTAATTTTTAGACAAATTTCAGAGTTTGGTAAAATTATTTGTTATAAGAGAAACATTCAAAAGTATTTATGAGTTTGAAAATTGTTTACATGTTTGACCAGTTTTACCTATTTACTTAACAACTCTAATCGGAAATTAAAATTTTTCTGAAAATTTATTTTATTTTATGGATAGATGTTAAAAAAAAAAGAATTTTTTTTGCCAACTTGTGTTTGATCATCGAATTGATTATCTGGTGGAATCCCTGGAAATCTTTGCAATGCTTAAAAAATTCTGTGGATTCTTTTTTTAATTTTGTAAATCTCTGAAAAATTTTTAAATTATGAGAAAATAATTGAAATCACTAAAAATCCAATGAATATCCTTCATGATATCTTCGAAATTTTGTGAAATAATCAAAAAACATACAAGATCCTTCAAAATCTCTGAGCTCCCTTTAAAATTTTTTGAAATCTTTAAAACTCATGTGAATATTTCTGAAATAATATAAATCCCTTGCAATATATCACCATCCATTAAAACCTTTCAGAAGCCATTAAAATCCTTAAAAATCTTTCAAAAATCTTTGAAATACGTAATAATTTTTCCAACATTCTTGAAACCCGTTACAATATTTTTAAATTCATAAAAATTCCTTGGAATCTCTTGAAAACCTTTATAGTATTCGGAAATCCTTTGAAATTCTGTTAAATCTTTTGAAATATTACGAAATATAAAATCTGTAGACATACTTCGAAACCTTTTGAAATCTCTTTAAATCTATTGAAATCTCGTGGAATAATCGAAACCCCTTTAAATTTCTTAAAATCCGGAAAATCCTTTGAAACTGTTGCAAATCTTTCGAAGTCTTCTGAAATCTCTTTGAATATTTTCAAATCTTTGAAAATCCATTAAAATCCCCTTATACAATTGGATATGAGGATCAATGAGGGGAGGGGGAGTAGGGGAAATTCATGTCCGTCCATTCGTCGGTCGCATTTTTTTCCAAGGATGAGACGTGAGGAAAAATCAGTGGAGGGGAAGTAGGAATATGAAGTAAAATGGGAATGGAAAAGTAGGTGAAATGTGGAGAAATGAGGAGAAACGGTGAGAGAGGAGGTAGGTACAATGAGGGGAAATCGGGTGAAATGAGGGGAAACGAGGGAAGAAGTAAGTTAAATGAGGGAAAATAGAAAGAGAGGAAGCATAGAAAATCTGGGGAGGGAGAATAGACGAAATAGGGAAGATGAGGGGATGGAAAATAGGTTAAATCGCGGAATTAGTGGAAATTAGGGGATAAGTAGTAGGGGAAATAATGGAAAATGAGGGAGGATTAGGGGACGCAAGGGGAAATTAGGAAAGAATGGGAAATTAGAGGTGGGGATGTAGCCGAATCGAGAGGAAATGAAGGCAGGGGAAGTAGGGGAAATACAGAGAAATTAGGGAGGCGAAGTAGAGAATTTAAGAAGTATGGGAAATTATTAGAAATTATGGTGACTAGGGGAGTGGAAGTAAGGGTTGGGGAAGGGGAGTTTCATCTGGGGAAGAGAGCGAAGGATGAAGTACGGGGGAAAAAATTTGGGGAATGCTAGGGGACTAGGAGAAGTAGGAAGAGGAAATTATGGTAGGGGTGCTTTGAAAGACTTACTTAACGTCTCAATAGGTTACGGAACACTTTTTTTAGGCGCATGACCACTCCTTTAAATATTTTTTGAAATTTATTTTTAAATGAACACTCCTTTATCTATAAAAACTTCTATAACCCCACGTGACTATCTTTTCATTCTATTCCAGTCTCCTTCGAAAGAGTCTAATTACTATTTCTCAGTGAACTGCATGGTTTCAGTTTACAGGCCTCGCAGCCCTGTTCCGTCTTCTAGTTTCCCTCTATTAATTCTGTCTCCTAATATTATCCTATCAAATATCTCTCCTATGTAGTTTCATATAACAAAATTATTTAAAATAAAGGATTGCAATTTTTAGGATTCCGCGCTAACAAAAGCAAACAATTTTGATATTTTCTAATATTAAAAAGAACTTAACGTTCAATGCAATTCAAAGGAGACAAGATTGAATTTGGCCAAAATTTATGACTGGATTTTTTCAAAATTGGACAGGCTCAAGTCACAGAATCATCAAGTGATTCCGTGGAAAATTTTGCCACTTAAATATTTTTTTCAAAGGGAATAAGACGCAACGTATCTCGCCGATTAAACGACAAAAAAATGGTCTCTAAGTTATCAATATTTAAATTTTTTTAATTACCAGTCAAAAATTAAGAAAGATCCAAATTTTTTTCAAAAGTGCTCATAGAAGTGTTATATTTTTCAGGATAATTTAGTTATTAAATTTTTTCTTTTTGATTGGGATAGAATTTCTCGTCCTACTTCAAAATCGAGAAAAGTATCAACAGATGTTTTCAATTTTCTAATGGATTTTGAAGGAGGGTGAAAATTTCTATCAGAATAAAAAAGGAAAAAGTGAACACCTATATTAGTCTAAAAATATCACACTTTCAACAAAAATATCGACCATTTTTTGTTTCTTATTTTTTTATTTTCTTAATGAAAATGCTCACAACTTTTTTTTTAAATGTCTCCCGCAAATCGGTAAAATTTGTATAATCTTATGAAATTGATACTTTTGCAATATGTAGGTAATAACTAGAGCATGAATATTATTACAGAACTTCGTTATATAAATAGAATTCTCAAGAGAATAAATTTAATCATGACTAAGGAAGCAACATTTTATTTTAAATAAAACTACAGCTATTGAATTTCTTAGAATTTTTCGGGCGAAATCGTTTCGCTGAAAGAGATATTTGAACGAGATAAATAACCAAAAAAAGAATAATTTTAGCAAAAACAATTTTTTTTATGATCCAACAAAGTGAATTTTCTTGTTATTGCTGCCATGTATACTGCTCTGACATTTTATTTTTATTTGTCCATGGTTCTTCTTCCTAGTATTAAAAAAAAGTTCCGAATGATTTATAATTAGAAATCGAAAAAAAAAATCACCTCGCACGCTAGCAATAACTAGATTATATGAAATATAATTGATAGAAACAAAGATAAAAAGAATTATTAGGGTGATTTAGTTTTCATACCCAAAATATTATGAAAACATAAGACTAGGACTAGGAGATCAAGAAATGTTTCTGTGATGGATATGAATATGGATGAAAAATTTTAGAAGGTTTAAAAATATATAGAAAGCAAATAGAAAGATTTAAAAATATCGAAAGAATGGCTTTTTCACGAATTATTTGATTTTTACTTTCGAAATATCCTTTCATTTTATAGTGTAGTATAATAATAACATCCGCCATCTCGAAAATCAAAATTTTGAAAGATTTCAAGCTATTCCAAATATTTCAAAAATTTTCAAAACATTTGAAGGGATTTTTTAAAATTTTTACAAGATTTCTATGATTTCAACAGATTCTCAGGGGTTTTTAAGGATTATAACTAATTTCAGGGATTTGAACAGATTTTTAAGGATTTCAAAGCTTTTAGAGTATTCTAGAAGTTTGTAAGGGATTTCAGATAATTTCGAAGATTCCAAGGAATTTGAAGAGATTTCCGCAAGTTTCATCCCATCTCAGAGGATTTCAAAATTTTTGAAGAAATCCTAAAAGATATTACAAAATTTTAGGATTTCGAGGATTGTAAACATTATATTGTGTGTCAAAATATTCCGTTGAATGTCATGATTTCAAATGATTTGAGAAGATTTTAGAAGATTCAAAGATTTCAATGAATTTTACAATATTTGAGGCAGGAATAAAAATTTTCCATGAGACTTTATGGTATTTCAAAAGACTTCAAGAGATTCCAAGGACCTTCATCAGATTTTATGGGATTTCACGGAAGCTCAGAGGACTTCAATGATTTCATCGTTTCTGAGGAAATTTCGAAAAATATTACAGATTTCAATATGTTTTTCCTTATTTTGTTCGATTTTTGTGGGCTTTTTATGGATTTTACAAGATCTAAGGGATTTTTCAATTTTAAGGAATTTACAAAATTTCACAGAATTTTCAAATCTTATTGAATAATGAGATTTAAAATTTTGTTTAAGGTTTTTAGGAAATTCATAGGATTTCAGTTAATTTCAAAGGATTTTAAAAAGGTTTCGAAGCTTTTAGACAAATTTAACAGATTCTAAGGGATTTCAGATAATTTCGAAGATTTTAAGGGATTTCAAGAGAATTCAGCAAGTCTTATCTGATTTCAGATGATTTCAAAAATTTTGAAGAAATCCTAAGAAATATTACAAGAAATTTTGAAGGAATTTCGAATGACTTCGGAAGATTGTAGAAGATTGAAAAGATAACCGAAATTTCAAGGAATTTTTAAGTTATTTATAAAGTTTCGAGAGATTTCAAGGAATTTTATAATATCTGAGGGATTCATAAGATTTCAAAAGAAATAGAAACGTTCTATGAAATTTTGGGATATTAAAAAAGATTCCAAAGGATATCAAAAAGCTTCATCAAATTTTACGAGATTTTACGGGATTTCAGACGTTTTCAAAGAGTTTCTCACTTTTGAAGGAACTTTGACAGATGTTACAGATTTCAAGAGGTTTTATATGATGCGACTCGATTATTGTGGTATTACTAGGAATTTCACATGGTGTAATGGATTTCAAAGGATTTTAAAGAATTTACGGAATTTTTGAATATTCCAAAGAATTCAATGAGATTTAAGAATTTTTAAGTGTTTTCAAAGAATTGCATAGGATTTCTGATAATTTAAAAAGATTTAAAAAAGTTATGCAGGTTATCAACAATATCTAAATATATCAAGGGATTCAAACTGATATCTAGAAAACTTCCATAAATAAATTAAATTAAATTGAATTTCAAGAAATTTTACAATATTTGAGGGATTCATAGGACTTCAAAAGAACTTCGAAGATTCCATAAGTTTATTAGAAATTTCTATAAATTTGAAGGAACTTAAAAAAAATTAAAAAGATTTCCAGATATTTCAGAGGATTTCAACAGAATTTGAGGGTTTTAATAGGTTTCAGTGAATTCAAACGGATTTCAGAGATTCTAAGTAATTTCACAGCTTTTCAAGTATTTTAAAAGGATTTTAAGGGATTTTGAGGGGCCTCATCACATTTTATGGGATTTTACAGGATTTTAGATGATCTCAAAGAGTTCATCGCTTTTGAAGGAATTTTGAAAGATATTACAGATTTTAAGATGTTTTTCCTGATTTTACTCGATTTTAGTGTGCTTGTTAGGCATTTTACAAGATTTTAGGGATTTCATAAATTTCAAGAGATGTCAAAGGATTTTAAAAAGTTTATTTTAAAAGTTTCTCTTATTTACACAGATATCATGAACTTCTTCCGAAATCAGGTGTGAATTAAATAGGAATTATCTTTTAGGAAATGATTGGTTAACATCAGCAAAAAAGTGGAAAGACTTGTTTGAACTCCAGGAATGTAAAAAAAAATTGAAACTTGAGAAAATTTGAAAACTCTGCAAATAAGATATTTTTCTTGATCCTCATTAATGAATAAATTACCAGATTTTACGTATTTATTGATTAATTTTCAATCATTCAATCCATTTTAGTTTACCTGAACCATTTTATTTCGACAGTAGATCGCGATTTAAGGGTATTTTATTAATGCTATGGTGTATTCAATGGACTTGAGTGTATATTTTAAAAATTTTTTTTTCGCTGTCAAAAAACTTTATGTTTGTTTAAATCCAATTTGTTGACTGAAAAATGTGGAAAATCGTACTTTCTAGCTAGTTATTTAACAATCGAAAGAGTTTAGCCTTAATCTTACTTCTTGCTTTTGAACAATCTTTGTTTGTTTAAACAATGTATTATTTTATAATATGGAAAATTAATGGTATTTTCCTAATACTATAGCCAAATGTATGAATTTTAAGGCTGAATCTTTTCATGTTAGTTGTTTATTTATTCTTCGAACAATTTATCATTTTTTTCATGAAACTTTTGACAGTTAAAACTAGAGGAACGTTCTTTTCTGATATTTTTCCAATAAATTCCATTACTTTCTTCTAATTAGTGGATTTATTAACCTGCAGGTAATTGTTGAAACGATTTGTATCTATATGAAAAAATTAGTATCTTAAAATAAAGTACGGAATATATGTTCGCATTTATTAAATAGACCACAGAATTTACAAAATACTATTAATTGCGATATTATAAGATATTATTTTTTCGAACAAATAAAAGTTGTTTCAACAATTATCAGCAGGTTAAAAAATCTAAAAATTAGGAAAAAGTAATGAAACTTGTTGAGAAAAGAATAAGAAAACTGGAAAGAAAATATTCACTGTTCACATTTATAATTAGGCCAGAGATAATTAGACTTCTTTGCGTTGTATCGATTTTTAATTCCAGAATTTTTCCGCGACTTAATATTTTAAAAATTGTCTTACACTGCCCTACTAAATTCGCGAAATTCTTGATTTTTTTTAAACTTCTCCCACGTTATATTCTTTTAATAAAATCAGAAATATTTCTACCAGAAGTCATTCGACGGCGAATTTTATAAGCTTTTTAACGGGTTTTTAAACAAGTTCACCGCTTCTTTTTTGAACGCGTAATCGCGTTTCAAAGTCAGCAGTGATTTTTAGTACTGCTCGCGCTAGCCGTGTAGATAATTGCCGACGGTAAAGTATTTTGCGACTATTTTTCAAAATTTATGCTGCTATTGACAATATTTTGAATTTCTCGAATGAGTCTTTTACGGACGCAAGGGGTGAAGTCATTTTTATTTCTCATATGGGACCGTGCATGAATTACGTAAAGTCTTTTGGGTGAGGGGGGGGGGCAGATCAGCAATTTTCCAATTCGACAACAAAATTTTGTTCTTGTTCAAAATTCAACCAGTTTGTTGAACATTTGTTCTTTTGTTTTGAAAATTCATTTATTCTTGTAGAAATTTATTTATTTTTTTGTTAAAAATGCAACTGATTAATTTTAAATTAACCGGTTTCGATTGAAATTTTTGTTCTTCCTGAAAATTCAAATCTGGAGATTGAAAATTAATTTGGCTTGAAGGAAATTCATAATTTCTTTCCGAAAAGTCAATCATTTGGTTGGAAGTTAAACTATTTGGTCGAAAATTCAACTACTTTGTTAAAAATTCACATTTTTAGTTGGAGTTGTATCATTTTAGTTGAAAATTTATTTCCTTGGTTAAAAATTTAACTATTTTTTTAAATTTCGTTTTTCTTTTTTTTTGAAAATTAATTTCTTCAACTGATAATTTAACTATTCCATTTTTTGTTGAAAATTTATCATTTTTAGTTGAAAATTCAACTATTTGGTTGAAAATTCCTTTGAAAATTCAAATATTTTGGTTGAAAATTCATTCCTTTGGCTAAAAATTAGTTGTTTTTTTTCATGGAGAATAAATTTTTAATTATAAATTTAACTATTCGATTCTTTGGCAAAACTTGACCTTTTTTAATGGAAAATTGATCTTTTTCTCATAAAAATGCGAATGTCTGATCGAAATTAAACCTGTTTCGGTTAGAAATAAACTTCTTTGTTGAAAAATCATATTTTGGGGTTCAAAATTCATTTGTTCTGAAGAAAATTTGTACTTTCTTTTCAAAAATGTAACAGACTGGTAGAAAATTAAACTATTTGATCCAAGGTTGAATTTCTTTCTTAAAAATAATTATTCTAGTTGATGATTCATCATTTTAGTTGAAAATTTATCTCTTTGGTTGAAAATTTAACTATTTCATTGAAAATTCGTTTTTCTCGTTTGCTTGAAAATTAATGTTTTAAAGTGAAAAGTTAATTATCTCATTTATTGTTGAAAATTTATCATGTTCAATTGAAAATTTATCTATTTGTTTGAAAAATAATGTATTCTGTTAAAAATTTGTCTTCTTGGTAAAAAATTAATCCTCTTTGTTGAAAATTTAACTATTTGGTTGAAACATTATGTATTTTTCTGAAAATCCATCTTCTGTGGTAGCAAATAATTTTTTTGTTAAAAATAAAACTGTTTGGTTGAAAATATATCTGTTTTAGTTGAGGATTTAAGTATTTTGTTCAAAATTCGGCCTTTTTGATTAAATTTAACTGTTTTTGATTAACATTGAAAATATTTCTTGGTAAAAATATCAACTATTACATTCATTTTTGAAAATTCATGTTTTCAGTTTTAAAATTAAGCTCTTTTGTTCAAAGTTGGACAACTTCCTTAAAAGTTTATTTTGTGGTGTATGATCCATATTTTAGGTAGAAGTCGTCTTTTTGGTTGAAAATTGAACTACTTAAATGAAAATTCGTTTCTTTTTTGGTTGAAAATTCATTTTTCAGCTGAAAATTTACCTATTTGGTTGAAAATTCAACTTTTTGTTGGAAAATAACTTTTTTTTCGAAGATTCATATTTTTGGGTTGAAAATTGGATTTTTTTTTATAAAATTGGTTGTTTTGGCTTGAAAATTCAAAAAGTTGGTAAAAAATTGAAATATTTGGTAGAAAATTCAACTGTTTTGTAGAAACTCAGTTTTTTATTGAAATTTTTTTTTTAATGGAAATTAAACTTTTTGATTAAAAACTCAATTATTTTGTTCAAAATTCATCTTTTTGTAGAAGTCTTGCCTTTTTGGCTTAAAAATTCAACATTCTTAAAAATACAACTATCGATTGTAAATTATTCTATTTCGGTTAAGGATTCAACTATTTTGTTGAAAATTTGACTTTTTTGGTTCAATTCAACTATTTTCGATTCAAAATATCAACTATTACATTTTTTGCTAAAAATTTATCTTTCTTGGTTGAAATTTATACTAATTGGTTGAAATTTGAACTAATTTGTAAATCACAGGAAACAATAATCACTAAATTCACGAAAAAAAATTAAGTCATCAAAAATTACCTAAAATAAGGTGGGGGGTGGTGTCATCAAAATTTACGGAAACTTATGAAAGGGGTGACGTGTTTACAAATTTCAGAAAAAAACCTTACATAATTCATGCATAGTCCCTATCTGAATTACGGAATACCGTACCTATCTGATTGTATCATTTTGTGGAAGACGCGATCTACGGACCAACCTATACCCTACAAATATGTGTAAAAATAAAAATAAAAAAATGACTAAAAATAAATGAAAGAATGCAGGCAGGTGTTGCAGGTGGACTTACCGATTACGTTGAGCAGGGCGAGAAGCTCGCAGAGGTAGTATCTGTACGCCCACCAATTGTGGTAGCGAAGATTCTCCCAAAGATAGTCCAAGAGCATCTTCTTCTTCGCCTTCTTCTCCCCCTCAGAACAGAGTCCGATGTCGAGGTCCATCATAAGAGCGTGAATCTTGCCGCCCTCCCAACCCTTCCAGAGCCATCGCGGCGTGTAGAAAAGTATCGCCTGAAAGGAGCAGATAAGGGAAGAATAAAAAAGGTAATTGCAATTTGCGCGAAGAAGCGCAGCGATCAATTATCCAAAGACAAGGAATCGAGAAAACTGCGTTCGGCATCCCGGCTGGCTGGTTATCCCCCTAGGAGCGTCGAACGCGGGATTTATTTATTATCCCGTACAGAGTGCGTATCAATAGGGAAAGATAAAAAAGTGTCGATAGCGCTTTTTTTCGTGTCCGGATAAATTCAAATTCAAGGCCGACTAATCCCTGAAAGGCTCGATGTCGATAAATCTCGACCCTGGGAATATAAACCTCTATGGTCTCTCTCGATCCATTCTGAGAGCTTGTAATAGATAATTACTTAGCCGAGGGGTTAATTACTCGGATTTTTGGTGTTCACTTAAGTCGAGGCCCCTCACTTCATCTGATTGCGACTCGCTCGAAAAAAACTTCTGAATTTTTTAATGAACAGCTTCTGAAAGCTTAAAGTCTCCCGAATTCAACGATATGATCACGTTTATCCGAGAAAAATGTTGTCAATAGTTAGAGAGCAAACCATAAAAAAAAACAGGCTTTTTCGCCCTCCTTTTGCAAGTGCCGACTTTCACCTGTTCCCAGAGAGCATTTGACGTAAGACAAAATCGGAAAAGATTTATAAATATTGTTTCAACATTGTTGGATGCAATACATTTTTCAAAATTCTGAAATATTCAATAATTTACTTTTTACTTTCAATATCTTGAGAACTAATGAAAATGAGATGCTGTTTATGGCTTCAAATGTGCAGTTTTGTTATGCGAGTGCAGTGCAATAATTAAATTCATGATAAAATGATTGTTACGCAAGATGTATCATTTTGAATATTTCTGACATCAATCAGTGTTGACACGTGGCACAGTGTAGCCAAAAGCACTTTTTGTGGACAAAAGTCTGTCTATAACCCAATTTTCAGTAGATTTTGACGTTTTTGTTTTAATGACCGTAAGGCTTTCGGGTATATCGCTTCGGTGCGAGAATTTCGATTTGGTTGAAACAAAATTTGTAATTTAACAGCAAAATAAACAATACTTTTATACTAAATTTTCAGATGCACCTTTTTTTGTAAGATCTGTAAATTGACTGAAGAAGAGCTTAAGTCAGTGTAATCACTATCTAGCAATAGTTTTCAGTAGGTCAGAGTGAGGAAAAAATTGTTTTTAATTTTTAAACAACTAAATGAACAAAAGCCATTCTTTGTGATTTGCAATGATTATTTGTTTGAAATTCACAATTTTTATATAGAATACGAGAGAAATGTATGTCTCATTATGACTATTGAACCATATCTGCTGCTTTGCAGCATAATATAAACAATTTTTATAGACAAATACACAGTTTTTGTATGTCACAATGAATAGGCTTCATTTTTTGCAGAATCAACCAAAAATGTTTTGTCAAATGTATCGTTAGTGACTCCTAGCTAAAAATTTATTTTCAATGACTCTCTGCTATGATAAGAACAGTTGATTATTTAAACAATTTTTATAAACAAATGTACATTTTGGTCACTTTTGCAAGAATAGCCTTATCTTTTTTTCTGGAATAAGTTAGAAATGTCTTACCTATTACTTTTTGTTGCCTTGTTTGTCCAATTAAAAAGAACTGTTTCTTATTTAAACAATATTTGTCTAGAAATGCACGATTTGACCATTTTTCAATGAAAAGTATTAATTTTCATGGCGGAATCAACAATAAATGCCTTGCCAATCATTCCTTCTTGTCACATTCTCTTCATTGGAAAAGAGTGTTGATTGTTTGAACAATATTTATAAACAAATTCACTGTTTGACCATTTTTCAGTAATACATTTTTTGCTGAGTTGTTGTCAATATACGATTCCCGATAAATACATAATTTGAGAACAGTATAACCAAAACCCATTACACCCTTCGTTAATACATGACCTTGGTTTTTTTAGCTGTGAACTGTGAATTTGTTTATGAATATTGTTTAAAAAATTAACAATTTTCCCTAATTGAGAAAATGTGACAAGAAGGAATAATTAGCAAGACATTTATTGTTGATTCCAAGAAGAAAATTAATACTTTTCATAAAAAAATGGTCAAACTGTGCAGTTCTACGTAAATATTGTTCAAGTAATGAACAGTTCTAGTTAATAGACAAATCTAGACAAAAAAAAATCTAGACAAACAAGGCTTAAGATTTATTGGTAAGACATTTCTAGCTTACTCCACGAAAAAATAAGGCTATTCCTGCAAAAGTGACCAAAATCTACATTTGTTTATGAAAATTGTTTCAATAATTAACTTTTCTTATCCGTTGGCAAAGCATCATAGTAAATATTCATTGGAAATACATTTTCAATTGATTTTGTGAAGAAAATGGAGCCTATTATTGAAAACATGGTTGAAATGGGCATTTATTTATAGAGATTATTTAAAAAATTGACTTTTTAAATAATTTAAACAAATTTACAGCTAGGAGTCACTAGCGACACATTTTTAGAGGATTTTGCAAAAAAAAATTTGCCCCATTTGTGGAATAATGTTAAAAATGTGAATTTTGTATAAATATTGTTTAAATAATTACTAGTTGTTATTATTTTAGAAAATAACCGTAAGAAATCATTGACGAAACATTTTTGGTCGATCATATTCTACATAAAAACTGTGAATTTCAAACAAATAATCATTGCGAATCACAAAAAATGGCTTTTGTTCATTATTTGTTTAAGACATTATGAACAATTTTTTGTCCACAAAAAGTGCTTTTGGCTACGTGGGCGGCACAGCGGACAAACGGTCAGAAAAATTCAAAATCATATTTCTGGCGTAACAATTATATCTTCCCATAAATTTAATTATTTTACTGCATTCGCATCACAGATCATTCGAATTTGGAAGACTTTAGGCTTTCAGATGCTTTTCATCAAACAATTCAGATATTTTTTTAGCAAGATTGCATGGGATTGCAAAAGATTGCATATATGTGATAAATAAGTATGGCATGAGATTATGAAAGATTCCATGGATTATAGGTAATTCGTCATAGAAAATCATTGCGTAAAAAACAATGATAGGATAATCAGCATTGGGATAAATAATACACAAATATTGAAGGAATTAACATAAAAAGTAGAGAAACTACAAAGGAACCATTTGAAATATATAAAACCTTTGAAAATCTCTTGCAATCCCTTGATACATTTGGAAATATTTTTTAATTCCTTAAAATCACTTAATATCTGTAGAATCGTTAAAAATCCCTCGTGATCTTTGCAAATCATGAAAAATTCTTTGAAATCCCTTGAAATTTTGTATACTTATTGAAATCCTCTAGAATTCCTTTGAAATCTCCTGTAATAATTGGACTTGCTGTCCAAATTTCAGTAGAAATCCCTTGAAATCTTTGGAAATCCTAAAAAATTTTGGAAATCCCTCAAAATTTGTTTGATCTTTTGAAATTATTTTGAATTCCTTAAAATAGCCGGAAATATTCAGAAAACGTAAAAATCCATTTGAAAAGTATAAATAACTTGGAATCCCTGAAATAGAAATTAAATTAAACTCACTCATTAAATTTCTTTAAAAAGTGGCTGAAATCTCTAGAATTCATCGTAATCTCTTCAAATCTTTCGAATCCTACAATATTCTTTGAAATCCTTTGAAATTTATTTAAGTTTTTGAAATCCTTACGAATTCTTCCTAAAATATTTGGAAATTTCTTGAAATTCGTGGAAATATTTTTTAATCTCTTGAAATCCTTTAAAATTCCATGAAACCCTGATATGTTTGACAATCTTTGAAACCTAGTCAAATTTGTTGACAATCTAAAAATTTTGCTTAAAATCCGTGGAAATTCTCTAAAATTGCTTGAAATCACTCAAAATTGGTTCAAATCCTATTTTATTCAAATCAATCAATAATTCGAATTAACCAAACCTTTTAGATTTTCTACGGCATTTTTATACAATCTTCTGACAATTTTTGAAATCTTTTTATGACAGTTTATCCAAAAATCAATTGTCAATAATGATAAATCATTAAAAATTTTCCAAGGAGTCTTGAGATAATTTTTTTATTCTCTTGTCACCTTTAAATATTCCTAAAAAAAAGTTTCTCAATTTTTTGTTCGAAATCTTGAAAAATATAAATTTTGTTTCAAATTTTGTGTTATCTTATCAAGTTTAAAATTATTTTTTAATCTTTTGAATACTTTCAAATGTCTCCTAATCTTATTCGAAATTATTGTAAAATTTTCTATTCTCACAAAATTGAAAAATTTTGCTGTACAATCTTCTACATTCTTCTTCGAAATTCTAGAAAATTATTTGCAATTTTTTGAAATCTTTTCCAATTATCTCTTAAAATTCATTTTTCGAAATGAAAATTCATTTTCAAAAATGAAAAATCAATTTTCCCAGGAATCTTGAGAAAATTTTGTATTCTCTTGAAATCTTTTAAAACTATTAAGAAGCTTCTTTTGTTTGGAAATCTTCAAAAAATGTGCATTTTGTTTTGAATGATTTTTCGAATCTTTTCTAAACTTCTGAAACATGGAAATATCTGTGAAGTGATTCAGAGTTGTCCGGAAATTGTTTAAAATCCTAAAAGATAAAAAAAATGTTCTTAAAATCCTTCAGATCCTTTTTCGACATATTTTTAATGCTTTCAAACTTACAATTAATCTTTTAAGATAAAGCCTAAATCATTTCAAATATAAGAACATAATTATTTTCTAACATTTAAAAATCATTTACAATTCGAATGTTCTCTTTTATCAATAATGTTTAAAAACAATCATAAACTAATGTTTAAGTGTTTATGAATAGAATCATTTTGTCATTTTTAAAACATAGGATAAAAAAGTTAAGAACAAAATGGTTAAATTTATTATTAGAGAATAATTTACCATTCAAACTTTTTCTTATAGTAATAAATGTTTCGAGTTGAAATTCCTCATTTGAAAATTATAGAAACAAAAGCAGATTTTAATTTTACATTTGAAAAAGTTGAATTCAATAAGAAAAGACGAATTTTCATCGAAATAGTTCAGTTTTCCCCAAAAAATATTAATTTCAAGCAGAAATCTTAATTTCCTACAAAAAAAATCGAAAATCCAACAAAATACATGAATTTACAACTGACAAAGACAAATTTCCACCAAAAATCAAATAGTTGATTTTTTAATTGAAAAATATAAATGTTCAATAAAAAATTGAAAAGTAGAATTTTCAGTTTAAAAAATTATTTTCAACAAAAAAAACTATTTTTGAACAAAATAGTCAAATGTTTCAAAAGTATGGATCAATTTTTAACCAAAAAGATAACTTTTCAAGCAAGAAGATCAATTTTCTACGGAAAAAACGAATTTTCAACCAAAAGATGCATTTACAACTAATTAGTTGAATTTTCAACAAAATACATTAATTTCTAACTAAGAAAGACAAATTTTCACCAAAAATAAGATACTTGAATTTTCAATAAAAAACGATATATTTACAATAAAAAATAGAATAGTTAAATTATTTCAACTAACAAAAAATACGTTTACAATAAAAATTGATATGGGTAAATTTTTAATTAAAAAAATTTATTTTCAACCAAAATAAAAGAATGTTCAACACAATAATTCAATTTTCACCAACACAGTTTAATTTTTAACCAAAAAGATGAATTTGAAGCAAAAACATTTATTTTATACCAAATAAAATTTTCAACAAAATACTTGAATTTTCAAGAAAATACTTGAATTTTGAAGAAAATAGTTAAATTCTTAACAAGTTACTTCAGTTTTCAAACAAGAATATGAATTTTGAAGCAAGAATCTTCATTTTCTACGAAAAACTACATTAAATTTCAACAAAAGACATGAATTTGCGACTATGAAAGACCAAATTTTAACAACAAATGCACTAGTTGGACTTTTAGTTTAAATAATAAATGCGGCATCAAAATAACAATTTTTCAAGGAAATAGTTGAATTTTCAACCAAAAAGATCAAGTGAAAAGATACATATTCAACTAAAAATGGAACGCTAAAATTTTCAAGAAAAAATATTATTAATTTTTGACAAAAAAAATGTCAACAATATTGTTAAAGTTTGAACCAAATAAATTAATTTTTTGCCAAAATAGTTTTATTTTTAACGTAAAAACATAAATTTTCAGCAAAACAGTTGAATTTTCAAGAAAAATGGAATAGTAACGTTACCGGTTAAGAAAATTACTATTCCAGAAAAAAAATTTCAACAAAACAGTTGAAAAATATTTGTGTTTCATATGTAAATTACTACGAATTAACTGGATTTACCTAAATTACAAGTGGATTACCCTGGATTGGATGTGGATTAGAAGCTGATTAAAAGTGAATTACTTGGATTACCTGAATTATTCCAGATTAGAACTGGATCACGCTGGATTAGAATTGTATTACTCCATATTGAAACTTGATTACTCCAGGTCAGACCTGGATTACTCTAGACAAGAACTTGATTTCTTCAGATTAAAACTGGGTTCCCTATATTGAAACTAGATAACTCTGG
Organism: Andricus quercusramuli; assembly: GCA_932178445.1. NCBI lineage: Eukaryota > Metazoa > Arthropoda > Insecta > Hymenoptera > Cynipidae > Andricus > Andricus quercusramuli. The sequence goes on along the minus strand of CAKNXH010001294.1, from coordinate 334,336 downwards.
ATTACAAGTGGATTGCTTTATATGACAATGGGATTTTTTCGGATTACAAGTGTATTACTCTGACTTACAACTGAATTACTCCTGAATATTGGGATTACTCTGAATTACTTGAATTGCTCTGGATTACTTGGATTACAGCGAATTGCAAGTGGATTACACCGGATACTGCGATGACTCGAAATTACTTGAGTTCCGCGAATTACAATGGATTATTCTGATGGCACCGAGTTACAAGTTCAGATAATTGAGCATTCGAGCGGCTTACCAGAGTTGTTTTCCCTCTTGATTAGACCTCTTTGTGACAAGACACTCCAGTCGATAAATTATTCTTTTGACCCATATAAATATATACAATAACAAGAAGATTGATAGACTACCTTTTCTTAGCACCTTTCATACCTTTCATCCCCTGGAGGTACAAATCAGCTTCGTAAGTGGGTCTAAAAGACGAAGCCATTAGCACTTACAATCAAAGAAGTGTTCTTCAAACTTCAGAAAGCCTTTCAAGGTGTAATTTGTCTTCTACAAGGTTGCATGTTAATTTTCAACTGTCACGTGTAAGTGACTAAAGAGTGTTGATCAGAAGAACGACTCCGCATATTACATCCTTTAATTCCCTTAAGGACTTCAGTGGAACAATAAAAGTAAAAGGAGAGTAAAGCTCCATATAAGAGTCATCATAAACGCTAAGTGGTTTACGTTTTTCATATGTTTGATATCTTGCCAACATGTGGCAGGTGACTTGCGGTAGGGTCATTATTGTTGATGGTACCTCACAGATGGCGTGTAATCGCCTGTCATCATTTCGCATTATAAATGAAAATTTAATCACTGAATTGTGCGATAAGTGATATACATTTTAGATAACTAGTATTAAGATTTAATAATTTGCGAAAGGTATTTTTGTCTACATTATATTTGTTCATCAACATAATTTTAATCTACTCAATCCAATTGATTTAAGATAAGTATAAAGGTAAGAATAATATATTATTGTTACTTTGTCTTGTTAGGATGGTCCACTAAGGATTCTTTTACTAAGATCAGCTTAGAATCACTGCATGCATTTAGTCACAACCAGTGATAATCCGCGGCTGCAACCAAGTTTGTTAGAAATACTCGCATTTGCCTGGTCGTTTGGCCAGGGGAGAGGAAAACTGCAGAAAACCACCTCCCGAGTTCAGCCGGTTCTCCAACAATCGAGTTTGAAGGCAGACATTCAACCTTATCCATCGAATGCATACAATCATCCTTCGCGTCAAACATCCCACTCGAAATTAGTAGTTAAAACGCAGCGTATACACAACCCATTTATACTTTGCACATGGTCACCCATCCGAATGTTATCCATAATTTTGGTAATCCAGAGTAATTCACTTCTATAATCTAAAGAAATCCCCTTGTAATTCAGGTTTTTCGAAGTAATGTAGTCCAAGTGAGTAACTTGTATTCCAGGGTAATCTAGGTAATGGGAGTAATTTACATAGGTAATCTAAATAGTCTTGAACTATTTTGTTGAAAATTGGTTGTTTTTTTGTTGTCAAAAATTAATGTTTTCAGCTGAAAACTTAAGTATTCCATTTTTGGTTCAAAATTGATCTTTTTGTAGTTGAGTATTTTTTTAAAAAGTCGACTTTTTCAGTAAAAAATAAATCTTCTTCGTTAAAAAATCATGATTTTGGTTGAAAATTCAACTATTTGGTGAAAAACTACTCTACCTATTTTTTAGTCGAAAATTCAACTACTTTGTTGGAATTCGTCTTTTTGGATCACAATTAATGTTCTTACTTAAACCTAATGTTTTTGGTTGAAAATTCTTTTTTTTTGTTTGAAAATTCATTTTTTCAACTGAAAATTTGACTATTCCCTTTTCGATTATAGGTTTACCATTTTTAATTGAAAATTCAATTATTTGATTGAAAATTCAACTATTTTTCTGAAAATTCGTTCTTTTGGTAAAAAATTGATTCTTAAAATTTTAAATGTAACTTTTCCATTTTCGGTAGAAAATATATCTTCTTGGTTGGAAATTGATAATTATGGTTAGAAATTCATTTAGAAGAAGTTCAATTTGTTGTGGAAAATTAAATTGTTTTGTTGATTTTCGTCTTTTTCGGTTAAAAATTCAACTATTTGATTAACATTTAACATTTTTTTGTTGGATATCCATCTTTTTGGCTGAAGAAAAAACTACTTTGATGAAGAATTGTTGTTCTTCAGTTGAAAACTTATTTTAAAACTAATTATCCCACTATTTTAGTTGAAGATTCATAATTTTAGTGAAAAATGAATCCCTTTGGTTGAAAATGTGACTGTTTTGTTGAAAATTCGTCTTCTGGATTGAAAATTCAACAATGTTTGGTAACAAAATTCATTTCTATCGCTGAAAATTCAACTATCATGTTGATAATCTGTTTTTTTTTTGTTGAAATTAATTTTTTGTCACTAAAATTTTAACTATTCCATTTTCAGTTGTAGTTTTAACTATTTTAGTTGAAAATTCAACTACTTAATTGATAGATAGAGTATTTTGTTAAAAATTCAGTTTTCTGGTCCAAGATTCTTGGTTTAGTTGAGAATAGTTTGGTTGAAGATTCAACTATTTTCTCAAAACTTCTTTTTTTTATTGAAAATTAATTTTTTTGAACGGCAAATTCAACTTTTTAATTTTGGGTGAAAATTTGTCATTCTTAGTTGAAAATTTCTATATTTTTGAAGAAATCTGGTTTTTTTTGTAGAAAATTTAGAGTTTTGCTTGAAAATTCAACTTTTTTTTTTTAACTCAACTCTTTCGTTGAAAATTCAACTATTTGATTGAAACAGCAGGTATTTTGTTTCAAATTCATTTTTTTTGTTAGAAATTTTATTATTCAGTTAATAATAAATCTGATTTGTTTATAATTGAATGATTTTGTTGGAAGATATCCTTTTTGATTGACTATTCAACTGTTTTGTTAAAAATTAGTTTTTTTTTGTAGAAGATACGTCTATTTTGTTGAAAATTAGTCTTTCTTTGTGTTGGTTGAAGTATCAACTATTACATTTTTCGCTGAAGATTTATATCTTGCTTAAAAATTAATCTACTTTGTAGCAGATACAACAATTTTGTTAAACAGTCATTCCTTGGTTGAAGATTTATCATTTTAGTTGAAAATTGAGAAAATTTTATAACTAGGCATTGACAATTGAATAATTTTTTATCTGGAAATGTTACAAAATATTTAACATTTCAAACCTAACTAAAAGAAAAACAATGTCGAATTGAAAGACTTAAAATTGTTAATTTCTAAACTGCAATCTTGTTTTGTAATCTTTTTTTAATTTTAATTTTTGAATGTAATATCAATTTTGACAATTTACACTAAAAACTTGGAATTTTGCATTTTTTAGGTTCTACAATTAAAAATTCAATAATTTACAGTAGAAATGTTTTCAATTTTGAAGATTTAGTATTGAAAGCTCGACATTTGATCTTCAAAATCACAAAAATTTAAGAATTTATATTTATACATTTTTTAAATTGAAGAGTTTTCAAATGTAAGTCTTCAAAATTTGAGAATTTTGAATTGCCAATCGTAAAAATTTAAGAGTTTTCAATTGAAACTCTTCGAAATTGCACTATTTGAAAAAAATTTAAAACTACACACCTTTAAAATATAGATCTCAAATATTGTAAAGTTTTCAATTTTTAGAATTTAAAATTGAAAATTTCTGTAATTTTGATGATTTAAGTCGACATAGAGAGTTTTCAATTATAAATTTGAAAAATTGAAAAATTTTGAATTGTAAATCGTAAAAATTGAAGTGTCTTCAATTATAGATCTTCAAAATTTAACTATTGAAAAAAAACTTTCAAAACTACATCATTTTAAATTCCACACATTAAAAATTGAAGAATCTTCAATTACTAATCTATAAAATAAAACTCTTTTAGGAAGATGTTCAAGTTTTTATAATTTCAAACTATAAACATTCAGAACTTTGCTTCCAATTCTTGCTAGTATAAAATCTTATATTTAAATGAAAGATACAGATTACTGAAAGCCGATTGAAATCATAATAAAAATTAACATTAAATAAGAATTTAATACAAGCCGATGTCGCTATTTCAATATTTATTTATATGATTATTAATTATATTTTATAGTCTCTTTATAAGATATTAAATTCTTACAATTTATAAACAATATTCGTTTTGTGGATTTTCGAATTCTTTGGTCATCATGTAAAGTGGGCTACGGGTGGCATTTTCATTTGTCAATTGTCAAAATAACTGTCAAGTGAACGAATCAGTGAAGTCGAATCAGCGATGGATTTATGACAACTTGACAAGTGAGAAGCGCCAAAAGCATAAGCCAATTCTCTAGCGCTTCTTTCAAATCTGAATTTTAAAATAAATCTTCCAAATAATTCTAAATTTAGAACTCGAAAGTATTACCCTAAATTAAACTTCTAATATTAGATTAAATTGATGAAACTGAAGTTCAAAAGTTTCAAGATTAACTCAATAATAATTGAAAATTTTCATGATTTAGAAGCCTTTGAAGTGACGCGCCTTCAATTTTAGAAACTTTAAACACTTTTACTGATTGAAAAACTGAAAAAAATGGACAGTTTAATCCTTCTGATCTAAAAATCACTTTCTATCAGCCTAAAAATGTTCGGTTCGACTCCAATATTCTATGCACACAAGATTAGGAATTTCCGGCCGAATGATAAAGTGACCAAATCTCTTCCAAGTATTTGATTAACATCCAGCTTAGTCAGTCCGAAAAATATAAACTCCCACGCAAACATTTTTTATTTTTACTGCATTTTTACTACTTTCCTTTACTTTACTGGAGACAAAAAAGAATAAAATCTCAAGTTCTGGGGTTAAATATTTGGCAAATTTTCATAAAGACAAAACCACAAACAAAGTGTACTCCTACGAGTAATGAATCGAGATCACAGTCCGTCCCCTTTTTTACCTTACTAGGCTATCATACACGCGCGCACGCGCACGCTAACTTTTTATTTAAATTATTTAAATTATTATTTTATTTTCTTTGAATAAATATTTACACAATATTTTTTGTATAATTGTATTTTATATTATTATAGTATTTAATTATTATAATATTTCTTAAAAGTAAAAGATAATACAGGTTATGATTAGAGTCTTGTTCGACTCAATCGACGTGAACTTAGAAAACCTTTCTAACGGCTTTCCTTCTCACTTAATTCATTGCTGAGATAACCACGAAAAAAGTGAGACGTGTTTTGAATACGATTTTTTTTAGCAGACTAACAATTCTGTCCGGTCCTGTACTCATTTCACAACATCACGAACATTTAAAAAATGTTATAATTGTAATAGACGTATTTTAAATATAAATACACATTTATTATACGAATTACAGCCAACATTCAACTACATAACCTTGAAGTAAATAATCAATGTAGGTTACGTAATTAAATAATACAAACAATTATTTTAATTGAAACATTAAAATAATTTTAAACTTGGTATTTTTTCCACTTTTGAATTTTCCAATCTGAAAATTTGATCAATTAATAAACTTTTAAACAAATTCAAGAAAAAACTGAAACATATGCATCATATAATTTCGAAACTTGAATTCAAATACTCAATTCACAACATCACAAACATCTAAAGGAATTATATAATTGAAATGGAGGTATTTAAAATATAAAAATAATGTCATGATGCAAATTATAGCCAATATTTAACTACATAATATTAAAGTAAATAATTGGATTATCTTAATCAATTCAAATAATTACAATTCAACCTTCATGTAATTTAATATTGTAAAAAAAAATTATTCAGTTAATAATTAATTTATCAGTTCAGAACATAAAATGCAATAATCAATTATTTTAATTGAAAAATTCAAATAATGTTTACTTTAAATTTTTTCCAAGGTTGAATTTCAATTTCTAAAAATTTAATTTATTAATAACCTTTCAAGCTAATTTCAGAAAAAATTAAACATTTGTGCATATAATTTATTTTAAAAATTGAATGCTGATACCCATTTCGCAACATCACAAATATTTAAAAAAATTATATCATTGGAATAGAAGTATTGTAGATATAAACAAACTTTCATTATACGAATTATAGCACATTTTCAACGACATAAACTCAAAGTAAATAATTTATATTCATTAATCGAGAAAAAATCAAAATTCCATCCATATGCAATGTAATATTGTGAAAAGGAATAATTAGCTAGTGATCAGTTAATCAGCACAAAACATAAAAAACAATACAAATTATTTTCATAAAAAATTCAAATAATTTTCACTTAATTTTCTTTTAAATCTTAACTTTAATTCCTGAAAATTTAGTTTCATATCAACCTTTTAAACTAATTCCAGCAAAAAAAATATGTACACATTATTTTGAAAATTGAATTCAGATACTCATTTCACAACACAAGCATTTAGAAAAATCATAAAATTTGAATGGCAGTATTTTAAATTTAAATTACTTTTATTATAAAAATTGTAGCGAATATTCTACTACAAAACCCTGAATCTGCATGTAATTTGATATTGCGAACAAAATCAATCAGGTAATAATTATTTAATCAGTTCATAGCCATTAAAGAATTATTTGCATTGGAATATTGAAATGATTTTCACTTTAGATATATATATTTTTTTAATTTGAACTTGAATTTCTGGAAATTTCATTCATTAATAACCTTTTAAAATTGATACTAACTCCAGAAAATGTAAATTTTAATAGAAAAATAACAGCGCATCAAGAAAATCGCTAGACAATGCAAACATATGCAACTAAAATTTTGAAAATTTAATGCAGATACTCATTTCAAAACATCACATATATATATATATATATATATATATATATATATATTTAAATTACGTATACGATTACTTGTATTGCCATGTTAATTGTAAATCAGCGGATCAAAATAAAACTTTTTATCCGCTCATTTTAGTTGAAAGTTCAAGCGAATTGAACCTCAGATATTCGAGAAATATAGAATTCCATGACACATTTACGGCTTTACTAAAGCAAAACTTCTTCAAAACAAACGGTTTGGGAATCATGTTATTTGGGCATTTTTTTTCAATTCAGAAACTTTATTACACTGGAATTTT
>CAKNXH010001294.1:296567-326796 GCA_932178445.1 Andricus quercusramuli | reverse complement strand
GAGTACATACCTCACAGGTTGTGCGAATTAATAAATTTATGTATCGAAACGGGAGAAGTCCCAGACGATTGGAGAAAAGCGATTATCGTACCAATATACAAAAGAAAAGGAGATAAAAGCAACTGCAGTAATTACAGAGGTATCAGCCTACTAAGTACCGTAAGTAAAATATACTCAAAAATACTTATCCGTAGGGTAATGGAAATTACAGAAGAGAAGATATGGGAAGTCCAATGTGGATTTATGCCAGGAAGGTCATGTACAGATCAGATATTTAGCCTAAGACAGATCACAGAAAAGAGCTTGAGAGTAGGAAAGAAAGTTTTCTGTGCATTTATTGATCTAGAAAAAGCATTCGACAAGGTAAATAGAACTAAACTTTGGGAAATCCTTAAAGAGTATGGAGTAAATGGAGGGCTCCTACAAGCAATAAAAACAATTTATACAGGCAGTAAAGCGAGTGTAAGGGTAAATGGGAAACTGAGCGACTGGTTCGATATTATGCAAGGGGTGAAGCAAGGATGCGTTATGTCCTCGTGGCTATTTATCATATTCATGGATAAATGTCTAAGAACTGCCCTCTTCGACGAAGAAGGTGTAAATCTCGAAACCGTCAAGGTACGTGGGTTAGCTTTCGCAGATGACAAGATTCTTATGGCAGAATCAATCGAGGACTTGCAAAGAATGTTGAATAAACTAAATACAAGCATGGAGAACATGGGCCTCAAAATTAACGTGAATAAAACGAAAATCATGGTGTTTGAGGGAAAAACCGAGAAAACAATGTGCAACATTGTCCTAAATGGTGAGGGATTAGAACAAGTTGACAAGTACGTATATCTGGGTAGCCTATTCACTAGCGACGGAAAAATAGATGGGGAGTTAGATAGGCGCATAAATAAGGGTAAGCAGGTTATCGGTAGAGCAGGATCCATCCTCAGAAATAAAAACATATCAAAAAAAGCTAAAATGGCCATACATAACTCTATCTTCGTACCAACTGTACTATACGGTAGCGAGACATGGACCTGTCAAGAAAAGGACAGGAGCAAAATCAACGCGATCGGCATGAAACCTCTCCGCATAATATGCGGGAAAACACTGATGGACAAAGTCAGAAATGAGACAATCCTCAAAGAATGTGGTACACAAGAGACACTAGTTGACATATGGGAAAGAAATCAGCTAAGGTGGTTCGGACATCTTGAAAGAATGAAAGATGAACGACTGACGAAGCAAGTGTATAAAGGTAAAGTAAATGGTAGAATGCCCAGAGGTAGACCGCCGAAAGAATGGTCAGAATCTGTGAATGAGACATTAATCCGAAGAGACGTAAGAAGCCATAGGAACAGAAGAGCTTGCGTGAAGAAATGCATGGACGTGAAGGAAGCTAGAGTAGTATGCCAGGACAGAAATGTGTGGCGACAAATAGTTTGTAAACAGAGTGACAATAGTGTGAATGGCGCCTGAAACAGAGACTTTGGATACTAATGGGCCCAAGTGGGGAACCATACATAACAATTTTGTGAGGTTCCTCACTTGAGGTGATCGCTAGAGAGATTGATCAGCAACCTGGGTCGGAGCAGTGTTGCGGAATGAACGTGTCATCTAAATAAATGACACGAGAATTCCAGATCGATCTAAAACACCTATCCCTAACACCTATAAAACTCCTATATACCTTATGCCCATATACCAACCTACTCTATACCTATTCACCTGTTTACTATTCCCCAACCGAGCAAGTCACGCCTACCCCGAAAGGGAAATGGCTTAATGGTATAATAATAATAATAATAATAATAATAATAATAATAAAAATACATCACATAAATGTAAAAAAATTATTGAAATACAAAAAATACATCAATCGTACTTTATAATATAGCACTGCGGTGGCGCCACGAACTGAGACTATTTTCTCATTCATCCAGTAGAATATAGTATAATCATATCGACTGAAATAGAACGCACATAAAAGATAGTAGAACATGTGTGACTTGATGAGAATTGTAGAAAAATTACTGAAATACTGAAATACATCGTATATTAAGAAATTCAATCATAATTTACATAATTTAAATGAATTTATAAAAATTAATAAAATACATTTTACGTATTAGGCAGAATGATAATTCAGTAAAGAATATTATTTATTTGACTTAATTATTGTGTATCTCACGTATTAGATAGCAAATATGTTACTAAATAGATCTGGATAGAGCTGTTACTGAAAATAGAAAAAACACAACATTCGAAATAATTATCGGTGATCGATAAACTTAGGCATTTACTTTTTTACTTCTGTAGATTTTAATTTTAAATCAAGATTGAAGAAATTCCCTACAATACCTAAAATCCAGATATGATGTTTTCGAAAAAGCATAATTGAGAGATGAATTGTGAATTTTGATAAAATCTCGAATTTTGAGGAGAATCAAGATCGATTGAATAATAAAAAACTGGTCCAGCAAAAAATTCATCTGTCACTGATGCTTTCAAAGAGGATAATTATGTCTTTCCAATTCTGAATTGATTACTGAGGAAACAAAGAATTGTGTTATCAAAATAAGATGAATCTGGTAGAAAATTGCTTTCTAGTGAAAAAGTAATCAAATGTCATTATTTGATTGAACTTGTAATTTATAGAATCGCAGGAATCACAATCCGTCACCTTTTTTCCCCTTCGCCCTTTTTTTAGCTTAAATTGAAAAAATTTCCTGAAACACCTAAAAGAGAGATTTTTGACACAATTTTCCCCTACGCACCCTTTTTTACTGAGTTTCGATTCATTCTTCAAGAATCATGAACAGAAATTCAAGAAATTTTAGAAAAGAAGACGCTTTGAAAGAGATTCTTCTTGATGATACCAATTTCAAATATTTCCTAAAAGATTTATTGAATAATATTTTATATTTAAAATCAATTCTACAGTTGCATGATTTTTTGAAAATAAAATAAATGCGAATACTGATTTTGAATTCAATTAGAAATTCTTTGAATTTCTGATACTTCAGGTAAAATGTTGAAATTTCCACAAAATAGATGAATTTTTCACCAAAAAGATCAATTTGAAAAAGTTTATATGTATTTTGAAAATATCATATAGAAATTAAAATTTTCTATCAACTTTTTTGATATAAATTTATAAGAAGTTTAGTAGTTTAATAAAAACTTTAAACTGTAAATTCCAAGAAGATTAATTTACTACCAAAAATGATTAATTCTTAACGAAAATTTTTGATATTTCAACCGAAAAAGATTCAAATTTCAAGTCAAAAACAGTATAATTCAACGAAAGACGAATCTTCTAGAAGACGGTTGAATTTTCAACTTAAAAATATGAATTTTCATCAAAAGAGTTTATTTTAAACCAAATTGTTGAATTTTCTTCAAAATTGGTCAATTTTTGTGCCGAAAATATGAATGTTCTTTAAACATTCAATTTTCAACCTAAAATCTGCCTTTTCAAGAAGGAAGTTAATTTTAAACGAGGAACAACGAAGTTTTAACAAAATATTTCAATTTTTTACCATATAATTTTCAGACAAGAAAGAATAGAAATCTCAACTAAATTGTTGAATTTAGTTTTTAACCCCAGTTGACTTTTCTACAAAATTGTTAAACTTTCAAGCCAAAAACACGAATGTTCTGCAAAATAGTTTAATTGTTAATCCAAAGTTCAATTTTTCACTAAAAAATCTAAATTTTCGGCCAGAAAGTTGATTTTCAACTAGAAACAATTAATTTTCAACCAAATAGTTCAATTCTTACCCATAAAAATAAATCTTCAACCAAGAAATATTTTTCAGTCAAGAAGGCAAAGAAATTTCAACTAAATTGTAAATGTAGAGAGAGACAATGTAGTTTAATTTTTAAGCTAAAAAGACCAATTTTTCAACGAGAAATATGAATTTCCAGCAAAGAAGGTTATTTTCAATAAAATAATTGCATTTTCTACTAAACTTTTTAATTTTCAACAAACAAAACAGAAGAATTCTTCATGACAAAAGTACTTAATATTTCAACCAAAAAGGATTCTATTTTTAAATTAAAAAAAAAAAACAATTCAACCAAGAAAGATTGTAATTTTTGATCAAAAACAGTTGCGTTCATAAAAGGGAAGATGAGCTCTTAATAAAACAGTTGAAGATTTTTCATTCAAGAAAGAAAAAAAATTTGAACCAAATTGTTGAATTTTCAAGCCAGAAAGACGAATTTTCTACGAAACAGTTGATTTTCCAACAAAATAGTTATTTTCAAGCAAATTACTGCAATTTCTACCATAATAGTTGAATTTTTAACTCAATAGGACGAATTTTTACGCAACAGTTGAATTTGCAACCAAAATGGATGACATTTTACCAAAATTGTTGAATTTTCCACAAAATAATTAAATTTTCAGGCAAATAATGAAATTCCTAACTAAAAAAGATAAATTTTCAACCAAAAATAAAATCGTAGACTTTTCTACCAAGAAGAATGAACTTAATATAAACAACAATAGTTCGATTTTCTTATTTAGTTGTAATAATGATTTTTTATATTTTTAAGGTATATAATAAAATACGTAAAACGGCCTATTGGAGAGTAGTAAGTTATATGTGACTGTAAAAGCAAAATTTTGGAAATTGAAAATAAAGTGCAAACTTTGGATTTAATTGTTATTAGTTGTCTATTTGAGAACAAAATTTAATCTCCATAATTTTGTTGCTTCCGAGAATAGTAATTTGTTTTAATTTTGTTTGCACTTTAATCTCTTTGTAGCTGACATTAAAAAATGTCTTGAACATCTGAAAGCTTTCAACTGACCAAAATACATTAGAAACAAATTCAAGGCAGTAGTTGTGCCAAAAAGCAGATCTCGGACAACAACGAATTTTTGAAAAATGATCGAATTTCAATAATTGATGGCTCATTTTTTCCGGAAAAACATTCTCTAAAACTTCACTGTTGATAATTCTGAAAAAAATCTTTTTATGGCTGAAATCGGAAAAAAAATTTCTTAAGAAAACATTTTCTAAATAAATAACTATATTCAAAGTTTATTGACTCATTTTTAAGATTGAAGACAGTATACTCATACGGAATGTTTTGCCCGAAAAAATAAGCCATGACTTTTTAAAATTCAATCTTTTTTTGTTTAATTGGTAACAGCGACGTAAGAAAAAATTCAATTACAACAGCTTATCGTTAAAATAATTATTTTTCGTAAGCTTCAAATTTTGTTCATAAAAACTAATGTTTTTCCTGTTATAAGACATAACTGCGATGATATCATTTCAATTCTTAAAATCATAGATAATTTTTTTCTCAGGGACCTGATTCTTAGCACAAGTGTCTCAACCATCTAAAGAAATAAAAACAGCAACATTAGGTTTTTTGAACAATCATGTTTGTGCTTTTTTAATTTTCCATTTATTTCTTGTTCGCTTAGAAAAGTACGGTAAATAGCGCAGGTTTATGTACTAAAAATAATACACTAAAAAAAAGTTGAGGAAATCAAAGCTTGCTGAAAAAATTTTTAAGAAAAAATGACTAGAAAACTTGTTGAGAAAAATGCGCTACTGTTAGGGGGCGCTTTCGTTCAATATTCGCGAGTTAAATATACATTGTCAACATTTTTTTTATAATAAATTGAGTCTCCTTTCAGTACCCTTTTTTCGCGAAAATTTCCTTTTTAAGGTGCCCATCCGCCCGTCGTACTAGTAAGGGGAGTGAGGGGAGGAAAAGTAGCGGAAGTGCGGGGAGAAGCAGTGATAAAACGTGAGAGGATGGGAAACAGGGGGAGTAGGGGAGAGGGAGCAGGAAAAGGAAAGTGATGGGTGGTGGTGGAAGTGTGTGGGGGAGGGAAAGTAAGGTTATGGGAGGTAGGACATGGAAAATTAGGGCACGGAGGAGAAGTGAGGTAATAGATGGGATAGTAGGGGAAGTGGCGGAACTGGGCGAAAGTAGGGAGAGTAGGGAAGGGGACGTGAAAGGAAACAGAGGCAATAAGGAAGTGAGGGTGAGTAGGGGAAAGGATCAGAGTGTGGAGGAGGAGTGGAAAAATTAAAAGTATGGGTAGTAAGAGAAGTTAAGGAAGTGTGGGGAGGGGAAATAAAAGGATGATAAGTATGTGAAGTGAGGAGAGGGGACGTGAGAAGAAAGAGAGGAAGTTGGGGGATTGAGGGGGTTAGGGGGAGCAGCAGTAGGGGAAGTGAGGAGTGGGGAGGTAGATGAGGAAGAAGTAGGGAAAGTGAAGGGGAAAGTAAGAGGAGGAATAGTAGGAGAAGGGAGGGTAAGTAGGAGAAGTCGGAAAGCGTGGAAAGGGGAAGTGAGAGGAAGGGGAATAGGTAAAACGAAGGGCAGTGGGGGGGTATAGATGTGGGAGATTCAGACGACGTAATTGACGTCTTAATAGACTACGAAACCTTTTTTTGTAGGCATGCGACTACTTTGAATAATTTTTTACTTAAAATTGAACTGCTGAACCGCTGTTTTCTCTGTAAACAGTAAAAATATGAGTGGTGGCGTATTTGGGGGTGAGAGGATGGAAAGAAAGGGTTAACCAGGAGCCAAGATGCTAACGAAGATTCAGGATCCTCGTTTATTCTGGGATATAAGCGTTATAGGGAAAGATTTACACACGCAGGTGCGTGACGCGAATATTCTCGTAACGAACGAACGAAGGAAGGAAGGACATTCAGGAAGAGAAGAGAATTGCATCGCGTTGCGAGGAGTCGTCGTTAATTATCGACTGTCGGGTCTCGATTCTTCCTGTTCTTCTGGTGAGCCTCGGCACGACACAACCATTGAAGCTGAAAGGAGTAACGACAGGGCGGGAACAATGGACAATGGGAAAGTGCCCGGGAACTCGGGAAGCGTGATGGCGAGGAAAAGAAGGTCGGATTTTAGCGCTCGTTCAACGAATTGCTGTTAAACGTTAAGCGAAGCAATTATTTGTGCTGGGAACAGAATCTAGCCCAGCCACCTAATATTCAGTTCAGACATTGTTTCCCTATTTTCAGATCTTAATCTCCTCTTTTGCTAGCTGCCTTCTTTTGTTTCGCATAGGCCCGATGGAAATATAAAAATCACATACTAACAAGGAGATATTCAGAGTTGGGATTGAAAAAAAAAACTTATCCTTTGCCTCTCTTTCTCCACTCCTTTCTGTCCTATCTTGTCCTGTCTTTTTCGATCATATCCTATTGTCTCATCCCCAACCCATGCCTCTCAACACATCCCATCTCCTATTTCACCTTCCATCACTTTTCTATACCCTCCTCGCCTATACTTCACCTCTCCTTCCTTATCTAACCACCCCTCCCCACTATTATTGCTCTCCCACTTATCTTCACACTTCACCTCTTTCACTGCTCCTACACCCCCATCTCTCATGTACTTCACATTTCTTCACTTCTCTAACGACTCTACCCCTACTTTTTCCACTCTTCTTGACCAGCACCAGTGTTCCCCACCTCTCTTCCCACTTACCCTCTTTCACTCTTCCGCGTCAATTTCAACACCTGTCCCCTCCTTTCGTCAGTTCCCCTACATATGGCCTTTCATCACTTCCCCACACCCTTCTCACCCCTACTAAATCTCTCCTCACATACTCCTTTTCCTTTTCTCCTTAGCATGCTACCCCTCCTCTCAATCATTTCTTATCCGCCTATCTTCCCACTTCTCCTCTCTTCACTCACCTAACCCCCCACCCGTACTTCTTTCAATCCAATTCTACTACTCCCCCTCCTCATAGTCATTGATTCCCTTCCTATCTACTCACGTCCCCTCTTTCACTTCCGCTCGTCAAAGTTCCCCACCCTTCCCTTCTTCACAAATCTTCACTTCCCTAATCACACCTCCGATATTTCCGCTACTGCATTTCCCGACCGCCATTTCTTTTTTACCTATCTTCTCACTCTCCCTTTTCACTTCCCCTCGTCAAATTCACTCTACGATTTCCCTCCTTCCATCACTTCCCCATATCCTACCTCCCTCTACTTCAGCTCTCATCCCTTCCCTATTCAGACATTTCCTACTTCTCCTACCTCTTTTACTCCCTCTGCCATCACTCATCCATCCTCATATCTCCTACCTTTTTTCCCTATTCCCTATCATCCAGTACTTCACTTTTTCTCAGTTCACTATGCGCCCCTGCCCTGTTCCCCCTACTTCTTCTACTACACTTCTTCTACTACACTTCCCCTACTCTCCTTCCCATCATCATTGGTCCTCCACCTATCTCCCCACTTCCCCTCTATCCTCTACGCTTCTTCCCCACCATCATTGTTTCTCCACCTCCCTCCCCACTTCCCCTCTATCCCCTAATTCCCCCATCCACTCCTCTTAACACTTACCCTCCTGGAAAAAATATACAACAGATGGTCGAACGAACAAACGGATACCCAAACAAAAATATAAGGGGTATAAAGGTTTCTGTCCGAGGCTATGAAACCTTAAAAACATTATTTTTCAACAACAAAAATTTATGTCAGTGAAAATGACAAGAAGGGTGATAACTTGTTTGAATACAAAAAAGTCGATTGTGACAAAAAACTCACCGTTTTTTTAAATTTGGCCTTTTGTAGGAAACACATCCTGTGATTTTTATGTGGGCTAAACTATTTTCGTGACAGGAAAATTTTTTTTCTTGGTTGACATTTCTACTACTTAATTGAACTCATTTGTTAACAATTCATCTTTTGGTTAGAAATGCATTATTTTAGTTGAAAATCTATCTCTTTGGTTCAAAATTTAACTCTTGTTGAGAATTTGTTTTTTTTTGCAACAAATTATTTATCTGTATCAAAATATAAATTAAAATTGTTCTATTGTTGTTCAAAAAGTATTTTATTGAATTTAAAATTCGACTATTTGATTGAAAATTCATGTAGATTGCTGAAAATTCGTCTTTTTCAGAACAAAATTAATCTTCTTGGTTATAAATTACTGTTTTTAGTTGAAAATTCAACTATTTGGTTTGGAATTATTCTAATTTGTTAAAAATAAAAAAAAATTTAATAAAAAGTAAGTATATTAAATGTATAAAGTTTTGTTGAAAATTCATCTTTTTGGAGGATTCAAATATTTTGTTGAAAAATCGTCTTTTTTGTTAACTCTAACTGCTTCTTATTTTTAAAATTGAAATCTGTTTTTTTTTCAAATATAAACTATTAGATTTTTCGTTGAAAATTCATCTCTTTTGATTGGAAAATACGAAGTATCTAGTCGTCCCGAATTTTCAAGACAACTAGTCCATCCCCTTTTCCAACTCCCTAAATTTTTCGAGATGACTACAAACGGCCTAAAAATTAATCTACTTTGTAGAAAATTGAACAATTTTGATAAACAGACATTTTTTTGTTAAAGATCTCTCACTTAAGTTTAAATTTATCTCTTTTGTGGCAAATTTAACTTTTTTTTGGCTGAAAAGTTATTTTTTAACTGAAAATGTAACTGTTTCATTTATAGTTTCATGAATTTATATGCAAATTCATATCTTTGATTATAAATATAACAATTTAATTTTTTGTGAAAAATTAATTAATCTTTTTTAGTTGG
Source organism: Andricus quercusramuli (assembly GCA_932178445.1). Taxonomy (NCBI): domain Eukaryota; kingdom Metazoa; phylum Arthropoda; class Insecta; order Hymenoptera; family Cynipidae; genus Andricus; species Andricus quercusramuli. Next base: position 317,247 of record CAKNXH010001294.1, on the reverse strand, counting down.
AAATTCAACTATTTGGTTAAAAATTGATGTATTGTGTTGAAAATTCGTCTCTTTTGGTAGAAACATAATCTCCTTGGTCAAAAACTCAACTATTGTGTTTAATTTTTGTTGTTGTTTTAAAAACTTAATTCTTAAATGGAAAATATAATTATTCTATTTTTGGTTGAACATTCAACTACTTGGTGGAAATTTTACCTTTTTCAATTGAAAATTCAACTACTTGGTTGAAAATTTGTTTTCGGCACAAAATTAATCTTCTTCGTTGAAAATTCAACTATTTGGTGATAAATTAATCTTTTTCGTAGGGAATTCAACAATTTTATTGAGCAGCTCTTTGTGCAACTGTTTTGGTAAAGAACTCATTTCCTCAGTTGAAAATTTAACTAGATTGTTGAGAAATCGTTTTTTTTTTTTTACAATTATTTTTTTCAACTGAAAATTTAATTACTTGGTTGAAAGTTAAACTTCTTCGTTGAAAAATTAGATTTCTGATTGAATATTTTTGGTAGATAATTAAGGTCTTTGCTAGAAAGTTCATCTTTTTGTTGAAAAAACGATTTGGTTGAAAATTCATGTATTTGCTTGAAAACTCGTCATTCCGACAAAATATTAATCTTCTTGGTTACATTTTTTTAGTTGCAATTGCAACCACTTGTTTAAAAAATAATCTAAATTGTTGAAAATTAAACAGTATTGTTTTAGAAAATATATTTTGGTTAAAAAGTAAAATGTTTTGTTGCAAATACGTCTTTTTGGATGAGGATTGAACTTTCTTCTTTTATAGTTGTACATTCAACTTTCTGGTTGAAAGTTCATATATTTTGTTGAAAAATTCGTCTTTTCTGGTAGATAATTAATCTTTTTGGTTGCAAATTGAACTGTTTGGTTAAAAGTTCATCTATTTTGTTGAAAATACAAATATACTTTTTTAATTTAAAAAAAAAAATGACTGTATTGGATTGAACTCTACACTTTCACACGTTTTCCTGTAACTTCAATGAAAATAGTTGTTGAACTTCCTTCTTGTAAGGAAGCTATCACATCCTGAAAGTTGCAAAACAATACTGAAATGTGGAATACGAATAACGTAGTAAAATCAGGAAGAAAGCTATTGCTACTTCTCTTCAGCGATATTTTCCTAATATCATTGGCGTTGTTATTGCTCAATTTTCTAACACTTACGCTTTTTCCATTGAACATTAAACTACGGTGAACGGGTCGGAACCAATCGGAACAACCGTGGAACGGATTTATCTGAATTGAAACGCGCGCTATGGTTCTTCACGGGAATTTTCGGATCAGTGTCAATGCACCTATTGAGTCCAAGGAGCGGAATATAGTTTTTAGGTAGTTACTGTTCAGTTTCCTGGCTTGGGGCCAGTTTGCTTATTAAGATCCAAGTATTACGTTCACAGCGTATACAATTATACATAAATTGGCGAAATTCTATGCGTGGGGGAAACAGCTCCTAAAAATGAGCCTAAACTAGACTCATGAAAATTTTCAACCAAAAAACAGTTACTTTTTAACGACATTCTTAAATCTTCAAAAAAATATACAATCTTTCATTGAAATAGTTCAATTTTCAATCAAACACATGAATTATCAACCACCAACATTAATTTTCGACTGGAAAATTCGATTTTTCAACAAACTACATGAATTTTTATCAAAAAATTTAATTTTCAACCAAAAATATGAATTTTCAACCAAGAAGATTCATTTTCTACTAAAAAATACGATTTTTCAATAAAATACATGAATTTTCAACGAAATAGTTGAATTATTGAGTAAATAAGATAAAATTCTAACCAAACAGTACAATTCTCAACTAAAAAGGATCAATTATCCAGTGCAAAAAATCAAGTAGTTCAATTTTCAGTTCAAAAATTAATTTTCTAATGAAAAATAACGAATTTTCAACGAAATATTCACATTTAAAAAAAAATATATCAATGTTCAAATGAAATTAGGAATCTTCAACTGGAATAGGTTAATTTTGAGTTATAAAATAGATTCTTAAGTAAGAAAAAAACGTATTTTCAACCAAATATTTGAGTTTTAAACCAAAGAGATAATTTGTTGACGAAGAAGATTTATTTCCTAAAAAAAAAGATTTTTCAACAAAATACATCAATTTTCAACAAAGTAGTTGAATTCTCGGCTAACAAAAAATAAATTTTCAACCGTACATTATAATTTTCAATTACAAAGGATAAACACTTCAACAAAAATTGAACATTTAAATTTTCAGTTCGCAAATTAATTTTCAACAACAAAAAAACGATTTTTCAATCAATTGTTTAAAGCTTAAATGACACAGTCAATTTTTAACTAAAATGAATCTTCAACTGAAGTATGTTGATTATTCATTCAAAAATAAATGTTTAACTAAAAGACAGTGATTTTTCAAGAAAAAATGTTAATTTTTTTACCATAGAAATGAGTTTTCAACAAAAAATGTAATAAATAATATTTCAAACAAAATATATTTGTACTTAAAATTAGAAGCAGTTGAAAACCAATAAAGACGAATTTTGAAAAAAATAATAGTGGAATTTTAAACTATAGAGGAAACATATTCCGCGGAAAATTGAAACTGTTACATTTTTTTTTGCAAATTTTACTGTTTCCTGAAAAATTCGTCTTTCTGGGTCGGAAATAAGATTCTATCATTTGTTTGAACATTCATCTTCATATGTTGAACACTAAACTATATGGTTAAGAGTTGAACTGATTTGTTGAAAATTCACCTCTTTGGCATTAAAGTTCAACTATTTGGTTGGAAGTAAGAACAACCGTTTGGTTGAAAATTAATTTTGTTGAAGGTGATAATTCAACTGTTTGATTAAAAATTTATCTTTCTTGGTTAAAAATGATTATTTTTGTTTGTTAATAATTCATTTTTTTTGTTTACGAGTCAATTGTTTTCTAAAACGTTTGACTTTTTAGTATAAAAATTCTACTATTTTCTTCAAAATTCATCTTCCCAGGCTGAAAATTCAACAATTTCAGTAGAAAATTAACTTTTTGTTGAGCATATATATTTTTCTGTTAGGAATTCAACCATTTTTTGTTAATTCTTTTTTACATTCTCATCAGGAGGGTATTAGGTTTTTTGAAATTGAAAAATTCTATGTGCGGATATTCATAGTACTCAAAAAGAAAAACAATGTATCCTAATGGCTTTTTTAATAAAACAAAAATTACTGGAGTTGTAGCATTTACAAAATTCCAAAGAACAATCGAAAATGAACATTTGAAGCCACACAACGCACGATATGAAAAAAAATTCGAGAAAAGAAAAAAAAAATTTTGAACACCCTACAATATCGTTATGAGACTTTTTTCAATTGTCTTGAAAAATCGAAAGTTCAAATTTAATCGCACAAAAAAAATGAAAAATTCCATTTGCGGTAAAAATATACAAGATACAAAAGAAGATGAAGAACAAAAATTGTGCACTCAGAAAAGATCTAGAAATTTGTTATTATTAACTTTTTGATGGGACGCGTAGTTTTTGTTTCATTTGTAAAAAACTGATTTAAGAATAAAATAAATTAAATTTTTGGACAAACGACACTAACCACGAAAAAAAATTAGAAGACAAAAGTTGTTCACTCAGAAAAGAGCTACATATTTCTTATTGGTAATTTTTTGATAAGATGCGTAATTTCTGTACAATCGTGAAAAATAACATAAACAATAAAAAAAATTGTGGAAAAACGACGCAAGGTACGAAAAAAGATGAATAGACAAAATTTATTCAACCAAAAAAGATATACAAATTTCTTATAAATTTTTGTTATTAGAATACATTTAAAATAGAAAAATTAACTTTTTGGAAAAACGATACATGCTACAATAACATTTTCTCTAACAAAATTTTTCGCCTAAATTACATTTACAAATTTTCTTAGAACCACTTTACGCTAGGATGCATATTTCTGGTTCAAATCGTAAAAAATTAAATTAAACATAAACAAATTACAATTCATGTAAAAATGTCACAAGTTGCAATAAAATGAATAATAACAAAAAATTTTTTTCTTTTATAGTATGCGCAATTTTTTCAATTATAAAAACAAGACAAGAAACATACTTCTGTTTTTAATATCAATGCATGTTATGAATTGTAATAATATAAATTTATTGAAATGATACATTTTTCAGGGTAGCGGAGAATAAAATTTAATGCAAAATATGATATTTGTTAAAGCCGGAGGAGCTTTAACAAAAGAGAATTCACAATCACCAAATTACAGTCGTCGATACTTAAAACTTTAATTTATAGTAGAAATTACATCTTTTTTGGATAAAAATGTAACTGTTTGGTTGAAAGTTAATATTCTTGGGTTGTGGATTCAACTATTTTTGTGAGAATTCGCCTTTCTTACCTATTTATTTCTCTTATTTAAAATTTAAATCTTTTTGGATGAAATCTCTACCAATAGGTTATTCGTTGAAAATTCATGTTTTTTGTTTGAAAATTCAAGTTCTTGATTGAAGAACAGTCGATCATACAAATTTTTTCCAGATTCATCGTTTCAGTTGAAAATTCATCTCTTTGGTGGAAAATTCGTTGATTTTTTTAGTTGATAATTTTTTTTTATTGAAAACAATCTTTTTTGTTAGAAATTAATATTTCCGGGTTTGAAAATTCCACTATCTTACAGAAAATTCGTCTTTGGCTTAGAAAATACATCTCTATGGTTAAAAGTTCAAATATTTTGTTGGAAATTTATCAATTTCTTTAGTACTTTTTTTTTTAATTCGATCAGTTGGTTGACACTTTAATTTTTTTGTTAAAAATGCGTCCATTTTCATTGAAAATGCATTTTTTTTATTGAAAAAAATTTAATAAATAATTTGAAATTTTTTTATTGTAATCTGAAATTTTATTGTTTTACTCTGTTTATATCAGATTTGATATTGAAAATATTACAAGAATAAAATGCTGCTCTTAAAATATTAATATTCAGGTAGAATGAAATACTGATCAGGGAAAAATCAGGGAAAAGTCAGCGAATTTTGAACACGAAGTTTTTCAGAATACTTGAGCGAATGATCTAAAAGTGTAAATTATAATCATATAGCAACAAAATTAATGGCATATTTGCGTCATTTACGCCACTGGACACGCGACGAAGAAAAGATCCAACATCTGCATACTGGGCAAGTATGCAAATACGTGTACAAAATAATCACGTACTTATTCTTATTTCATACAAGCAAGGGAGTTGCCTCATTATCCGCATATTTATCGTTTATTTTATTTAATTTTATTCAATTTATTATTATCGCATGCGATTCGACGAGTTATGTATTGTACTTAACACTAAATATATATGATAGAATGACAAAAAAGGAAATGTTTATTATAGCAGCAGGTAGCACTCGCGTTTCACTCCTTCATTTCCAGATGTAAACACCGTGAAAGATAGCCCATTAACGTAAAAACATTGCAGATTTTCAAAGCCTCAAGACATAAAAATTGTGCATAATCTTTTGAATCTTTTTTCCCCATTTCTTTTAACAAATTATCGAACTAGAAGATTAATTTTTTACTCAAATATTCGTATTTTTGACAAAATACATAAATTTTCAAGTGAATTGGATAAAACTACCAAAAATTCATTCGTTAAATTTTCAGTACAAAAATCAATTTTTCACCAAAAAGGAACGAATTTTCAAGAAAATAGTTGCATTTCCAAACAAGGTAATTAAATTTTTCAATTCAAATGATGAATCTTCAACCTGCATAAATAAATTTTTAGTTGAACAATAAATTTTAAACCAAAAACCAACGATTTTTAAGAAAATACTTATATTTTCAACCAAAAAGATCAATTCTCAACTAAATTGATGAATCTTATACAAAAAATGAGTTTTCAACAAAATTGTTGATTTTTCTACAAGTATATTGAGTTTTGACCAAAAGAGACTAATTCTCACTAAAAATGTGAGAACTAATATTTGAACCAAAAAAGATTTAAATTTTTTAATTAAAAGCAGTTGAAAAAAAGACGAAGCTTCAAGAAAACAGTAGTTGAAGTTTCAACTAAAAAGGATAAATTTTCAGTTCAAAAATTAATTTGCACAAAGACAGAACAAACTTTCAAGAAAATAATTAAATTTGCAACCAAACAAATAAATTTTTCAACCAAGCTGATGAATCTTCAACATGAATAGTTGAATTTTCAGTTGGAAAACCAATTTTCAACCAAGAAACAACGATTTTTAACAAAATAGTTGAATTTTCAATGAAAAAGATTAATGATCAATCACGAAGATTCATTTTCTACTGAAAAATACGATTTATTAACGAAATAGATGAATTTTCAACGAATGAGTTGAGTTTTAAATTAAAAAAGACAAATTCACATTCAAACTATTAAATTTCTAACCAAAATTCCCATAAAAATTTAATATTTAAGTTTCCAATTTGAAAATCAATTATCAACCAAAAAAGAATGGATTTTCAAGAAAATAGTTAAATTTTGAACCAAAGGGATGATTTTTTCAATTACATAAAATGATGAATCTTCAGCCTGGATTAACAAATTTTCAGTTAAAAAATAAATTTTCAACCAAAATGACGAATCTTCAACTGGAATAAGTAAATTTCCAAATAAAAAATAATAATTTTTCAACCAAATTTTTAAATATTTTGACTGAAAAGATTTTAATTTTAAATAAAAAACAGTTGAATTTAATAAAAAAAGCACGAATTTTTAAGAAATTAATAGTTGCATTTTCAATTAAAAAGGATAAATTTTTATTTCAAAAATCATTTTCAACCAAAAAAAAACAAATTTTCAGACAGATAGTTAAATTTTCAAACAAAGAGGTGAATGCCCTCATTTAAAATGATGAATCTTCAACTGGAATAGTCAAATTTTCGACTAAATAGATGAATTATCAAGGATGAAGATTCATTTTCTACTAAAAAAATCATTTTCCAACAAAATACATGAGTTTCCCACAGAGTAGTTGAATTTTCGACTAAATGAAATACATTTTTCAATAAATAATTGAATTTTTAACTAAAATGGATAAATTTTCCGCAAAAAATTAAATAGTTACATTTTCAGTTCGAAAATTAATTTTCAACTAAGACGTTGAATCTTCAGTTCGAAAAGGTTAATTTTCAGTTACAAAATAAATTCTTTACAAACAAAAAGTTCGCTATTTTCGAGAAAAATCAAGCTTATTTTTTCTATTTGAGAGCATCTCCTAATAATGTTGAGTCATGTAAAAACTGTGGGAAAGTTCTAAATTTCAAATTTAAGAAAGTAGTTTCTCTGACAGATATTAACGTATCGCGACAAGATGAACATAATATTGATTTTTCTTTAGTGATTAAATAATTTTTTTATTTCAAATTGATTAGCAATTCCTTGATCGTAGCTCTCCATTTTTTTTTTTTTTTTTTTTTTTTGAAATTTGTCAATTGATCAATTGAACTAAAATGAATCTTCAACTGAAGTATGTTAATTATCATTTCAAAAATAAATGCTCAACTAAAAGACAGTGAAAAATACTCTAAAAAATTTTTTTCTAACAGAACGGTTTTGAATTCTTCAGAACTAATTCAGTGTATTTGTAATTGTTAGAGTGACAAAGAAATTTAAAAAAAATGAGTGAAAAATCAAAGTAACATAACTTCCTGTTTTCATTTTATTTGAATACAATTTTCCATATTTGCTCATCAATAATAAAATTACACCTGACTAGAAATACGATCGCTTAGAATTCAAGGATACATTCTAATATATACTTCACGACAGTTTATAGATTGAATATTAATATTAAAAATGTTTATTTATATTTTAATTAAGATGAATCTCATTTAAGGAACTCATTTATAATTCAATACATCTCCAGACAATTTTTTTGTTCCAAAAAATTCAGAAGTAGTTTTTTATAAAACCTTATTTTTATTCTATTTAACAAATTACAAAATATTTCAAAGTTTTCGAAGTTTCAAGGAGATTCAAAATCAAATTAACATTTGAAAATATTTCGAACCATTTTTAACAAAAGGAAAAAATTTACATTGATTCTTAATTTTTTTATGTTAATATAAAGAAAATATTTATAAATATTTTAAACATTTTTAAGTGATTTTTTTAATTTTCCAAGATTACAAAATCATACAAAATTTTATAATAAATTTAAGAAATATTTAGAAGTTTTGAAAACACAAATAGAACTTAAAAATTCTTCAAATGTCAACTTTAAAATAAAATGTAGATTTTTTAAGATTTCGAACAAAAAGTTTTTATTTTTTTGAAGAAGTTTGTAAGGTATCAATAGCATATAGAATTTATCGTGAGATTTCCAAAATTTGAGGAAAAACGAATCCGTAAGATTTGAAGACAATTTTAGGAATTTCGAAAATTTATCAAATATTTCCTAATTTTTTCCAAGCATCAAGAAATTTTAAACATCTTTTAGGCTGACAAAAATTTTTCCTAAAATTCTGTAAAATAAAAAACAAATCTTGGAAATGTTCTACATACTTTTTCGACTTACCTGAAATTTTCAAAAATATTTTTGAATTTTTTGAAGATGCCTAGCAAAATTATATTCATATAACTTTGAAACAAATAAACAAAGAAATTAAAAAATGAATAGTTATTCAGAATTTTTTTTTTTTACACGTTATTTTTTCCTTCAAACTATAATTTGCAAAAAATTTTGTTCTTTCTGGACTAAAAAATCGTTTGTGGTTAAAAATTCAACAATTTTGTTGAAACTTCGTCTTTTCAGTTTCAAAATTCAACTCTTTTTGTAGGATTTGTTTTTTAAATTAATGTTACACCTATCTGGTTTAAAATTAAAATCTTTTTGGGTTGAGGAAAGAACTATTTTGTTAAAAATTCGTCTTTTTGGATGAATTTTTAATTTAAAATTAGGAATCTTTTTCAGTTTTATTATCAGCTATTATACTTTTCGTTAGAAAGTAATTTTTTGTTAAAAATTTAACAAGTTTATTAAAATTCAAACTACTTTCTTAAACATTCAGGTATATAGTTGAGGAATCATAATTTTAGTGGAAAACTTGTATTTTTTGGTAGAAAATTAATCTTCTTGGTAGAATATTCATGTTTTTGGTTGAAAATTAACGTTCTTGTTAAAAATGCGTCTTTCAGAGTAAAAACGTGAACATTTTTTGTAGAAAACTGGTCTCTGTTAGAAAACATTTAATGTTTTTTGGTCAAAAATACAACCGTTTGAAAATAAATCTCGTTTTGTTGAGGATACAACTATGTTTTGATTAAAAATGAAAATATTTTTGGATTGAAATATCAACTATTACATTTTCCGTTTGCAAATTCTTCTTTTCTGTTTGAAACTTGAACTATTAAATTGAAAATAAACTTTTTTGTTGAAATTTTTATTTGACATATCTGAAATTCTCAAAAAAAAAATTCGAATTTTGTCAAGAATCGCAGGAAAGTTGAACTTATATAACCTTAAAAAAATTGAACAAAAAAATAAAACAAAATAGTTTTTTTAAATTTGTATTCTACATCGTAACTAAAATTGCTGGTTGAAACTAAGAATTAGTTGAGACATTAGCTATTATTTTTGTACGCCTCCTACTAATGCCTGAAAAGACTCGTCATGTTGTTTCATAATCCATGGATTATAATACTTCGCCTTGCATCTAGCAGACTATTATTCAAATTTATCGAGGATGGCATTTCTCAAGTATGACAAAATTACGCGACACCTTGCACACTATCAAGCTGCATAATCCAAGCATTAAAATAGTTAAAAGTGGGCAATAAAGGAAAAATAAAAAGACTAGCACAAAAAACCCTCACAAGGTTCAAGGCGAAGAATGAACTTCTTCACTAAGAACAATTTTTCGGTGTGTTTCAAGCATAATTATAATAATCTTGAAAGATCTATAAGAGCCTCACAATCTTCGATTCATTAGTCGCTCCTTTGAAAGTGAAACAGTTGATAAAAATAATGAATATTATTATCTTTGAATTCATTCATTCATTTTGCACACATTAAAACTTTTATGTTTCCGCCTTAGGTTGATCCAAAAATGCATTGCAATTTTTTGTTGAATTCCCGTACATATCGCCCCCAAATTTGTTAGAAACCACAACAAAATAAATACATTTTTTGTGTGACAAAATTATATTCAGAGGATCCACATCCCGTGCATAAAAGTGACTTTCCAGACTTGTGTCCAGTTAGGGCATTGTCTAGACCGTCTAATCTAGACGAACTTTTCAGGCCCTAATCAGGTGCTGGCTAGCCCATCAGGACCAAAAAATTTCTAATTGTCTAATTCAAATATTTTTTGAAGATTTGCAATAAGAACCAGAGTGTTTAAAAGTATCACATATGAAAAATGTACATTAAAAGCAAAGAATTCTTTTTTCATCATATAGACACTTCTACTCAGCACCAAAATAGACCGCCTTGGCAGTGCCACATTAGCGGTCAGAATAGTCTATCCTAGCCCCGAATTGTTCCAGGATAATTTTCTACACAGGACATAAATTGTTTGAAGAAATTATTATTGTCTTTAGCAATCTCCTCAGAGAATGCAGTTAGAAAATCAAATTTTTTTCGATTTTTTCAACTTATATCTTCATTTTTTTCAATTAGATCGGAGCAATAGTCAATTATATATAATTGACTATGACTATATATATATAACATAAATAATTGTTCAAATATCATTCGTTATTATTTATGAAAATATTCCCTTAGAATAATGCCAAAAAGTTGCAGCTTTCTTTTAAATTTTTCTCTTTTTGTCAACTTTTGAATTAGAATGATGTAATAATTAATTGAAGTTAACAAACATAATTGTGTGAATAATTTATTATCATTTTTAATAATATTCTCTTCGTATAATGTTAGGAAGTAGCGGTTTTTTCAGAAATTTTCAACTTTTTGCCCACTTTTCAGTAGTTAGTCAGGTAATAATTAATGCAAGTTAACCAACATAATTTTTTCAGAAATGCATACTGTTTATAACTATCATATTTCAACCAATTTTTCAGAAAGATGCATTTTTTCTGGAATGTTTATCTTTCCATTTCTTTTTAGCTATGGACCAATAATAAATAAAGCATAGAGAGAATCATTCATCGAACAATCTCTTTTTTTTAATATACTTATTATAATATAATTTTCCTTGAAATAATTACTGCGAGCCTTTTTGTTCAAGCTAATATTAACATTAATATTGAGTATTTGTTCCTAACTAAAAAAAAAAAAAGCTGAAAATTTCGGAAAAACTAGCAACTTGCTAGCATTACTCTAAGAGAAGATAGTTATAGATAATAATAAATTGTTTAAACAATTACGTTCGTTAACTTGCATTGATTATTACCTCACTAAGTGGAAAGTGGACAAAAAGTTAAAGAAAATTCGTTTAAACAATTATGATTGCTAAATTTCATCCATTTTTGTTAACTTGAATCAATTATTGCCTCACTCAATTGAAAATACACAAAAAGTGGGAAATTTTGGAAAACTTCATGTTTCTAGCATTATTCTAAGAGGATTTTATTATAAATAGTAATAAGTGCTCTTAACAATCATTCCTGTCAAATTTAATTGATTATTGCTTTGCTCTATCCAAAAAGTTGAAAATAAGTTGGATATTTTAGAAACAAAACCGCAAATTTCTAACATTATTCGAGGAGAATATTATTAAAGATTATAATGAATTATTTAAACAATTATATTCGTCAACTTGATTTAATTATTAACACTCTAATTGAAAAGTGGACAAAAAGTGGGATATTTTAGAAAAAACTACAACTTTTTAGCAATATTCTCAGAGAATATTATTATTAAAAATAATGGTTTGAACAAGTTTTTTTGGTTCAATTTAATTGACTTTTGCTTCACTCTAACTGAAAAAATGAAAATAGACTAAAAAATAAACATCTAATTATCAGTAGAAAGTATTTCATGTATTAGAAACCATTTTTATTTTTAAAAACCGCAAAAAACTCATAATTAGCGCCAAAAACTCGAAAAAACCAAAATTTGCATTTGCGGGTTTTTTTGGAACCCTATAAATCAGACTTATGGAGGTAATATTTAAAAATAAATTTTTGATTCGTATTCTATGGTCAATCGTGAAGAGAAATATTGAGTTTTAAACTCGATTCACCTAATAATGATGATCCTGAATAAAATTTATAAAAACGTCTTTTTCTTATGGAAAATACATAATAAATTTCATATGGTTTGCGGATCCTCTAAATGCCAATTTTTTGAAAAATCTATGTTTTGTCGATTAGAACGAAGAGGGCGATATACAAAGAATTTTTATTTATACCTTTTTAAAATTGAACAGTTTTTAATTGTAGACCTTTCAAATTGTAGAAATTTAAATTGTAAAACTTTAAATTTGAAGATTTTTCAATTGGAAATATTTACAATTAAAAATTCTTAAAGTTTTGAGAATAGCAATAATTAAATTTAGAAAATCTAATTGTACACGCGTTTTTTATCTTTAAAATCGTCAAAATTTGAGAATTTTATATTTATATATCTTTAAAATTGAAAATTTTCCAATTCTTCAACTCATCAACATTGTAGAACTTTCAATTGTAAATCGTTAAAATTAAAGAGTTTTTCATTTTTATAATTTACAATTTAAAAAGTTCTGTAATTTTTACGCTTCAGATTTGAAATTTCTTCAATTTTGAAGAATTATAATTAACCAAATAAATAATTAATTTATAAAATTTCTAATATTTAGAACAAATTTGTTCTTTTTTGGAAAAAGTTTACCTAATCTACAAATTGTTGATTTGAAACATTAAAAATTTTCAACTCAAAATCGTTCAATATAGTTTTTTCAAATTTGAAACCCTTTAAATTCTGAATGATGAATTATTGTTTTAAAAATTTTCAAACTTAATATCGAAAATTTTGTTTGATAATGAATTTTGAAATTGTTTTATTTTCAATGCTAGAAAATGAAAATTCAGAGACGTGAACACGTGCAACACGTATCAATAGTATGATTTTAATCAAATCTCTTATTAAAAGCTATAGTTACTTTTCAACGAACCGTTTAATTTAGTCGAATTCCGTATGTTTTCACCAAAATATAGAAAGTTTGATTTTGACTTTTGACTTTTGATTTTGACTTTGATCACTTCCTTTACATTTTAATTAAAAATGCGTATCTCCCTGAATTTTTATTACACTACATAACTTTTTTTCTTATAGTAAGAAAATTTAGATAGCAAATGGTTTCGTCGAAAAAAATATTCCTCAGTTGTCTCGTTGTTTTAAATTTTATTTTTAAAACGCCTCATATCACGTTTTGAATACTGGAAGAATAATTGAAATATTTGTGTCGAATATTTATATACAATTTTTTTAATTGGGTAGAAATACATAGATTAAGAATATAAAAATGGTTTAGAAATTTGAAATAGCTCAAAAAGGTTATAAATATTTTTTTAAACTCAAACTTTTAAGTAGTTTATGGAAATAATATTTTGTGTACTTTGAAAAATTCAGGCTCCACAGTAAATTCTACATGAAAGTGGAGAGTTTCAATTGATTTTATTAATGCACAGTCAACAAAGTGTGCAATCCGTGATATGAGAGATTAAAAAAATAATAAAAAGAGGATAACTTCGCGGATTATCTTCAACCAGACTATGATGGTTGTTAAATTTCGTTTACTATGAGTGAACACTTGTTATGAGTATAAAAAATTATTGAAAACAATGAATATTATAATTTAATTTTCAAAATGTATCCATAGGTACATGGATTTGAACCCCCACATGCTTGCCCGCATGGCAAACTTAGGCATGGCATTCAGTTCACACGACCATTCTATAGAATTTTCAAATCTGTTCCTAGTTTCTGTTATATGAAACTGTTTTTTAAATTAAAAATACATTTCTTAGAGTTTAGACAATGCTGATGTTAGTTGTTGGCTTTAGGGTCAAATATTTATAATACAATTTTATTAAATTGTCTCAAATGTTTCGGCACACAATGATGGTCCTCATCAGTGGTTTTTATTAATTCTATAACAATCGATTATTAAACATAAATTTTTTGAGAATCCTGTTCTCCTAATTTGCTTCCTAAAATATGTGACTGATAATTTATTTGCTTGTACAACCATTTTTTTTGGTCGATGTTACTATCCGGTTTCTCCAAGTAACAATGCAAATTTAGAAATATTAACAATAAAAATGGTTGAATCAACTAGTAGGTTCTCAGTATCATATATTACAAACGAAATTAGTTGAACCCACTATTGTTTTCAACGATAACTTCTAAAAATGATAAACCCTCTATCTACCAAAGAACATCCCTTACTTGTAACAGTAGAACAAAGATGACCCACTGATAGTACTTGTGCTGTTTAACTAAAGGATGTGGTCCATGACCATGCACTTCCGTTTTTGACACCCCACTGTTCGAAATACCAGGATAAGGAATAGCTTGACCAAGGCTTAAGTTGAATGCGTGCACCATGCTGTAGGTTGTGTGTAGCCAACAAAAGGTTTCAAGAACAACCTTGTCCACAGAGCCTGCAGACTCGCAGTGTATCGGTGAACCGGAGATGCTCTTGCAGACCAAGGTTAGACATCCTGCAAGTAGGAGGGCGACTGTTGCTCGGTAATGCAGTCGAAATATTAAAGTATCCTCAGTAACTCTTGTAACTTTGAAAAGTGATCTGATCGAGCCAAAGATGTCTATCATCTTCAGCATTATTGGCATTTTAGCCGCCAGTATTAAAAAAATTAACCCAGTCGATTGCCTCAAAAATGATATCCAATTCGCATTGGGGAATTATCCTCATCCGAAAGATCTCCTTCGACCTCCAGGTCGTCCTTTCTATCCAAAAGGACATTGTACTGACCTAGGAAGACCTTTAGCTTCCTCTCCAAAGCAAACTTTCGCACCTTTATCACTATCATTGATTTATTAACTACTCCCTTATTATCTCTCATTGTTCTTTAATTTCAAAAATCTTCACTCCCCCTTGTGCTGGCAAAACCTGTTTTTCTTTCTGAAGCATTCCTTCGAAGCTTTTTTCTTTCGTGTCGTAGAATGCGGTTATTTCATTTTCACCGACACTTAACTCGCGATTTATTATAGATGTCAGGAAGGATTGGATTGTGAGATTACACTTTGTTAGATGACAAGTTTTGTAATGATAAAGGATTCTTTTATGAAGAATGTGATTTTCCAAAGGGAGTATTTTTAGTGAAGATTTATGTTTGGAAAGAAGGGTCGTTTTGTAGAAAAGAAATGAGAATTTTCTGTAAAGAAAGATAATAGTCGAGAGAAGAAAAGACACACGTGGGACACGGTAGCAAGTCGTTAGAAGACTGATCGGACTTGAGGGGCATCCCTTGGCCTCGACCAATGCTGAACACATAACTTATATTATCTTTCAAGTTTCAACCCTCGCCTTAGACCATGACACGAGACAAATGTTAAGAAGTTAAAGGAATGTCGTTTGACGATTAGCGCACCTACAAACGACGAATTCGTTCCTGTTTCGACGATTGGAACGATGGTCAAGGGAAGCCCCACTAAAGACGTTGTTGATTGTGTCGAGATGCCGTCATCGACCTGTTGTACAAGATTAGGCGAATAACGAAGATAAAAATGCTAGAAACACAACTTTTATAAAAGAGATTCGATAAGAAGTGCTAAAGGCTTGTTTAAACCAAGAAATCGACTCTTGGAACGAAAAATTTTACCACACATGTGTCGCACTCCTCTACTATTGCTACTTTTTTCTGAGTAATACTATACAGCGAAAATCTTGTTTTTGTTAAATCCTAATTTGCGTACATTTTTAATCTTCGAAAAAAATGTAATCCTAATTTTTGGCTTAATACGAGACTTTACCGAGTTTACCAAGAATTTCCTCTAATGAACACAATTATTGTTCGTTTCAATTAACCACTATTCACAAATGGAAGTTTTGAAGTACCAAGGTTACTACAATTTTCAATAATCCTGAAATCTAAAACTCCTTGAATTAATATTTTTATTTAAAAAAAAAATTACTTTTTTTTATAAAAGTATTTTAGGATACACTTAAAGCATTCAAAGAAAAAATTCGTTTCCCTTCAATACACATTTGAAACAAGTGTGATCGCCGTTTTTTTTACAATTTTCATTATGGAATAGGAAATGAGAAATCTTATTTTTGCAATAAAAATGTATGCATATACAGATAAATAATGATAGATAAATACAATTTTTATAAATACATTCACGTTGGCAAATAATTTCTGAATTAATATAAATTTTAACAAAATTTGAAAAAAGAATCTTCTGAAATATTTGAAATATCATTCATCAAAGTATAATTTTTGCAATTCGTATCACACTTATTTCATTTTTTTTTTGTAAAGAAAAAAGCTATCTTCTCTTTCTCTGAAATTATAAACTCAGAAAACTACATTATGAAGGTAAAAATATTTGCTGCTTTATGCTACAAACTAATTTTTTTGTTAACCTAAATTCTTTTCGTGAACAATATTTAACTTTATCATTAAGAAGAGAGCTCTTCTTCAGATTTTCTTCTTAAATTTTGAGATTAAAAAAGCTCAAGAAAAAAAATGAAAAAGAAAAAAATCAAACAATACACTTCATTCGTAAAAGAAGTGAAATGCTTTCTATAAAAAGGGTTCGAAATATTAAAAAACGTAAGATTACAAGAAATGCGGACTGCAAACAGACAAATCCCCCTCCCCCGCCTAATAATTTATCCAGTTTCTAATGTTTATATTTGTTTGATAGAAAAATGAAAAAATTCTTTGAAATTTCAAATATTTCAAGTTATAACCTTGGTACACCACTACTTTTTATTATTTTCAAGAGAAGTATTTAGGTTTTATTCCATTATTCTGTAAAAAATAATTTTTAAAAGATTTTACGGCATTTTCTAAGATTTCCGAGGATTTCAGTAATTTTAAAAAGTTTTAAAGGATCTCAATAAGATATTTTGATGAATTTCACAAGATTTTAGGCTAGTTTAAAGCATTCCAGGGAATCTTCAAAAAATAAAAAAATGTAAAGGAATTTCAAAAATTGTAATGATTTTAAGGCATTTGAACCAATTTTTTAAAGGATTTGAACGAAGTTTATAAGATTTCCGAGGATTTCAGTAATATTAATTGATTTTGAAGGCTTTTAATTAGACATTTTAAGGAAGTTCCAAGGATCTCAAACGATTTCATAAGCCTTCAAATATTTAAAAGAATTTCAAGGAATTTAAAGGAATATCATGTAAATTCATAAGATTGCTAGGTATTTTATAATATTTTAATTAAATTTCAAAAAATTTATTGACGAGAATCAAGGTATTTAAAAGCATTGCAAAGATTTGAAGACAGATTTTTCAATATTTTAAGGTGCTTCCAAAGATATAAAAATTTATTTTAAATTTTGAAGAATTTCGAAGGCTAAAAAATTCTACAGGATTTTCAAGGAATTTAAACGGATTTTATAAGATTTTCAAGAATTTTAGTAGTTTTAAGAGAATTTAAAAGGCCCTCAATAAAGTATTTCAATGATTTTCCAAGGTCCTCAAAGGATTTCAAATATTTTAAAAGATCTCAAGGAATTTTAATGAAATTCCGAAGAATTTGTTCACAAGAATTAAGGGATTTTAAAGCATTTCAAAGATTTGGAGAGATTTTCAATAATTCAAGATATTTCAAAAGATATTAAACATTTTTGAAGATTTTGAAGATTTTGAAGATTTTGAAGAATTTTAAAGTCTGTGGAATATTGTAAAAGATTCCAAGGAGTTTCAATCAGTTTCACGAAATTTCAAAGGGTTTGAGATTTAAGGGTTTCCCGGTATTTTAAAATATTCCAAGGAATTTTCGAGAGTTTTAAAAACTCTCCAGGGTTTTCGAAATATTTTGAGGTATTTTGAAGGATTCCAAGGAATTTTCAAGAGAATTGAAAAATTTCAAGGAATTTCATGTTTTTATTCATTGTGGATATAAACTATATATCACTTTTCCACCTGGGTTATCAGATTTCATGTAACTTCTCAGAATTTCAAAGGATATCATAATATTTTAATGACATTCCAAAGATTAGAAATAATTTAAAAGATTTTAGTATATTTGGAAAAAATATCTATAAAAACAAAGTTTTGTCACCTCTTTTGAAAGGATTAATCTTTTACTGAAATAGATGAATTTTAAACAAAAAAGATGAATTTTTAACAAAAGATTAACGTTTAGCCAAGTTGTTTTTATCTTCAATCCAAAAGATGAAATTTCAACTGAAATGATGAATACTTAACAAGAAGACAAAGTTTCAAACAATAAGATTAATTTTGAAGCATAAAGAATAATTTTCTACCAAAAAATTCGTCTTTTTAAGAAAATAGAAGAAATATAAACTAAAAAAGACAAACTTTCAACCAAATAGCTGAATTTTCAGTTTAAAAAATTAAAAATGATGAACCATTTACTGGAATAGTTTAATTTTCAACTGAAAATGATAATTTTTCGCCCTAAAATTGAATTGTCAAATTTCAAATTTTGTATTATGTTAAACTAAAGAGATGAATTTTCAACTAAAATTTTACAATATTCGCCTGGAATAATTACATTTTCAGGTTGAAAAAAAAAATTTCTGTTCAAGTAAAAACGAATTTTCAACAAAATAGCTCACTTTTCAACCAATAATATAAATTTTTCATTAAAATTATGAATCTTGAACAGAAAATAATCAATTTTTAAAAAAAGAGTTTAGCTTTTAATTCAATTATTAAATTTGTATTCCAGAAAAGAGGAATTCGCTGAACGAGAAATGTAGTAGTTGATATTCAAAACAAAATTAATTTTTAATCAGAAAAGAGGCTTATTTGAAGACAAAAAAGTTTTAGTTTCTGTTTAAAATTTAGGTTCAATAATGATTGTTGTGCCTTAGGTAAGCTAGATCTGAAAATTATGAGTGCTGCCTCAAAAGTGTGAGTTTAAAACATGAAAAAAGACTTTAAAATCTTCTTCGAAACAACCTCTTTATTCGTAGCAACAATTAAATGAAAATTTGTAACCCAAAAATTCGATGTAGAAGTTGTAAATTAATTGAAAAATTTTTTAACTATGTACATTATGGTACGTCGACTTTCATGTAACATAGTCTGCTTTCAATATTATGTTTAAAAAAATGATGTTGACTGGAAATTTCCAGCTGTTTTCAAAAAGACCATAATTTTCGATAGATACCAGAAACTTTGATAAATTATATCATGAAAAGAGGCAATAAATAGTAGTGCAAATAATTTTACATTCACTTGTTGGTAAGAATAACAAAATTATTTCAAATGAGACTATTATTCAACTTTTACCCTGTTTGAAGCAGCATTTATAAGGCAGCACTTGGAAAGTTAGTATTAGAAAATCTAATTTTATTTTCCATGAAAGATTTTATACAATAATAATAATTTTAATTTTTTAATTTCTCAGAACGCTGATAGTCTACCTAATTTCACGAGTTCACATTTTGGCTGCATTGAAAAAATAGATGACCTTTCTTAATCAAAACTCAAGAATCAGCAGAATGTATTAAAAAAATTATGTTTTGTTAACCATTCATTGCTACTCATTGAATTAGAAAGTTGGTACTACTAAGCAGATTAAGTAGAAGGCCCTTACTAATTAATTTAGTAACATAAATCATAACATTTCATTTATTCAAAAGTGATAAAATTACCAATTCAACAGTCAGATACAATTCTACTAATTCGGGTTTAGAGAGTAAATAATTTGAATTATCAATTTAGGAATGTCCGAATTTACCTCACATGTCCGAAATTATCCCGTCTGTCGGTATCTGTTAAGTGAAACCATTTCTCGGCCAAAGTAATCATACTTTGGTTCAACGATATCACCTTCCCGAAGACATGTCTTTGGCACCAAAAATTAAAAAAGATGACACGATGAGGTGGCACCTGTACAATGGCGTCACGATTCAACTGCATTATATTCAAGTAGCATAAAGATAAAAAAAAATAGAGTGTCTAGCTAGCCCCTGGCACATACGAGTCATGATCGTTGATTGAGCTTTGGCGACTGGCCCACGGAAGAAAATGTGAGGGAAAGAGGAAGGACTGGAGAGAGGGTGTTGGGGATAGGTGAGAACGTCGTCTTCTTCGTCGCCAAGGCATCCGGGTCATTGTCAAACTAAAGTTAGCCACAGTCTGGGGTGGCAAAGAGTAAGAGACCTTATTACGACCTCGACCGATTAACTACTCTAACTTGTTTTCATCTTTCCATTGCACCCCTGCCCTGGTCCTTCCTCAACTCCCAAATTAATCTCGAATAAATCGAGCAGGAGTTTTTAAAAAGAAAGAGAAAAGATGAGTTAAATCTGTTGAATCTAAACAAGTGTTTCCATTTTTTTGGTTTCTCTCAATGCTACGAGCTTCTTGAAACTGAAGTTCGCAACGTTTGATATTATATTAATATCAATACAACATTTTTGTATTTTATAGTATCTATCAGTCAGTCTAAATGTTTGTGTGATTCATAACATATGATGACCTTGTGAAGCTCTTCGCCTAGGGTGATTGCTAGAGAGATAGATACCTGTGTCGGAGCAGTGTTGCGCAACGAACGAGTTGCTTAAATGAAGGTTCGTCCATAAACTATGT
>CAKNXH010001294.1:285612-296467 GCA_932178445.1 Andricus quercusramuli | reverse complement strand
CCCCCCCCCCCCCCCCCCCCCCCCCCCCCCCCCCCCCCCCCCCCCGCGAAAGTAACGTTACAAACTTAGATAACATTTAGTATGTTTCCTGATTATAAATTTTTAAGAATTCTTTCTTTTCCTAAGACAAACCCTTTCTACCCTTTTTTTTGTTGCTAAAATGCGAAATTAATATTACCCAACAAGAAAAATCAACTACTTTTGGTTGAAAAGTCTACTGTTATATTTTTGGTTCAGAGCTCATCTCGTTTTCTTAGAAATTCTAGTATTTGATTGAAAATTTTATTATTTTCTTGAAAATGCAACTATTTTATTAAGAAGTCATCTGTTTTGGTCCGAAATTCAGCTAATTGGTTGAAAGTTGAACTACTTTTTTGAAAATGCATTTTTTGTTGTTGCAGATTCATGTTCTTGGTTGAAAATTTAACTATTTCAGTTTTCGAAAATTAATCTTCTGTGTTAAAAAATCATATCTTGGGTTGAATTATTTTGTTGCAAAATTAATTTATTTTTTAGAATGAATTTTTTTAACTAACAATGTAACTATTCCATTTTTTGTTGGAAATTTATGTTTTATTTAAAATTGATCTTCTCTAGTTGAAAATTCATGTATTTGGTTAAAAATTCTTTTTTTAGGTCGAAAATTTATCTTCATGGTTGAAAATTCATTTTTTTTACTAAAAATGCAACCTTTTCGGTCCACATGAATCTCGTTTGGTTAAGGATTCAACAATTTGGTAAAAAATTAAACAATTCGGTTAAAATTTTTTCTTGTTAGAAATAAAAATATTAGAACATTACTTCTACAAGTCCATTAATTACTTCTTGCTGGAGAATTAATTTTTTTTTCAAATTCAAATATTTGGTTCAAAATTAAGCTTTTTAAGTTGAAAACTCAACTACCTGGTTGAAAATTGAACTATTTATTTAAAAAAATCTTAAATTCATATACTTAGTTGAAAGTTTAACTATTGAGTTTTAGAACAAAATTAATTTCCTTGATTAAAAAATCATTTTTGGGTTAATCATCTTAAAAAATAATAATAAAGAATAAATAAAAACATAAAAATCTGAATCTAACTCATCTTTCTTTTTATTCATTTTTTAAAGATTCGTCATTTTAGTTCAAAATTCACCTCTTTTGTTCATAATGTAACTATTTTGTTAACAGCTCGTTTTTTTTCATTGAATTTTTTTTTTTTACAAATAATGTGACTATTTCATTTTTTGTTGAAAATTGATCTCCAGTTGAAAATTAATGTATTTTCTTGAAAATTCATCTTTTTTGGTCGAAAATTATTCTTATCGGTTTAAAATTTGTTCTTTTTGGTTAAAAATGTATTTGTTTGGGATCTAAATTAATATGGTTTGATTGAGGATTCAACAGTTTGGTAGAAAAGTAATCTATTCGCCAGCCTTGAAATAGCCAAATATTTACGTTTCTCGGCCCTTGGAATAAGCAAGAGTTCACTGTAGTTGTAATTATTTGTAAATTCTTGTAGAAAATAAAAACTACAATAAAATACAACAATGTACAATAAAATACAACAAAAAAAGTACAACATTCGTCCGAATAATAGAAAAAAGTTGAACTTCCCTGTAATTTTGGTTGTAATTTATTGTATTCATTTGTAGAGTCCAGTAAAACTGGTTTTCGTTTTTTGTACTTTTTTGTAAAAAATTTTCTGCTAGAGTTTCAATTAGAAAGTACATCTTTTCGATTTAAATTTTAATAAATAATCTTTCTCAAATATTTTCACGCAATTTTAAAATGAAATTTACGCCATTGGAATCGATAGATTATATTTTTTACATGTATATTTTCTCCCTCCTCTGGTTGAAATTTACGGCCTATTTTAATGCTTGGACATTGGAGTGAAAACGAATTTCCCGCGGTAGGGCATTTGTCGTAGCGTCGGCGCAAATTTATACTCCTTAGCCTCGCAATGTGAATAATTGCAGTCTGTATGAGATTTACGTTTCCCCAACTTTTTGCAAAGTGCAAAAGCGATCGCCATCCAGCGAGAGCAATTTATTTTCTGAAAGAATTTGAAATTAATTGTATGTCTTCCGGAAGTTGAGACCTTGCTCCCTTTCCTTTAAAAACCCATCAAGAAACTATATTTGAAGTAATTTTGAAAAAAAAAAACGTTCTCAGCGAAAATTTCTTGACCCCTTTTTGGATGACCAGGGTGTCTAGTAGGTTGGTCTAAAAATACGACTTTCAATTTTTGGTGATCGATCCTTCCCAAAAGCTCGGTTTTCAACAAAATAGGAAAACAAAGTACTTGTTATACATTTTTTGTAAATTTACGTATAGTGACCTCTTAAGGAATACTCGAAGAATAATTTCCACATAATAACTTTCAATTTTGACCCTCAAATCCCCTTTCATTGTGCCCGGAAAATATCCCAAATAATAAAAAATAGCAGCTTTCTATCAAATTCGTGCCGAAGACGGTATTTTTGTAATTTTTTCAACCTGAATAATTTTTAATTGATGAGTAGAAAGTTGATAAATGTCAAGAGGAGCACTTCTTTTTTTATTATATTTCATGAACATTTAAACAATTTTCATTTCTTGTAAAAAATTATTTTTTTCTGGAATTGATAACACAATTAACGAATGTTGAAAGTAATATATTTCTTAGGAATATTTGGTAATTATTCAAATAATTTTCATTTATTTAAACAAATTTTTTCCCCCTGCAAAGCGAGAAAAGTTATTATTCTCTGGTATTAATTATGCAATTAACAGACGTTGAGAGTAACATTTTTTTAAAAAGATATTCAGCAATATTTAAACAATTTTTATTTGCTTGAACGATTTTCATTTGTTTAAACAATTTTTTCACCTGTAAATCGTAAAAAGTTATTGTTTTATGCAATTAATAACTTATCTAACGAATGTTAAGACTGATATTATTTCGTTTAAGGTATTTAGCAATCATTTACACAATAATTAATCATTCACTTGGGCCTTTTCACAGATATACATATATACACGCATATATTGCCAGGGAACTTTTATAAAGTCTGGGAATTTTCACGAGCATCCTCAATTTTTAAAATTCGTTATATAAAACTAAATAATAATGTTTTTTATTGATTAAAACAACTTTTATAGTATTGGATTTATACCGATTTCAATCAAAATTCTTTTTATCCTTTATACTAATATCTCAAGAAAATAGCTTTCATTTAAAGTATTAATATGTTGAAAAGTAACTGGATTTTAAGTTTAAAGATTAAATAAAAATTTAATTGAATTTAATTATTATTCAAATTCATGGACTTTGGAAAACAAATTTAATCAATGATTAATGATGCTTTTAGTATTATTATTGAATTATTAATTATTTAATGGTAATAATTAATATATTTAGGAATATCCTATTATTATTTTTTAAAGCTTCCTAAATAAAACACATTACTTACATGCGTAAAAACTTGTACCATTAAGAAATGACTTGTCTTTTATGAAGCTGCTTTCCCAAATAAAAAAAAACAATTATTTGAATTGAGGTATTAACAGAACCGTTTTTGCACATTTGGATATTATGCCTAAAACTTTTTGTTTTGTTTTTTAAAAATCAATTTTTGAACTGAAAATATTTTCCATTCAAAAATTCGTCGTTTTTGGTAAATAACTAATCTTTCTTGGTTGAAATTTCCTCTTTATTGGTTGAAAATGCAATTTTTTGTTAAATGGTTATGTTTTCGGGTAGAAAATTCCACTATTTTACAGAAAATTCGTATTGTGGCTTGAAAATTCAACAATTTAAAATAATTTTAAATGAAGTTAAACTATTTTCTTAATTTTTTTTTATAATCTGTCTTTTTTGTAGAAACTTCGTCTTTTGGGTTAAAAATTTGTCTTTTTTGGTTCAAAGTTTGAACTACTATAACTACTATTTTTCGTTGAGAATTCATCTGTTAAATTGAAAATATAATTATTTGGTTGAAAATTGATAGTTTTTAGTTAAAAGTTTAATTATTTGGTTGAAAAGTAACTTTTTTGTTGCAAATTATTATTTTTGTGTTAAAAATTTAACTGTTTTGTAGAAAATGCGTCTTTTTGACTTCAACATTCAATTGAAATATTTGGTTGAAAGTACATCTTTGTGAGCTGAAAATTCAACTATTTTATCATAAATTGAATTATTTGGTTGATAATTGAACTATTTTGTTAAAAAGTTATCCTTTTTGGTAAAAAATTTAACTGCTTTTTGAAAATGCGTTTTCTTTTCAAAACATTCGACTTTTTCGATTGAAAATTAAACTGTGTTTTGTAAAAAATCGTATTTTTGGCTTCCAAATTTAAGTATCTGGTTAAAAATTCAACTATTTTGTTAAAATTTTAATTATTTCATGAAAATTTCTAGTATTTTGTTAAAAACTCATCTTATTTAATCAAAATTCATCTTTCTGTTAAAAATTCGTTTTTTTTGTTTTGAAAATGTATCTTATTTCGTAGAAAAATCATCTTTTTAAAAATCCAGCTTTTTGATCATTAATTTGTTTTCTTCGAGAATTCAACCTTTCGGATGAAAATTCATCTATTTGGTTGTAAGTAAACTTTTTGATAGAATATTCATATTTTCGGGTAGAAAGTTCTACTGCCTTAAAGATAATTTACAATATTATACCTTGAAAATTAAAAAATTAAGTGACTCTTTTGGTTAAGGATTTTACTTCTTTTTTTAATTCAACTTTTTTGGTTCAATTCAACTGTTACTGTTCTAAAATTGAAACTTTTTTTTTGTTGAAATATCATGTATTGTATTTTTGCATAAGAATTGATATTTTTTAATGCAAAATTCAACTATTTATTTGAAATCTGAACTTTTTTTTTGATAATGTATATTTTGTATTTAAAATGTTAGCAATGTAAAGCGATTCAAATTAAATATAATATAATACTCTCATTAATTTTATGTAGTGTATTAATACACTTGGAAAAATCTAGAGATGCCTCAAAAAACCTGGAATTGTCAGACATTTTTTTTCATTTGAGTAGCCACTCTGATGTCAATTTTCTTCATTTTTCTCAATTTTTCTCAAACATGCCTCAAGCCTCGACTATGACAACGCAGCTTTAAGCAATAATATGTTTAGGGTTTCCTTCTTGGCAATGAACTAGATATAAGTCTTTGTAAGAAGGGAATAAGATGCGCAACCCTCGCCACAACAAGATTTTATGCATATATTTAGCACTATATTTTACATATACATATGTAGCGCTGACATCGATGAGAAACGACTAAAGGTCCTAACCCAATCGTCTCACAGTGCGCTGAATCGGGAATTTACTATTCAAAATCACCTACAGCCTACAATTCTTAACCGATTTTCAATTTCTTTTTCAATAAGTGATCAGCGATATTTCCACAAGAGTGTCTATGTATTAGATTTTTTAATTAACGTTATTTTCTATTTTTCATATAAATAAACAAAGAGCGAAAATGAGACATTTTTTTAATTATTATTTTTTATCTTCAAATGAATAACTCAATTAATCCCATTCCCGACGAAAATGTATGTCGAAGTATCCAAAGAATATGAATAATTTACAGGATATCGAATCTAATTGTTATACACAAATTATATTAACAAAATGTCAACATAGTGGAAATTTTGCTTGCAAAGTATATTCGTGAATTCAAATTGCTTGATTTTATTAACAGGATCATGTTTGATCATGAAAGTTTGTTTATTTTATAAACAAATTATGTAAACGATTGCATAGTTTAGGCGTTTTTCGGCAGAAAGTAAACGTTTTTCTTACTTAGTATACCTTCAAATGATATGAGTGGTAATATTTAGTGGTGAACATTGGTCATTCAATAATATTTGTTTATTTTATAGACAAATTATATAAACAAATGCATAGTTTGGTCATTTATAGACAGAAAGTAATAGATTTTTTTCTAATCGTCTTCATTCATATTACATAAGTGTTGATGTTTAGTGATGAAGGATTGAAAATCAACATTATTTGTTTATGTTATAAGCACATTTAATAAACAAATGCAGTTTGACCATCAGCGATAGGAAGTGGTCGTTTTTTTTTCTAATCGTCTTCAAAGTGTCTATAAATGGTCAAACTATGCATTTGTTTATCAAACGTGCTTATGACATAAGCAAATAATATCGATTGACAATTCTTCGACACTAAATATAACCACTTATGTAATTTGAAGACGATGAGGAAAATGAATAATCACTTTCTATCTACAAATGGTCAAACTATGCATTTGTTTATAAAATTTGTTTATAACATGATCAAATAATACCGATTCACCATACAACAAGTTTTTATGATCAAGCATGATCCTGTTGATAAAATCAAGCAATTTCAACTTAGAAATATACTTGCAAGCAAATCTCCCAATATGCTGGCATTTTGTTGATATAATTAGTTTATAACAATTAGATTCGATATCCTGCAAATTATTTATATTCTTTGAATATGTATACATATTATATACATATATATATATATATATATATATATATATATATATATATATATATATATAGCGTCTATAGACGCTCTTTTGCAACTATCGCTGATCACTTCTTAAAACAGAAATTGAAAATCGGTTAAGAATTGTAGTAAAAATATAATAACCGATTCATTTTTCATACAAAGTATAAGTGAAGGAGGGGAAGCGAAACTTAAACTTTTGGAAAAAATGTATTTTTTCGATAAATCATACTTTCACGCTTTTTTAGACTAATTTCATTGAAAAAATTAAGGTTTTCAAATTGTTCATCCTAAAATTTAGTATTTAATTGTATTGCTTCTTCATAGAGGGAGGTTTGTAATGATCAAATTTTTAAATATACATTTTGAGACATATTTCCATATCTCTTGTCATCTAGCAATACCGATGCATAAATTTTAAAAATACATTGTTTATCTTGTTGATATGAGGAAAACTGTTTCATCATTGGGAATACAATAGTAATGTATATTATATATTTATTTGTTGGCGTCTTCGAAACGCATCGATTGCTCAATTGAACATGACCTCCTATAACCTGCCAATATCGTTTTTAAAATTCTTAACAAAATTATTTAACTCTTTTTTAAGAGGTTTTTTTTTTCAAATGGGGAATATAAGAGTATTGTATATGATGTAATTGTTCGCGTCTTCGAGACGCGTGGATTGACCTGTTAAAAAACTTTCGATGACCATTCTTGATCAACCAATAGCGACTTAGAGAGTTAAAAAAAAAGGTTACATTGTTGAGATGAAAAAAAAATTTACTTCGGAATATAACACTATCATAAGTTAAAAAGTTGTTCATTGGAATAGAACACATCAATTAACATGTTGATGGACCTTCTGATTTTCTGCAAATGATATTTTCTTTAAGACGGAAACATAAGCTTGAAAAATATTGGAAGTATCCATTTTTTTTGTTAAAGAAAAATCTCCCTCTATGAGGAAGCACATTTATTTGATACCTATGAGGAAGCAAAACGCTCATAAAATGTTCACAAATAAATATACCCATATAGTATGAAAACATCCATAGTACTTCGCAGCGGTATTTTAGTTAGGAATGCATAATTTTACTTGGAAGTTTATCTATTTGGTTCACATTTAACTGTTATTTTGAAAAGTATTTTTTTGGAATAAAGAAATGTTTATTTCGAATAAAACTGTAACTAATCCATTTTTGGTTAAAAATTATTTTGTTAAATTGAAAATTCAACCATTTGGTTGAAAACTCATTTATTCGTTTGAAAATTTGTTTTTTCGGCAGAAATTTAATATCTTCTTGGTTATAAATTCATGTTTTTAGTTGAAAATTCAAGTGTTCGGTTGAAAATTAATCTAATCTCATGGAAATTAAACAGTTTTGTTAAAAAGAAAGTATAGTAAAAGTATAAAGTTTTGTTGAAAAATCATCTTTTTAGCTGATGATTCAACTATTTTGTGGAAAATCTGCCTTCTTGTTGACTCCAACTGTTTTTTATTTTTTAAATTAAAAAGTTTCATCATTTTAATCGAAAATCCAACTATTTTCATTTAAAAAAATTTATTTTGTTAAAAATTCAACTATTTTGTGGGAAAGTCATCTTTTTCAGTGAACAATTTAACTGTTTTGTTGAACAGTCGTCTTTTTGCATAGAAAATTTGTCCTTCTGGATTGAAATTCGACTGTCTTTTAAAAAAGTCTCAATCAACTATTTTGTTCAATATATTTTTAGGTTGAAAATTCATCTATTTGGTTAAAAATGTAACCATTTTATTGAAAATTTGTCCATTTCGCTTGAAATGTCAACTATTTATTTGTAAATGCAATTAAAAATTTATTTTTGTAGGTTGAAAATTCCATAATTTTATTCAAAAGTCAAGATTCAACACTTTGTTTAAAAATTCAAGTGCTTCTTCTCGAAGGTTAATCTTTTTTGTTTTATCAATTGAAGCAATTAGTTGAAAATTCATATTTTTAGGTTGAAAATTGAACTGTTTAGTTATAAATTCAACAATTCCATTGAAAATCCAAATTGAACTATTTCCTTGAAAATTAATATTCGTAGGTTTAAAATTCAACTATTTAGTTACAAATTCGTCTATTTCGCTAAAAGTTGAAGTATTTGGTTGTAAGAACAACTAAAAATTAATCTTTCTGGGTTGAAAATTCCACGATTTTGCTAAAAATTCATCTTTTTTCCGAAAATTCAATTATTTTTTTGAAAGTACATCTTCTTAAATTAAAAATTTGTCCCGCTTGATTTAAAATTAACCGTTTTTTTAGAAAAGATCTTTGGTTGATAATTCAACCAACTTCTAAAAAATTCGTCTTTTTGGCTTCAAGATTCAACAATTTATTTAAAAATCAAGTGCTCATGATTCAAGGTTAGTAATTTTCTGTTTGAACAATTTAAACAATTGATTAAAAATTTATATTTTTAGGTTTGAAATTAAAATATTTAGTTACAAACTCAACTATTTTGATAAAAATTAATATTTGTAGGTAAATAATTGAACTATTATGTAACAAATTCAACTATTTTCATGAAAATTGAAATTCTTTGATTGAAAACCTAATTATTTAGTTCCAAATTCAACTATATTGTTAAAAATTTGTCCATTCCGCTAGAAGTTTAACTGTTTAGTTGTAAATGCAACTGAAAGTTTACCTTTGTCGGCTGAAAATTCAACGATTTTGTTGAAGTCATATTTTTTTCGAAAAGTTAATTATTTTTTTGAAAATTCATCTTTTAGCTTGAAAATTTGTCCCTCTCAATATAATACTTGTCTTTTTTGGTGAAAAAAGTTCTTGCTTGAATATTCACATATCCCCTAAGAAATTGGTCTTTTTGTATTGAAGATTCAACTATTTGTTTGAAAATATAGCTGTTTGTGGTTGAAGTTTAATCTTTTTTGTTGTAAAGTTTCTTCTATTTGTTTGAAAATAATATTTCTTGGTTGAAAATTTATTTTTTTTTATCTAAAAGTCTTGTTGAAATATTACGTTTGATCGTTTGTATGTGTTGTATTTTATTTTAGAAATTTATCAAATGAAATCAGAGAAAAAAATTTTAATTCTCTTTCGGAAGAATAATTAATCAAAATGAATACTACTATTATAAATTACAGTTGTAGAAACGATCCCACCAATAAAAAGTCAATTGCAATCATAACCCACTCAGATTTTAATTCTTCACACAAAAAATATCAAGCTCGTCAAAATATTACTCAACTTTAAAGATCCCATAATTGAAACCACATTCCACCCGATTTCATAACCCGCGAGGGATTCAGTTTGAGTGCAACAAAAAAGGTAGCATCATTTTTCATCTCCAAAAAAGTTGAAAGTAATCTCTCTTGAATCGGACTTAATTCCATTCAAGGTTCATTCGCCTTACTCGAAAGTCTGCGTGCGATGCAGGTATCCACTTTTAATCTTTCCACACCTGCGTTTCGATATAGAATTTTTTTATCATTTTTTATATCGTGCTTTAGAAGATCGATGACAAGAAGTGCGTTCTTTGATTTATTCAGGCCTCGGACTCATTTGATAAATTCACAATAGTGTAAAGAGTAGCATAAATTTTGAAAAATAACAGCAAAAAATATTGTTTTTTCAAAAAATAAATAAATTCTTATAAGAGGAAAGCCCGCATCTCACTGTATACTTTATTTTTCAAATTCAATTTGGAAATAAACATTTTTTACCCAGAATGTTAATGAGATATTTCGAAGTTTTCACAATAAAAATAATTTTTAACTTCAAAAGATGTCACAAAATTTGAAACGTTATTTTTTGAGCTGTTGATGATTTTTAAGTATCCGAAAAAATAAAAATATTTTCTCATGGTACCTGGCCCAACTGTAAAAGATTTTTAATGTTAAACAATTAATTTTGAGAGATTATTTTAAAAGAATTCCAAAACTTTGAAAAGATTTCCAAAATTCTTTAAAAATCAGGAAGGTTTAAGGACAATTTTTTTATATTTCGAATGATTTTTCAAAACTTTGGCAATAAGTTGATTAAGTTTAAAAGATATTTAGGAATTTTAGAAGTTTTGAAGAGATTTTGAAGAGAAGTTTCAAGTAAGATTTCTAAAATATTCACGGGATTTTTAAGAATTTATAAGGATTAAATGCGGTTTTGAAGTATTTTCACGACTTTTGAAGGAAATCAGGGGATTTTAATGAGATTTAAAAAATTTGAACTGATTTAGAAAGATTTTAAAAGATATCAGGGGAGATTTCATTTTTTTAATCATTGAAAAGAGGAATCTTACGTGAAAAATGCTTTGGAACCGCCCGGCGGCGGTGGGGACTATTAAAAATCCCGTGAATAGTTTAAAAATCTTACTTGAAAC
>CAKNXH010001294.1:264790-285512 GCA_932178445.1 Andricus quercusramuli | reverse complement strand
CCCCCCCCCCCCTTCCCCCGCTTAAGTCAAAAAGTCAATAGTGGCATTAGGAACAAATTTTGAAAAAATTGTTTAATTTCTCATCCTTGGGCAAGTCCATTGAAAATTTTCAAATTACTAATGTTTTAAATATTATGTGTATTACAAATTTTTTGGTAGTGTTTATGGAAGTAAATAAACTTTGATGAAAAAAGTATGAAACCAGTTTTTCCGTCGAAATAGAATATTTTGAAAATTTTCGAAAAATTCAAGGTTGCAAAAAAGATTATTTTCGTTTTTTTATGCTCTTTTTAATAAACTAAAGACACACGTACATATTTTCAAGTTTAAAACAAAATTTTTTTTGTCTACGGTTCCTGTTGGAACGTATTTTTATTGGGCTTTTGTAAAAATAACTCACGTTTCAGGATCCGTAAAGAATTGAAATAAAATTCTTTTTGAAACTTAAAAATATGTACGTATTTCCTTAGTTTATTAAAAAAAGCAGTGAAAAATAAAAAAAATAAAAAGTAAACTTTTTCGTGCAACTTTATGTACAAATCAACCAAATGGCATTTTTCATCATTTTTTGAAATACCATATTCCGAAGAAAAACGTTTTTTGTTACTTCTTTTCCATCCAATGTTACTTCCTTTCATGAACTTTACCCCAACAATTTTTTTATTTGTTTTTCTTACACAAAATATTTTTTAAAAAATTCAAAATTGGAAAATTTCTTCTTGCCCTAATTTTCAGTGGATTAGAGTAAGAAAAAAATTGTTTTAGTGTTTTAAACAAATTACTGAGCAAAAGCCATTTTGACGTGATTCGAAATTATTAGTTGTTTTAAATTCATATTTTATGTATAAAATGCGAGAGAAATCGATACCTACTTGCGATCACTCAAGAATATCTGCTTTTTGACAATTATTTCAATAATTTTTATAAACAGTCACACATTTTCGTATATCATAATACATTGGTTCAATTTTTTTGCAGAATCAACTAGAATCTTCTTGCCAATGACTCCTTGCTGACATTTTTTCCAATTGAACAAAAACCAATAATTATTTAAACAATATCTATAAAAAAATTCACACTTTCAATATTACTCCAGGAATACGCCAACATTTTTTGAGGGACTAACTAAAAATGTATTGCCAGTAGCTCCTAGATGTAATTTTGTTCAAATTTATAAAAAATAATTATTATTTATACAATGTTTATAAATAAATACGCATTATGACCATTTTTCCAAGAATAGGCTCCATTTTCTTATCGAAATCATCTAAAAATATACTGCCAATGACTCTTTGCTATGATACTTTGCCAATGTACAAGAACAATGAATTATTTAAACAATTTTTATAGACAAATGTACATTTTGGCCACTTCAGAATGAATAGGTCCATTTTTTTCGTAAAATAAGCTAGAAATATCTGACCAATAACTTCTTGTCACACTTGTCCAATTAACAAGAACTGTTTATTATTTGAATAATATTTATAAAAAAATTAACAGTTCGACATGATAAATATTAAATTTTTTCGCGAAATCAACCAGAAATATCTTTTCAAGTATTCCTTCTTGTCATACTTTCCTAATTAAAAAAGTGTTGATTCTTTTTGGAAACTTATCATAGCAAAGAGTCATTGAAAATACAATTTTAGTTGATTTCGCAAAGAAAATCAAGCCTTTTTTCGGACAAATGATCGAAATGTGCATTTATTTAAAAAAATTGTTTGAATATTTTTTTCATCAATTTGAGCAAAATTATAGCTAGAACCCACTAGCAATACATTTTTAATTAGTTCAGTAAAAAAATTTTGGTCTATCCGTGGAATAATGTTCAAAATGTGAATTTATTTATAAATGAAGGGTTGCAGTAAAAAACTAGATAACCAACAAAATCGGAATTTTTGGGAGAGCGAAATAACAGACTGTAAAATCTAAATCACCATTTGAAAATCGTCTTTGGATAGCGACTAAAAATGTACTTCTCAATTTTTAAAAATAATAAAAACTCACTCCCGAGATATGGGGAAGCTGAATGAGAATAAAAAAGTTTTTTTCCAAAAAAATATGTATATGTTTATTTATAAATAAATAATAATAGTTTTGAGAAATATCGCAATAAGGCATTAATTTCTTTCATATTTTATATAAAAACTGTGATTTTGAAACAAATAATCATTGCGAATCACGAAAAAATGGAATTGTTCAATAATTTGTTGAAAACATAAACAATTTTTTTTCTTACTCTAACGTACTGGAAATTATTGCTGGATAAATATTACAACTGACTTGAGCTCTTCTTTAGCTAATTGGAAGATCTTAAAAAAGGTACATCCGAAAAGTTAGAAAGGAATATTGTTTACTTTATTGTTAAAAAAAATATTTTTTTGATACTGTGTGTTGGTATAGAAGTAAAATTAGCATTCAAACATATATAATAATGTATTTGTGCGTAAGAACGAGTGAAGCAGATATTTCTTGTTTTATTGCTGTTGCAAAGAAATTAATTATAGAATTCTGCTAGAACCGTTATTTAAGAATTGTGTAATAGGTTTTTTTCAAAATGCATAAGGGCGGAGCTGGACGTATTGAATGAACAAACTCGGTGAAGGTAATTAGGTATTTACTTATTTTAAGTTTATGCTTTTTATTTACGTAAACGGGAAATTGTTATGGTAAAAAGTAAATTCTAATGGTAAAACTCTTGAAGCAAGAGTGAAATTTGTTTTGTTTCTAGTTACTATAATTTATCTTAGGTGTTTCTCAATGCGTTTCTTGCCTTAATAGAATTTTGTAAAAGTAATAGCTGTAATAGTGAACAATATACCAGTTTTTTATTCGAGTGAATAATTTAACATAAGTATAAAAAAAGTATCAAAAATCTAATTGAAAATCAAAACGAAAATTTCAATTATAATTTGAAATAATTCATGACGTCATGTTTTTAATTATTCAACGTCTTAACACTCAACAAAAAACTTTTCTTGAACCAAACAAACTATTTCGTTGGATATACACAAAAATTTGGTTGAATTAAACAAATTTTTATTGATTCAATGAAATATTTGATTGACCTAACCAATTTTTTTGGTTGAATCAGCCAAATACTCCAACTACCAAAAAATTTTGTTAAAACCACCAAAAAATTGAGTTAGGTCAACCAAATATTTTGTTGTCCATATAATAACCAAATTCTATGGTTGAACCAACAAAAATTTTGTTGATTCAGCCAAATCGTTTTCTGAGTGAAAGCTTAAACATAAGCTTTAGCTGATTTTAGTGAAAAATGCAGTTTAAGTTAAGTATTCAAAGAAAGTATGACTAATAGTTCGAGAGTGAATGCAGCTTCAGAGCTACTAAATATTACACCCCCATCTAGTACGAAGGCGCCCATCCGAATATAACCCAATCAAGAGTTGCTTAACTTCGGCGATCGAAGAAGAAGCCTCAAACAATTCTATGTGTCCAAGTGAACACATACTAATAATTATTTGAAGTATTTCCAAATTAAAATTGTATAATTTTGAAAGCTTCAATTTCATTATTTATAATAATCAAAGACGCTTCTAATCTGAAATTTCGAAATTTTATTTAAAAATTGGAATCATTTCAAAAGATAAAATATCAAAAATAATTAAAAATTTTAAACCATTTCAACAAATTTGAAATACAATGTGAATTTTTGAAGATTAGGAAATAAAATGTTGAAGTTTTTTTAACGTTTTGACTGACACAAATTATATTTGTATAACTTAAAAGCAAACAAAACAAAGAAACTTAAAAAATTAATAGTTTTTCAAAATTTTTATTTTTTACTCAACCTCATTTTCCCCTTCTAACTATAAATTTATCTAAATCTTTTTTCTTTCTTGGCTGAAAAATCTTTTTTGGTTGAGAATTTAATCTTTTTTTATTAAAATTACATTTATTTGGTTTAAAATTAGAATCTATTTTGGTGGAGGATTCAACTTTTTTGGTCTATGATTCAACTACTTGGTTACAGGCGAAACTATTTTGTGAAAAATTCACTTGTTTGGGTGGAGATTCATAATTTTAGTTAAAAATTAGTTGTTTTTTTCTGCAGAAAATTAATCTTCAGGTAGAAAAATCATGTATTTACTCAAAAATTAAACCATTTGGTTGAGGATTAACATTATGTTGAAATTTTCATTTGACATATCTGAAATTCTCAAAAATTTTTTTGAATTTTCTCAAAAATCTTAGGACAGTTAAACCTTACAAATAATTTAACAAGTAACCCTAAAAAATGATTATTCAAAACTTTTATTTTGTATTAAAAATTATTGCAACTGAGGTATTTTAATTAGAAAATTTCATTCCTAAGAGAGAACATTTAAATTGTAAATGATCCTTTAAAAACAAAGGCAACAATTCTGTTCTTCATTTTTTTATTTTGATTAAAAGTGGATTACAAGTGTATTACTTGCATTAATTTATTTTGTTGAAAATGTAACTATTTTGTCAATAAGTAATCTTTTTCGGTCTCAAATTTAACTATTGGTTGAAAAGTGAACTACTTTGTTAGAAATTCATTCTTTTTGATTGAAATTTAATTTGTTTAGTTAAAAATGTAATTATTCCATTTTTATAAAACTAATCTTATTGATTAAAAAATTATATTTTTTGGTTAAAAGTACAACTGTTCAGTTAAAAATGAATCTGGTTTAGTTTAGGATTCAACTGATTTGTTGAAAATTTGACTTTTTTGGTTAAATTCGACTGTTTTTTGTTTCAAATTAAAATCTTCTTTGGTATTTTTGGGTTGAAAATTGAACTGTTTTGTAGAAAATTTCATCTTTTTGGCTTAAAAATTCAACCATTTGTTTGAAAATGAACTTTTCTGTTAAAAAATTATATTTTCCGGGTTCAAAAATCAACTGCTTCGTAGATAATTCATCTTTTTATTTAATTTAACAACTGTGTTGAAAATTGATGCATTTTGT
This sequence comes from Andricus quercusramuli, assembly GCA_932178445.1. Taxonomy (NCBI): domain Eukaryota; kingdom Metazoa; phylum Arthropoda; class Insecta; order Hymenoptera; family Cynipidae; genus Andricus; species Andricus quercusramuli. The sequence continues at coordinate 280,554 of CAKNXH010001294.1, read as the reverse complement.
TGCAAATTCATATTTTTGGTAGAACATTAATCTTCTCTGTGGATAAATCCATCTTTCTGGTTGCAAATTTAACTATTTAGTTAGAAACTAATATTTCTTGATTGGAAATTTAACTACTTGGTTAAACTACTTTGTTCAACATTTTTTTAAGACCCCTTTAATTGAAAATTTAACTTTTTGGTTGAAAATTATTGTTATTTTTTTAAAATAAATACTATTAATTCAGTGTTTTACGTGCATTGTGATTTGAAATTAATGATTATATACTGTAGGATGATTATCTATTGTAGAGGGGTCTCAACTATTTATATGAAAATTCGTCTCCTGGGTTAGAAAATTAATCTTGCTTTTTGAAAAATCCTTTTTTGGGTTGGAAATTGAAATATTTTATTAAAAATTCTTTCTTTTTCGTTTAATTCAACTGGTTGAAAATCCGTCTTTTGTGGTGGAAAAATCATCTTTCTTGGTTGAAAACAAACTTTTCGGGTTGAATATTCAACTGTTTCGTAGATAATTTGCCCTTTTCTCTTAAAAATTCAATAACTTTTTTGAAAATAGATGCATTTTCTTGAAAATTCGTCTTTTTGGTAGAAAAATAATACTCTCTATCGAAAAATCCATCATATTCTGGTTAAAAATTTCATTATTCAGTTTGAAATTAATCTTTTTTATGAAAATACAACTACTTCATTGAACTACCGTATTAATTTTTTTTAAGCTTCACTCCTTTGGTTGAAATTTAAACTTTTTTGTTGAAAATTATTTTTTTCGGAAAAACTAACTATTCCATTTTTGTTTGGAAATTTATACTTCATAATTTTGGTTGAGAATTCAACTGTTTTGTTAAAAATTTGTTTTTGTTTTCGTTTGAAAATTTAACTGATTTTGGTTGAATTTTTATTTTTCTTGTTGCAAGATTCGACCATTTGGTTGAAATTGCATCTTCTTTGGTTGAAAATTCAACAACTCTGATAAAGTAATCTTTTTTGGTTGAAAATTCAACTGTTTTGTAAAAAATTCGCCCTTTGAATAAAAAATCTCTCAGGATAGAAATGTCATCTCTCAAATGTCTTTTAAACAATACGTCTTTTTGGCATGAGAATTCAACTGTTTTGGATTGAATTTTAATCTTAAACTATTTCGTTGAAAATTCGCCTTTTTGGTTAAAAATTGATTTTTTGGTTTGAAAATTCATCTCTTTGGTAGAAAATCTGAAAATCCTCACGAAAAAAGATATTCCTTATTGAAGGCAATATGGTATTCACATTCATTATAATTGATAGAAAAAAAATGTATATCATCAGCAGAAAAACTAGTTGAATTTTTCCTATTGCAAAACAATTGTCAAATGCATAAATATTTGAAAAAATTATCAAAACTTTGAGTAACTCAAACATAGTTTTTTGATCGTATTTATAGATAATTTTTTGTTCTTCGCGGGTATGGTTGGAAGCCCTTAGAACATTTTACAGACGAAGTGCTTGGTGTACCTTTACTAGTGGTATGTTGTTCAAGTGGAGGTAAAAACCTCTTGGTACGTAATCGCTCGAGTTTTTTTCTCAGGCGGTCGGGCAAAGGCATTTGCTCGCACTTCCTCAGAGTCATTCCGACGTCCGCCGCCGAATCTAACGGGATCTAACCTTTATAGATCTATCGCAGGATCTCCGTCAAACTCGTTACTTCCGTTTTAGATTTTCATTATAAATTACCGCTTGTCATTTCTTGACTTATTCATTTCATTCATTACGTACTCTCATTAGAGTAGCATTTTTTTCTAGAATTTAATCAGAGAAATTGTAATAAACATTGTAACATCCTCTGGCCTTTATGTACTTCACACGAAGAAAGATCCGATTTCATGGAAAGGAATTATTATTGACTATAATAATCAATTATTTATTCATACCCAGGGGGAAACAAATCATGAAAATTCGATCCAGCTGAGATGTATTATCCCGCATTTTATCGGATTACCCTGGATTACCCCACCATATACAAAAATACTCCGGATTAGCTAAGATTACTCTGAATTGCATATGATCCCTTATGAAAAAGAAGTATTAGTAATTATTGGATCTAATACTTTTTTCGCGAATAAGTATTGGAAATCCAATACTTTTTCGCAAAAAAAGTACTGGATCCTATACTTACCAATACTTATTTTTTGTAAGGGATTACTCTGCATTACATAAAATTATGGTGGATGACTACGTGTATACTATAGATTCACTCGAATTTTCAACCGAAGATGATTAATTTTCAACAAGATTGTCCGACTTCCAACAAAATATGGTAAATTTTAACGAAAGACATTAATTATCAACCAAAAAGATTAATTTTCTACCGTAAAAGACAAATTTTCAACTAAAAAACATCCATTTTCAACCAAGTAGTTAAATTGTTAATTAAAAAAAAAATTTCCACAGTTGAAAGACAAATTTTCGAAAAAATTGTTCAATCCTCAACCGAAAAAGCCAATTTTCAACAATACAGATTGATTTAAAAAAATGTCAATCATGTAGTTGAATTTGCTGCCAAAAGAGTTAAATTTTCAGCCAAAAAATGACTTTTTCACAAAATTGTTGCATTTTTGATCAAATAATTGAATTTTCAAACAAACAAAAAATTCCAAATGAGAAGATTAATTTTCTACCGATAAAGAGGAATTTTCAACAAACTACATGTATACTAAGCATATTGTTATTAAAAAATATATATTTACAGAAAAATTTTAACAAAATATTTAAATTTTTAACCAAGGAATTTAATTTTTAACTATACTTGTATAACCAAAAGAGATGAATTCTCATAAAACTGTAATAGTTGATATTTTAACCAAAAAAATATTCTCATTTCAAATAAAAAACAGTTGAATTCAACCCAAAAATACAAATTTTTAACAAAATAGTTTGATCGACAACCGAAAAGACAAATTAAAAAAAATTATTGAAAAAAAAGTTATAATTGTCAACCATATGTACATGAATTTTCTATCAACATAGTTGAATTTTCTACCAATATCGTTGAATTTTCAGACCAAAAATTGATAATGCGTTTTCAAACAAATGATGGATATTCAAAAACAATGAATTTCTAGCAAAGAAGTTAAACTTTTAACCAATTAGTTGAGTTTTCAACAAGCAACGATTAATTTTCTATAAAAAAGGACAAATTTTACACAAAATATATTAAATTTAAACCAAATATTTGAAATTTCAACTGAAACAGATGAATATATAATCAAAACTGGAAGAGTTACATTTTCAGAAAAAAAATTAACCAAAAGAACTAATTTTTAACAAAGAACATGAATGTTCAAAAAAAAATTAATTTTCCTTAAAAAAGACGAATTTCTTACAAAATATATGAATTTTCTACCAAACAGTTGGAAAATGGAATTTTTTATTTGTTATAACATGCGGATGTCTCCCATCTTCAAAACTTCTAAAATTTTTAATTATTCAATGTTGAACGCTTTTAATTAGAAATAATACAATTTCAATTCTTTTGAATTTTAAATAATCCAGTTTTGAAATTGTTCTAATTTCAAAATTTTAATCTCAAATCACTCAGTTTCCAGATGCTTCAATACAAACTAAAATTGTTCAATTTTGAAAGATTTGAATATAAATGATACAATTTCAGCTTCTTTCTAATGAATCTGTCGAGTTTTCAAAATTTTAGTCTGAAACTTTTTTATCTTGAGAGCTTCTGATTCAACATTTTTTTTGTTTCAAACGCTGTAAATTTTGAATTATTCAAGTTAAAACTCTTTTATTCAGAAATTATAAAAATTCAATTCCTTTTCATTCCATTTGAAATATTATTCTTTTTTGAAAATTTTACTTAATCTATTTGAAATAATTTAAATTCAAAATTTCTCAATATATATTTTCATAAAATTTAAATTCAAAATTATTAATTATGAATCATTGTTTCGAAAAAATTTCAAAATTTCATAATAATAGATTAAAATTATTTTTACAAAGTTGAGACTTTCTTCGAATTAAAATGCTAAATGGATAAATTACACAAGAGAAAGTACAGAAATTATCGTTATTTCTTGTATTTTAGCGTTCTCGTAGAGTTGCTTGGATGTAGGTAATTTTATTATTAAGAGATTTTGTCCCAATTTTTGGGAATTCTATTACATTATTTTGTAGAATTTTCATTCTAAATTAACGTTTCTCATTTCTAGATTTCATTTAATTTATTTCGTACACTCATTAAAGTATAATTTTTCATCAAATTTAACCAAAAAAATTGTAATAAAAATTATATTATTATGTAGCCATTATTTTCTTCACACAAAGAAAGATCCAATTCTACGAAAAGTTATAAAATAATAAAAATTAAAAGGTTTCTTTTCAAGTTTGAGAACTTGTTCGAATTTAAATATTAAACGGATAAATTATACAAGAGAAAGTTCCGAAATAATAGTGTTTTCTGATATTTAAAATAGCTTTCTTTTAGAGTTTTTTGTTTCTAGGTAATTTTACTATTAAAAGATTTTGGCGCAATTTTCGGGAAATCTAGAATATTTTTTTAGAATGAGATTACCAGGAAGTCTCCTGAGAATGACGCAATGCTTTTTTTACCAGTGTAAAAAAGTGTATTTCTAAGTCTACAGTCGCGTAAAAAATGTATTGTCACAACAATGTTCGTCATGCAAAGTTATTTTTTACTTCTATTCTATTGACTTTTCAGTTACTTGGCGAGTTGACAAACTTTTAAAGTAGTCAGGAGGGTAAATGAAACTTGATTTGAATGAAAATGACTGCAGATATGAATAATATATTACTTTCTTTGGCAATATTTGCCACTACTTTCAGATTATGAGTGTAATTTTGTATGTAACTTCTTACATTTTATTTGTTTTATTTTTCTCTTCCATCGTGAAAATTTCCTTTTTGTTCAAAGTAATATATTATGTGTGAATTTAAAGAATAAATGATTGCCAACCTAATTTTTATTAGCAGTCAAGATAATTTTTTTTCATACTACCAAAGTAGTGGATCAAAAATTTATAATCCGATTTCGCTTTCATTATATCTTGCCTCTATCCAGGAAATGAAACGGTAAATTCTGAAAGTAGTTTTAAATAAAAATGTTAAGGTTATCCAGGGTCGCCTAAAAAGCGTTGACATTTATTCAGTAGTTTAAAAGTTATTTATATTGAGAAGTCTGCAACTTTTACTTTTAATATGGCATTTTAGATCCATTAATATCCATTTTTTCTGAAGAATTTTATAGTTTAAATATACAGTGACATTCTTCTTTCTTTCTAAATATATATTTCTTTGAAGGAATTGTAATAACTTATTTTCAATACTCCGAAGAAAAATCCGCTACATAAAATTGTTTTAAAATTGTTATGATACCTAGAAGTGATGGATCGCCTATTACCAACTTGGTTGTCTAGTTATATCTACCAATTTATTCCAAATCGATCAATTTCGATCTCTCGACCCTTCGCAGCCTAACTCCACCCATTTTCTTCGCCCAAATTGAAACATACCCTATCAAATAAATCCGCGCCCACCAACAACCTGTCGATTTTATCTGAGCCGAGTCTCATAATTCACAATTTTACTTCCCTCCCAAGAATTTTCGCAATATTCCCCAGTTGGATAAACTCCACAATCGCTGCAACACTTAGAGCAAAACGGAAAGTTGAAACTCTCAATAATCTTTACCTGCAAGAACAGCATGAAGCAGACCCACTGGTAGTACCTATACTCCTTCCTCTCGCTCGCCGGATAAAGCCTCGAGTTGTCGATCCCAGGAAAGGGCACCTCCACCCCTTCTTTTTTTTTGTAAGCACCCGCGATCGTATAAGTGCTGTGGATCCAGCAATATGTGTTGAGCACATCCTCCGGCAAATCTTTGCTGTGGATACAGTCGATCGGATTGCCGACATATTGTCTCGTTGTCACAATCAGGGAAAACGCTATCAGGAGTATCACAGTTAGGCTGTAATGCAATCTGAAAACTGCGGTATCAATGTGGATGTGCGAGACTTTGATCAGACTCTTGAGACCGCGAAATATGTCCAACATCTTTACTGCGACGCGAAGCGCGAGCCAAAGTCTTCACCGGTGTCACATCGGCGTCTCAAGGTTGAGAATCCGACATCTCAAACACCCTCGTCGACTGGAACCTGAACAAGTCGACGAGGACCAAACGAAATAATCAGTCCTCAAAAAATCTTGAGGATCTCGGAGGCACCTCTGCACTCCATTGATCGATGATCGATTGATCGTTTCCTGGCTCAGGGCACTTGATACCAGCAACCTTGCTCTGCACATTCTTCCTCCTTACCAAGTGCCTTCGCCGATCCTGTCACTCCTGTTCCTAGGTTTTTATACTAATTTCGAATATTCTCCTCTTGAATCTCATCATCTGTCCCACCCACTAAACTCTCGTTGAGCAATGACTATTCTTACGACTTGCCAAGCCATGGATGTCACTCATCGTCCACTATTCAGGGTCTCAGGAGACATTAAACTTGACACTTGGATATCTTCACGAACACACGAGTGATGATGTTTGAAGTATGTGGTCGTTTTGTTTTGCGATGCGGTTTTTGTTCTGATGCAATTTGGGATGCTGAGATGCTGATGATGAAGAAGAGGTTACTTCTCGGGTTGGATACAGTGTTATTTGGGAAAACACAGTTGAGGTAAGAGTGTTGGCACCAGATCCAGGCTAACTAGACGCAAAGAGAAGGGGGATTAGAAACTGGTGCTTGAAAATGGATAATTTCGTCTGGTTCCAAACATTAGACTCGGTTCACGCTACTTGTTCTCCTCTCCTTATTCAAGTTATTCTCTAGATTGTTCTCTTTCTCTTCCACTATTCGGCTTTTCGCTTTACTCGTCCCTTCCTCTCTTTTTCATCCTCTTTAGACTACCTCACTTTTTGCTCTTTCTCTTCTGCTATTTCTGTACTGGCTTACTTCAATATTTATCTTATACTTTTTTCTCTGTACTCAGTCAAAGTCTGATTAGTTACAAAAGCACACCTTTTCCATTGTTCCTACATTTCCCTCTTTCTCTAACACACTCTTTCTGATCCTCAATCGCTTTCTGCCTGCCTCTGACGAAAGAGTCGAGAGTTAAGCCGAGAGCACTTCAAAGCTGCGGATTTCCCCTAGCATCATGGCAAATGCCAGGAAGAAGCGATGGCCGCCCGATGGAAGCAGGACCGGCTGCCCGTCGGTTTTGTAATTTTGTTTGATGTGCGTGCCATTCTATTTTAGCTTTTACGTGTACAACTGCACTTTGCTACCAGTGGGACCAAGCAAGCTAGCGTCAGCGGGAAAATCTGTGAGGACAAAATACAGAAATAGAACAACCTGACTTAGGCCCTCTTTCTCTCGCTTCTGCTTTTTCTATCACATCTCTCACACTCCCTCGCACTCTCTCTTTTCCCTGATTCGCAGAGCTTATGTTTGATCGATTTATCTTTCCGGTGTTACCCCATGTAATCGACTTTCGCTAACAATGTTTCTATCTTCAAACATGCTATAAAACCAATGACACATATTTCTTTTAGTAAATCTGGATTTTAGAGGTCAACTTGGTAATAAAAGTATTAAGTTTTATAGTATATACATTGGGCAACAAAACATAAAAGATGGGAGAAGGTATTATTGCAATATAATATTATAATGGAACAGGAAGTCGAGGGATTATATGAATAGCATAATTTGCTGTGGATATTGACATAACAACATTGAATGTTATATTCTTTTAAACCCGATTCAAAGTGTTAAAATAGGTCAGAAGAACTATTTGCGTAATTTTTACAAAGAAGAAATATTATAAAATGACTTTAAATAACAAATTAAACTGAATAAATTAAGTTGCATATCTAAAAAAAAAGAACTCACGAACCAGAGAATTGTATGAACTACTAGCCAGGTTAATATCTTCCTCCAAAACAAACAATCCCTTCTCCATTATTCAATCAATTTGATTTATCAAAATAAATAACTAACTAACAAATGATAAAAATACTTGTATACCTATCTATTTCTACACCTGTTAAACAATACTAAATCAACATCACTTAAATAAACCTGCACAGTCCATATTCCTCTTCTTCAGAGAACAAGAACAAAGTAACCATAATTACTTCCAACATAACTTGATGCTGAAACGAGAGGACAAATTTACTAGAAGCAATATATCATGAAAATAAACAGAAACAAGCTACTAGCATATGTTAAGGAGTAGAGAAAGGCAGAAAACATACGAGGCACTATATTATGAAAATAAAGACAACATAAGTGGCAGCATATGAGACCTCTATTCAGACTAACTCTGAAATAGCGAAATATCAGAAGCTGCAGTACATTTAACTCAGTACCCACCACCCTGACACTGAAAATACCTCCTTTCAGCAGCTCGCAATCTTCCACGCGCAAACTTCGCACAACCTCAAACATTCTCAGCCTCTTCATTAAAAAATTCAGAATCATCCCCAACTCAGCGGGAACCTCTAAAAATTGGAAGTACAAGAATTTCGTTTACGAAGAGAATCCAAGAATCTGTGCGTAAAACAGTGAGGATCAAACGATAATATTATACCAGAGCGAGGTAGTTAGGTCACTATTTATAAAGAAAACAATCTCCACCTTTTGCTTCAGTGGACCTCTCGGCTCGAAAATTCGTTCGCTACTCTGATGATCCAAGAAGATGATCCCGTGTTGAAAAGCTCGATACTAAACCACTTGTTGCAACCTCCGAGTTGATACGAGGAGGAAAGTGTGAGTGATTTTTCGAAATACTGACCAGCTGCCTGCTCTTGGATAAAAAAAACCAATGTCGGTTCTTTGCGAACCGGATGGTCCCCAGGAAATCGAAAGCGTGGTCGTTTTATTAGCCGCCTCCGAGTCGTAAACTTTGAGGCGAATCAGCAGCCGGTTCATTGCAGTGGATTGAGAACAACTCGAGATATCCAGCTATCGAAGCTCGTTTGTATGAACGCTGATCGAGTACCCGGAAGAGGTACTCGCTCATCAATTTGTCAGCAGCGGTAGTAAACTCTCTCAAGTTAAATAAAGTCCGCCACCACGATTCGATGGACTTTCCGCTACCACTAGAGTCTTCTCATTTCGCAACTGCAGAATAAACCACTGAAACTCGATTCCAAAGACTAGAATCACTCACTTGCATTTGTGCTACTTCATTTCATACATCGTGCCAGCTCACAACTCAACAATCAAAAAGGTTACGGTTTCATGATTCTATTAGTTCGTGCTTTTCATCCTAATAGCTGATGTTTTGGTTATTTGAACTGGTCATTTTGGCTTTTATTCCTCTCAAACATCTTTAGTCTTCTGGCAAAAATTCAGAACTAAGAGAAACATGATAATTTGTGCTGCGTGTGATGTCAATAGTTAGAATTTGAAAAGAGATTGAAACTGAAGTCAAGGAATCGATTTTAATGAAGGTCAAGTTAACACTTGTTCAAACAGATGCAGAGTCTTGTTCTATTTATAAAATGCGGGAAAAAGTACGCGAATTGGTGGATTTAAAAAAGTCTCGGGAAATACTCTGAAAATAAATTGTGCGGGCAGCGTACGCACGAGTTATGGATTGGACGAGTTGATGCAAAAACAAACCGATCCTCATCAAACGATACATTTGGTATGCTAAGTGAAAGCCGCAAGGTTAAAGAAGAAATAGCTATTAAATCTATTATAACAGAACACGATCTATGAAGTAACTCCGTCAAAGCCTGGTGATTGTTCACAGAATTGAAGATTAGAAAAAGGAAGATAAATCACTAATCCATTCGACTTTACAGACTACTTTTCACATTGCACCATAGGTAGAGCACCCTATGGAACCTCATTGATTTACTCAAATCCTCTATCTGATGATAATGCTATCACTTTCTCCAGTCGAAAAATCTAATGCAACTTCTCGAGTTGACTCTGTAGATCGTTTGTCACAATCAGCTCTGACAGTGATTGTTGTCACCTAATTACAACAACCCCATTGATTTACTCCAGTTGTCTATCTGATGATGCTAAAATCATTCGGATGACAATCACAAAAACACTTTCTACAGTCAAAACTCCATCATCACCATCTATAGACACAAAATCCGTCGCATCATGAGCATAAAAGAGAGGAAGTGTCCATCAGCATTAGATATCCAGTTATCCATGTTTATCAAAAGGTTTGGTAAAAAAGGAGAGGAGAACATTTTCGAAAATTTCGAAAGCTCATTCACCCGCGCACTACCAGCACTACAAGCACCTTCCACACGATGCCACGCACGACACTCGACTCTCGACCACGCTCCACGCTTCTCCACGCTCTCGGAGGAGTTGAGGAGGAGTCAGGGTACTCCAGGAATAGAAATACCCGAACACGAAGAGTAACGCAACGTCAGCCGGCGACCACGTCGGCCGACGAAGTCCGGTTTTATATAGGATAGTATACGTAGAGATAGCCAACGAACGAGCTTACTCTGATCTTGGGATGCACAAGTCTGCGGATAAGGAGATAAACAGGCTTGGCAACATATGCTTGCATCCGAAATCTGTGTACTTATGGTTTTATACCTAAATTGAAGGAATTTTACCATTTTGGGGGTGTTTATCCTCTCCTGGGTAATGCACGTGTCCTGAATCTTTCTGAGGGTGAAAGGATCCTTCTTGCAGCTTCGAGTTCTCCGGTCTCTGGTTTTAGGTTTATGTTTGAATTGAGGTAGGCTTTCTCACTTTGGTGGATGCAATCACCAGCAACTTGATGTTCGATCTGTTGTAGAATTTGAAGCTAGTGTTCTGTTGTGGGATTCTTAATACCCACTGTGTTTTAATTATTCATAATAATTGTTGTGTAATTCGTAGTACCTGTTGTGGAATGCTGGACTGTTGTATTGTTGACAATAGCCTTCAAGGAATTATAGATTTCTAGTCCTACAATAATGAGTATAATAATAACTAATAATGTCTGTTGTAGGAATTCAAATAATGTTTTCAGATTATCCAAGTAGCTTTTCCTTCGCTTCAATTAAAAAACATGCCCAATAGCCCAATTGGTGTTCTTAATAACGGATGTTGAATTTCTAACAACTTTAGTATCACTATTGTTTTGTCGTCTTGTTCTAACAAGTAGCTTCCAATTGTCCTCACTTGTACTTGTCATAAAAAATTGTAAATCATGAGATAGATTCTCTTCTCTTTTTTCTCTTATAAAATCCTTAACGAGCATTTTTGTCATACCTTCTTTATTTCCCTCATAATTCATCTTTCTCACGAAAATACCCTTTATTTTTTGTAAAAGCTGTCCTCTACTCGTGAAATACTGGCTTCCCATTTTTATTTAGTTTTTAATATCTTTGACTGATTCACAAATCCCTTCACGCCTTGGCTTGCAGCTTTTGTGGGGGAATTTTTCTGACCCTTCTTCATGTTTCTTTGCCACTTGCGTACTGAATGCAGAAAAGGACTCTTCCATACCTCGAGATCGTAATCGCTTATACAACGGGTCGCTTGGAGATACGCATAAGCAGTGTCCTAATGCACAACTTATCTCGAACGATGCCCGTATTCATGAGTGCAATGTTGAAATTTACTCAGGAATATCTTTCTATCCAGTCCGTTTGTCTTCGCCGTGCCATGCATTCAATAAGGTCGAACCAGTATACGGGAAGGTGATTTTAATTATTCATGTGAATCTATCCTATCGGGGAATTAATAGCGTCTAAGAACGGAACTTCTATTCCTGATTTATTTTTTGCAGATTTTCTAAGAGGCTTTATCATAAATGAGGAGTAAGCGGACAAAACATGATAAATCCATTTGAGATGATTCCTCGATAATTAGATAAATGCTGTATCTCAAAAACACAAAATATTGAAGAAAAATTCTAATAGGATCATAAAGAGGAAACCATCTAGCTGGTTATCCAATGTTATCGAATTCTTCAATTTATGAGCTTGGTGCTAAATTTTTAGAGTTATGGAAGTTTTTATTCCGAAAATTCGACCTTCAAATTTTGTTAGTCATAAAAAAATTTAAGTGGGTATTAACACCCATTTTTCAAAGAATTCAAAAATTGATAAATTCTTGCTAAATAAAAGTCTGCAATAGCTTATTTTTTATACTTACTAGCATTATTATTGTGCGCTACGCGCTTGTAGTTTTCCGATTTTATGGAAAAAGTAATTGTTGATATAAGTTAGTAATTTTGAATAATTATTTATTTGTTTATTTATTTAATTTTAAGGGAGTAAATTCAAAAAGATTGATATTTAAACCACCAAAAATGGTTTTTCAATCAAGAAAGAAAAAAAATTAAAAGAAATTATAATTTGAAGGAACAAATATTTTTTAATGTAAAATAAAAAAATTCGAATAACTATTCATTTTTTAATTCATTTGTTTATTAGTTTTTAAGATCACATAAATTTAATTTTCCCAGAATGCTGAATTTAAGCATGAATCAAATTGTTTTAAAACCTTCCCAATTCTTTTTTGCAAATTTCGAAAATCTTTTAAAATTTTTTATCTTCTCTTTGAATAATCTCTTAAAATCAATTTTTTAACGTAAAAAATCATTTTAAATGTTGCCAGAAATCTTAAGAATTTTGTTATTATCTTCAAATCTTTCAAAATTTTAAAAAAGGTTCAAATTTTGTTTTAAATCTTTTCAAATTTTTAATTATTTTTGAAATTTCATCAAAACTTTTAAATATCTTCCAAAGTAATTCAAATTTTTTCTAAATTTCTTGGAAATGTGTTTAAAATTAAAATAATTGCTTTAAAATCTGTCAGATTCCTTCTTGACAATTATGGAAATCTTTTCAAATCTTTTGAAATAATTCCTTGAAATTAATTTTTCAGAATAAAAAATAATTAAAAATTTTCCCAGAAATCTCAGAAAAATTTTTTATTCGCTTGAAGGCTTAAAAAATTCTTTGAAAGCTTGTATTTTTTGTTGTTGTTCAACATCTTGAAAGTGTACATTTAAAATGTTTTGAAAACTTATTATGTTTAAATTCATTCTTGGATCTTTTTAAAACTTTTAAATATTTTTTAAAGTTACTCACATTTTTTCAAAAATATAAAATCTTGGAAAATTGAAAAATTCTGCTCTAAAATCCTCTACATCCTTTCTCGAAATTTTAGGAGAACATTTGAAACCTTTCAAAATTCTTTAAAATCTTCATTTTCTCAAAATTTCGAGTAAATGATGTATTGAAAGCTTAATAATAGAAGAATTCCATTATATGTTAGTTATGAGGTCAAAAAAATTCTAAACTAAATATAAAAAATATAAAATAATAAATAATTATATTACTGTATTTCTCTGATTTTTTTGAAAACATTTTCAGTCTTTATAGCTCTGTTTTTCTTCAATAAGATGAAGTGCAAAAAAATTATTTAAAAAAATATCCCTGAAGCTTGAATCGACTTTAAAGTATTAAAAATAATCGAAACTGTAGTGTAAATTTATAGATAATGGTCACATTTGAAAGAATTATTTGAAAACCTATTAATCTGTTCAAAAATATTTCAATCTAGATCTAAAATAAAGTTATTTTGTGTAATTATTTTCCTTGTATCATAATTTTCCCTTCTCCTAAAAGTCCCCCGCTGCAAAGCACTATTTATATAAAGAGTTCGAGATTTAGCACAATTTATACACAAATATGTTCTCAAAATAGGCAGCCGAAACTAAAAATAGCAAAACATGAGATAAGATTTTTAATTTCGATTCTCACAATGCTATTTTTCTGAATAAATCTCCACAATTGTTTATATTAAAACTAATTTATATAGCCATTATTTGAGTATATTTAGAAAGATGAATGATATATTAATGAACCCTAACCTATACATAAGATAAATAAATTGACTGAAAGAAACAGTAGATATAACAATAAATAAAATGATCATATAAATAATAAATTACCCATTAAATTAAATATAATAAGGAATTTGATAAACATGATTAAACCATTAATCGGAATGTTTTAGAAATCACGGAAACGAGTTTATTATTTTTGCATCTAAAATCGTCGAAACTTCTGCAACTTGGATTTTTCAAACTCATAACACATAAAAATTTTAATGATCATCGAAAGTATTTCAGAGCAAAAGTTTGAATGTATTTTTAATGGGATTTTTACAGCAATTTAATTTCTCGGTTTTACATCGTGTTTATGTGGGATTACAGTTTCGATTATGAAACTACTATTTTAATGATTGGAATGATCCCTTGTAGGAAGAAAAAAAAATAAATCCGAGCAGAGGAGGATTACCTCGAGAAACATTTGTGTCGCTCCTCGGTGTCTCTCCCTATGTTAGAGATTTTTCCCTTTTTAAACAAGACCCCCAATTGATTCCTGTTTATACGCCGCTTCGAATCTAAATTTGTGCCAGCGGAACTAGTCGCGTTCAACGACCATTTCAGTGCAACATTCTCATGAAAGGCTTAACTTTTTTATTTTATTTAGGACAATCCAAAAGACCTCAATGCTTTATTTATAAATACTAGAACATTGTGCGCACTATGCGCGCACTAATGGCCCTTCCTTTAATGGCCGTGCATAAATTACGTAAACTTTTTTTCTGAAATTATGAACCACGTTCAACTTTCAACCAGAAAAAATATAAATTCTCAAACAAAAGTGTAATTGTTGATATTTTAAGCAAGGCAAGACTTTCATTTCCAATAAAAAATAGTTTAATTGGACCAAGAAGACGAATTCTCATCAGAATAGTTGAATCCGCAATCAAAACAGATTCATTTTCTACCAAGCAGTGGCATTTTTAATGAAAAAGTATGAAAATTCTACCAAAAGAGATGAATTTTCAAATAAAAAAATGAATTGTCAACAAGAGTTGAATTTGTAAGCAAGGAAGATTTTTTAGTCAGTAAAGAAAAAGAAGTAATCCAAAATGTTGAATTTTCAAAACAAAGAGGAGAGCTTTCTACAAAACAGTTGAATTTTCAACGAGATAATTTAATTTTCAACGAAAAGGATAAATTTAAAACCAAGAGTATAATTTTCTATTAAAAAAGACGAATTACCAATAATATACATCAACTTTGAACCAAATTAATTAATTTTCTGATGTTAAATTTTGTCGAATACTGGTCAAATAATTTTCTGGAGAAACGAGAAAAAATCTGCCTCAGCCCGGATTTGAACCAGGAACGCCACTATTCACGAGTGGACTAAAAATTACAAACAGTTGAATTTTCCACCAAATTGTGCAATTTTCAAGACAAAAAGACGAATTTTCTACAGAACAGTTGAATTTTCAACGCAAAAATATGAATTTTCAACAAAAAAGTTAATTTTGAACCAAATATTTTAATGTTCAGTTAAAAACATCAATTTTCAACGAAAAAAATAACTTTTAACTAAGTTATTAAATTTTCGACTAAATACATTAATTTGTTACCAAATAGTTGAATTTTTGATCAAGAAAATTAATTTTCTACCAAAAAAATACGATTTTTCAAAAAATTATACCAATTTTCAACCAAATACTTGAATATTTAAACTATAAAAGAACAATTTTTAGCCAAAAATGCTAAAGAAAAGAATCAGTTAAATTTTTTTGAACAAAAAATGAATTTAAGAAAAAATGAATTCTCTACAAAACAAGTGAATTTTCTACCAAAGAGTTGAATTTTCCAGTCAACAAGATGAGTTTTCTACAAAAAAGTTGAATTTTCAAACTGAAAATATACATTTTCGACCAAATTGCTAAATTAATTTTTAAC
>CAKNXH010001294.1:231122-254879 GCA_932178445.1 Andricus quercusramuli | reverse complement strand
GTGTAACCCAGAGTAATCCAGTGTAACCTGGAGTAATACAATGTAATCCAAAGTGATATAGTTTAATACAAAGTAATGCAAAGTGATATAGTTTAATAGAAAGTAGTCCAGTGTATTTGGCATGGTCCAGTGTAATCCAGGGTAATCTACTGTATGTATACCATTAAGCCATTTCCCTTTCGGGGTAGGCGTGACACTACCCGATTCGAGTAGTGTTTCTAGGTGGATAGTTTTTTTGCAGTAAATAACTACAAGTGTGGGCTCACCACACCCACGACACGCCAACAGCACGCAGTTAGTAGTATTCCCGAACGGTCACTCATCCAAGTACTAACCGCGCCCAACCCTGCTTAACTTCAGTGATCTAACGAGAACTGGTTTTTTCAGTGTGGTATGGCCGTTGGCCAACTGTAATCCAGTGTAATCATGTGTATTCGAGTACAATCCAGTGTATCCTAGTGTAATCCAGTGTAACCCAGTGTAATTTAGTGTAATCTGAAGTAATCCAGTGTAACCTGGAATAATACAGTATAATACATAGTAATTTAGTGTATTTGGCATAATCCAGGGTAATACAGGGTAATCTACTGTAATCCAGTGGAACCATGTGTATTCGAGTGTAATTGAAAGTGATCAAGTGCAATCCAGTGTAACCCGGAGTAATTCAGTGTACTGCATAGTAATCCAGTGTATTCAGCATAATCCAGTGTTCTCCGAGGTAATCTACTGTAATCCTGTTTAATCATGTGCATTCGAGTGTAATTGAGTGTGATCGAGTGCAATCCGAAGTAATTCCGTATAATATGGAGTAATTCCGCGTATTCCAGGGTTTTACAGTGTAATCTGGAGGAATCCAGTGTAATCCAGTGTAAACCAGATTAATTAAGTGCAATCCGGAGTAATACAGGGAAATTGAGGGTAATCCAGTGTACTGCGGAGTAATCTAGTGTAATCTGGAGTAATGCGTTGTAATCTGTCGTAATCCACTTGTAATTCCGTTCAACTGTGGAGTAATACAGTTATAATCTGGCGTAATCCACTTGTAATCCAGATAATTCGGAGTAATGCAGATTGAAAATTTAACTATATTGTTCAAGATTTAACTACTCGACTGCAAATTTGTTTAGTTGTTGAAATTTCGGTTTTTGTTCCTCTGGAAAATTTATATTCTTTCTTGCAAATTTATCTTTTTGATTAAAAACATAGCTTTTTTGATGGAAATTCAAATTTACTCCATTTTTGATTTTATTGTTTGGTTAAAGATACATCATTTTAGCTGAAATTCATCTCATTAGATAAAAATTGAACTACTTTGTTGAAAAATCGTTTTTTGATTGAAAATGTATTTTTAACTGAGAATTTAAATATTCAAGTTGAAGATTCATCATTTCATTCGAAAATTCATCTCCTTGGTTGAAAAATTGACTGTCTTCCTAAACATTATTTTTTGTTCGGTAAAACATTAGTTTTCTTAATTGAACATGTAACTATTTCATTTTTAGCTGAAAGAGTATCTATCTTAACCGAAAATTTAACTACTTGGCTGAAAATTTATCTTCTTTGTGAACAAATTTGAGTGGATAGACAGCCGGTACCGGCAAAAAAGTTCCCTGCCGATACCGGCAAAAAAGTTTTTTTCCGCTACCGGTGAAAAAATTCTCTGTCGGTATTGGTAACAAAAAATATTTGTGGGGGCAGAAAGCCACCTCTTAGAATGGTCACAGAAATAATGTTGGTCACACCTTTATCCCTTTTCAACGTCTCGGAGGGGTTGGCGGGAAGGCACCCTTGTTCACAAAAATAATTTTGGTCAAACCCCTACCCCTTTTCTGGCGTCTCGTGTGGGGACGGAAAGACAACCTTGTGACAAGTCACAGAAATAGAGTTTTTTAAGACCCTAACCCTTTTCAACTAATTTGTTGAAAGTTCTTTTTTTTTGCTGAAAATAATTTTTCAATTATTGAAAATATAACTATTCCTTTTTTGGTGTAACATTTATCTCTTTTATTAAATAATTGCACTGCTTTGTTGGAAATTCGTATTTTTTATAGAAAAAAAATCTTCTTAGTTGAAAATTTCACTATTTGATTAAAATTTTTTTCCATTTCATTGAAAATTTAACATTTTTTTTAAAGAACCATTTTTGGCC
The DNA here is from genome assembly GCA_932178445.1 of Andricus quercusramuli. NCBI lineage: Eukaryota > Metazoa > Arthropoda > Insecta > Hymenoptera > Cynipidae > Andricus > Andricus quercusramuli. The sequence goes on along the minus strand of CAKNXH010001294.1, from coordinate 252,730 downwards.
CAAAATTCGTGTGAGCCCAGTTCAGATGCAGTAATCCACCATAACTATATATAATCCAGAGTTATCCTATGAAATCCGAAGTAATCTCATGTAATTCAGAGTAATTCTATATATAGAGGTAACCTAGAGTATAGTGTAGTATAGTTTACATATTTACAGTTGAAAAATCAATTTTTAACCATCATAAGAAAGAATTTTTCACAAAATAGTTCAATTTTTAATTAAAGAAATGAATAGTCAAGAAAAAAGATTATTTTTTCGCCAGAAGATTAGTATTCTACCACAAAAGACAAATTTTCAACAAAATGCATGAATTTCCAACCAAATAGTCAAATTTCGAATAAAGAAAATAAATGTTCAACCAAACACGGAGTAGTTAAATTTTCAGTTTAAAAAAATTAATTTTCAGCGAACAAAAAGAATTTTTAACAAAATAATCCAATTACTAACCAAAAAAATGACTTTTCATCTATAATGATGAATCTTCAATTGAAAAATTAATTTTGAACCAAATATTTGAATTTTCAACTAAAAAGGTGAAGTTCCTGTTGTAAAGAATAATTTTATACTAAAAGACGAGTTTTTAACCAAATGCATGCATTTGCAATCAATTAGTTGAATTTTCAACTAAAGAACATCAATTTTCAACCAAACACGTAGTAGTTAATCAATTTCCGACAAAAAACAAAAGAACTTTCCACAAAATAGTTAAATTTTCAACCAAAGAAATAAATTTTCAGCTATAATAATAAATCTTCCATAAAAAAATGAATTTTGAAACAAAAAGTTGAATTTTTGACTAAAAACATTAATTTTCAACAATAAAAATTAATTTTCCACCAAAGACGAATTCCAGAGTTTTTAACAAAATAGATGAATTTGGAACTAAAATAAATAAATTTTAGACCAAACACGAAGTAGTTAAATTTTCAGTTGAAAAAATTAATTTCCGAAAAAAAAATCATTCTCATCAAAATAATTACATTTTTAACCGATGAAATGAATTTTCAACTATAATGATAAAACATCGATAAAAGAATGAATTATGAACCAAATAATTGAATTTCGACTGTAAGTATTAATTTTTTACCAAAAGAGACGAATCTTTGACAAAAGACATGAATTTTCAGCTAAAAAGTATCCATTTTTAACAGAAAATAGAATGGTTATATTTTCAGTTTGAAAAATATTTTTTAATGAAAAAACGGATTTTCAACAAAATAGTTAAATCTGTATGAAAAGAAATTAATTTTCAACAAAATACATAGTACAGATATATTTTCAACCAAAAAACTCATCAACCACAAAAATAAATTTTCAACAAAGCAGTTCCAGTTTTGAGTAAGTAGTTTAATTTTCAACGAAAATGTGAATAAAGAAGTTAGTTGGCTACAATAAATTTTTTTTTTAATTTGTCCTTTTTTTCAAACATTATAGTAAAGTGTCGACTTAGCACCACGATTTTTCGCTCGAATGATTTTCCATCACTCCACTTTTTTTTGTAATAACACAGCCAAACAAAAAAAAAATCTTTTTCCGGGTCTGGAGGTCAGACCGTGTTTACTATATGTTTTTGGTGTCGCTGCATCCGTATCCGAGGTCCAAAAAACCCAGCGCGTCAGGGTTCTGAAATAACCTCAAAAAACCCCATAAAAAATCTTGTTTCGGGTCTGGAGATCAGACCATGTTTATTTTATGTTTTTGGGGTCGCTGAATCCGAATCCGAGGTCCAACAAACCCAGAGCGCCAGGGTTTTGATGTAACCTAAAAAAACCTCATAAATTTTTTTTTCGAGTAGGGGGGTCGGACCATGTATATTATATGTTTTTGGGGTCGCTGAATCCGAATCCTGAGGATCCAACTCTCTGCATCTTAAAACGCTTGCGGGCGCCTACCATAACGGCATCAAAGCCGTAATCCAGGCACTTAACCGGATCGCAGGCTCAATCCGTTGTCCGCCGTCATCACGAGGAGGTGCTCTGGATGTAGGCACACGTAAGTCGGATGAATAAATTTCACGAGTATCTTTGAAAATCAAAACCCTGACGTGTTGGCGTTTTTTTGATTACAGATTTGGATTCAGCGACCCCAAAAGCATATGGCAAACATGGTCTGACCCCCGGACTAAAAAAAAAAAAAATTTATGAGGTTTGTCTAGGTTATGTCAGAACCCTGACGTGCTGGGGTTTTCTGAACCTCGGATTCGGATTCAGCGACGCCAAAAACACATAGTTAACATGGTCTGACCTCCAGACCCGGAAAAGGATTTTTTATTCGGTTTTTTGAAGTTATGTCAGAACCCTGCCGTGCTGTGGTTTTTTGGACCTCGGAATCGGATTCAGCGACCCAAAAAACATTATAGTAAACCTGGTCTGTCCTCCAGACCCGAAAAAGGATTTTTTTTTGTGTTGCTGTGTAATTGATGAACAAACCATCATAATACAAAATCATCAATAAAATTGTGTAGTCAACTAAATTCTCGATCCAACCGTATCTGATACGTACTCAGGGAAAAATATTTCTTAATTAAAAAACGACTTTAAAAGAAAGTGTCGGCTTAGCCCCACTCTCCCCTTCTGTAAATAGAATATTTTTTTGAAGATTCAAGTTAGGAATTTGAAGAGGTGAATTGATACAGGTATTATAGGAGCCATAAAACGTTTTGAAGTAATGCAAACTAAATCAGATCGGAATCCGAATAATTTTAACTTCGAGGTGCAGACCCTTCAAGTTTAATAGTACACTCTTGACCCGCTCATATCAAGTTAACGATGCTTATTCGCGGTGTATGGTTAAAATCATTATTCATTGCTCTTAACAGGAACGAAATCTCCCTTGATAGAGAATTTCAATCGAACGAGCGAGGAAAATAACCGTAAGGCCATTAGCGTTCCAGCATATAAGTATTAGAATGTTTCAGGCTGGATGCACTTGCCGGCAAGAAAAATTGAATTACTCTCTTTCCTTCCAACTTCAGCTAATGCTCGCTAGAGAGCGACGGTGACTTGATCACCAACCTTCCTCATCTTATTTTATTTTATTTCCGCAATAAAATCAATCTTGTAAAAGAAGACATTCGTTTATTGCCAAAAAACGATCAAACGAATCATAAAAGATTAAGACAATGGCCTTAACATACTCTGCGTTTATATTACACGTGTACGAATAGAAATTGATATTTTGAAACTAACAAAAAATTAGAAACTATTAAAAAATGCTTTCCATATGATTTCAGAGATCGAATTAATTTAAAAAGATTTATGTTTTGAAATGTATTTTAAGATATGTTTAATCAGAAAAAAAAAGATTATTTTCTACCTTTTGCGTTTTTATAAGGAATAGTTGAATTTTTAACAAACAAATTAATTTTAAAACAAATAGTTGCAGTCGTTACTAAAAAGTTGAAATTTTCAACTAAATGGTCAAATTTCTAAACAAAAAGATTTAAAAAATTCAACTATTTACTTCAAAATTCATGTAGCTTATTTAAAATTCATCCCTTTCAGTGGAAAATGAATCTTCTTTGTTGAAAATGTATGCTTTTAGTTGAAAATTAAATAATTTGGTGAAAAATTACTCTTTAATGTAGGAAATTCAATAATATTGAAAATTTAACAATATTGTTGAAAATATAACTACACGGTCGAACTACTTAGTTAAAAATTCATTTTCCTTATTTCAGATTCTTGATTTTAATTGAGAATGGGTTGGTTGGAAATTAAGTTACTTTGTTAAAAATTTGTTTTCTTGTTAACATTGTTTCTTCAAAATTCATGTTTTTGATTAAAACTGAATTATTTTGATGAAAAAGTTGTTTTTTGGGAAGTTTATTCAAAATTTGCCTTTTTGGTAGAAAATTAATCTTCTTGTATGAATTCATCTTTTCGGTTGAGAATTGGAATATTTTGGTGAAAAATGTAACTATTTTGTTCAAAATTAATTTTTTTCTTCATTGATAATTAGTTTTTTTAAAGAAACTTTAAATATTCAATTTTGTATTTCATTTCGGCTTTTATTTTTTGGTTAAAGATGATTAATTGATGATTGATTCAACTATTTTGCTCAAAAATTAATTTCTTTTGATTGAAAATTTAAATATATTGTTAAAAATGTAACTACATGTTTGGAATTTGCACTAATTTGTTTCAAATTTATTTTTCTTGTTTAAGATTCTTGATTTTCGTTCAAAATAGTTTCGTTGAAAATTTAACTACTTTGTTGAAAACTTATTTTCTTGTTAGAATTTCATTTTCTTGTAGAACATTCAGATTCTTTCTGGAAAATTCAACTTTTCGATTGAAAACTGAAATATTTTTTTAAATTTAACGATTTGCCTAAAAATTAATGTCCTTTATTTATAAAATCGTCCTTTTCGATAGAAAATGAGTATTCTTCGTTGAAAATTCAGTTTTTGGTTGGAAATTCAACTATTTGGTGAAAAATTAATGTAACATGTAGGAAATTCAACACTTTTGTTGAGAAAAGTCAGTTTTTTGTTAAAAAATTCAATTGTTTTGTTGAAAAATTGTCCTTTCGGGTTGAAAATTCAACTATTTTGTTCAAAAATTCATTTATTTTGTTAAAAAATGTAACTATATTGTTGAAAATTTATTTACATTGTTGAAGGTTGAACTACTTTGTTAAGAATGCACTTTTCTGGTTCAAAATTCTTGATTTTAGTTTAAGATGGTTTGGTTGAAAATTACTCTTTTTGTTTAAAAACGAAACTAATTTGTTGAATTTTTTTGAAACAGTTGACTTTTGAACCCTTGATTAAAAAAATATGATTTTTTAACGAAATGCTTGAATTCCCAACTAAAAAATTAGTTTTAAACCAAACAATTGCACTTAGAACCAAATAGCTAAACTTTCAAGCAAATGAGACGATTTGGACGATTTTTCAAACAAACAAAAATGAAATTCAACCAACAAAAGTTGCATTTTTAACGAAATACTCAAATCTTAAAGCCAAAGAGACGAATTTTTATAATAAGTTGAATTTTCAACCAATAGCATTTCTACCAAAAGATATGAACTTTTAATCTATAGAACATTAATTTTGAATACAAGAAGACAAATTTTCAACAAAGCTGCTGAATTTTCAAACAAAATAGTTCAATTTTAAACCGCATAATTAAGTTTTGAACATAATAGTTAAATATTAAAATAAAATTATGAATCTTCAAAAAAAGTTCAACTTACAAAGAAGTACTTGAATTTCAGCTAAAAAATATTTTCATTTCAAATCAAAAACAGGCAAATTCAACCAGGAAGATGAATTCTCAACGAAAAATGTGACAGTAGATATTTCAACCAGAAAAGGTTTTAATTTTGAATTGAAAAAAATGAATTTTAAACAAAGCAGTTATATTTTCAAACCAAAAAGATGACCTTTTAACAAAATAGTGTAATATTCAACCAAATATTTAAATCTTCAACAAGATAGTTAATCTTTTGACCACATGGTTGGACTTTCAACCCACAAAGATGAAATTTTGACCAAATATTAAAATTTTCAGCAACAAACAAAGTATATCAACCAACTAGTTGCATTAACAACTAAATAGATAATCTTTCAATCAAAAGGGACGAATTTCCGACTTATTAGTTAAATTTTTAACCAAATAGTTCAATTTTCAACCATATTTTCAAAATTTTAAATAAAAAATATTATGCTACAACCAAAAGAAAGAATTTACAGTACATGAATTTTCAAATCGAAAAGGCAAATTTTCTAGAAAACAGATAAATTTTCAACTGCAAAACATGAAATTCAACCAAAAATGTCATTCCAACCAAATAATTGAATTTTCTACAATAATAATTGGATTTTCAACAAAATAGTTGTATTTTTATGCAAAAAAAAATAATTTTCTTGAAAACAGTTGAATTTTCAACAAAAAAGTTTACTTTCAACCGAATAGTTTAATCCTAAACTAAAAACGATTAATTTTGAACCACAGGCGAAATAGGTAAACATTTAATCAAATAAATTAATTTTCTAGCCAAGAAAAACGAATTTTCAACAAAATAGTTAAATTTTTAACCAAAGAGATATCTTTTCCACTAATTAAATGAATTTGTACCAAAGTACTTCAACTGTAAACCAAGCAGCTTAGTTCTTAATCAAGAAGATTAATCTTTTTATTTTTCACCAAAAAATACGAATTTACAACAAAATACATGGTTTTTTAACCAAATTGTTAAATTTTATACTGAGAACGATCAATTTTGAACCAACAATGGAATCTTTAAATTTTTAGTTAAAAAAAAATTAATTTTCAACTAAAAAAGAACGAATTTTCAAGAAACTAGTTCAATATTCAAATAATCGAATGAATGTTTAACAAAGCAATTCAACTTTCAAAGAAGTAGTGGAATTTTCAACCAAAAAAGGTAAATGAAGGGTGGCTTGGCTGTACATTGCAATAGAAAGTTTAATTTTTAGTGAAAATAAAACAAAAGAAACATGCTCCCGAGATATTAAGTATTCAAATATGGATAAACAAAGTTCAATTGAAAAAAGTTAGCCAATTCTGAGAAAATCAACTAAAAATTTAAAGATTGAAATTCATGGGTTTTCAAAATCGGTTTTGGAGAGCAATTAAAAATCAAATTTTTAATTTTTTGCGAAAATAAAAACATTCTTCTGAGATATATGGATGCTGAATGAGAATAAGAAATGTTTAATAAAAAAAATCATCCTATTTCTATTATATTAGATCGTTGTATCACGCTAGGTTACATATTTTTTTCTAAATATAAAAAAAATAGGAAAAAAATTTTTTTCCTTTAGTGATAATAATTTCAAGAAATATCAATTCTTAAAGGCTGAAAAAAACATTACTACTAAGTCCAAGTTTGAAATAAATTTTAATTCAAATTATATTACAATTTTTTAAATTATTGTTTGGAAAAATTAAATTTTGAAACAATCATTCAAACACAATGTGTATTTGATTTTCAAGTATTATTAATTTATTGAATCTATTTTCGATATAAATATTGGTTAACAAATTCTGTACTCCCACTCTTCAAATTCTCAGTGAAAAATTGAAAAGTTTAGTTTTCAATTAATTTTTCAACATAAAATAGAATAGTTAGATTTTCAGTAAAGAAAACTAATTTTCAACTAAAAAGTAGACTTTTCAATTAAAAAGAATAAACTTTCAACGTTCAGTTTCGCATTAGAGCAAAAAACGTCACGAATCGTCTAAAAATAGATTACATGAATCTTCATAAAAAATCTATTAAAAGAGTTGTATTTCTTGAGCTTACCGACATTTTGCAAAATGGTAATAAAATTTTTATTCAATTAAAAAAAAAAAAATCTTTTTCAGTTGAAAATTGACCCGAATTAAGAAAGTAGTAGATTTCCAGGCTTTTCACCGAAAAAATTACGGTTTCATTCTGAACAATGAGACAGTGAAAAATTCACTGAGACAAGACTAAAGACTGGCTCATTTGAAGTGATAGGAACATTATTGAACGCACTTCAATTATTAAAAATTGTCATTGTCATTCAGGCATTGGAAATGACAGCACATTGGCAGTGCATAATGAAAAATTGAAACCCTAGTTTTTTTCTGTTCTGTATTGGAAATTTAAAAGCTTCTTTGCATCAGAAATCTGTCGATGGAAAAGCTTTTCAGGAAGATTGCTCCGACTATAGATATCTCATTCTCCCAGGAGAGAACCTAAATCTATCTCCCTACTACACATTCATATATAGAAATATATGTGTGTATATATATCTATCTTTAGATCCCTTTTCACGAAAAACGAGTTACAAAGTCGAAACTTAAAATTTACTTATGCAAAATTGAAACCTCACTTTGAAAAAATATATTTTTTTATTTAAACAAAACGAGCAATTGATTTTATAGAAGTTATTTATTTTACAGTAGTGGGTAAAAGTTGTATCTTTCCAACAGTTATAGGGCTTTCAAATTTTAGTTCTGTGTACAAATTTAAAATTTAAAATTTATGGAAATTACAACAAAATTTTCTTACGAGCCAAAAGTCATGCAGAATTTTTTTTAAGTACAGTTTTTGGTAGTGAATAGCAATATACACTTAGAAAATAACAAACCAAAATTGTGTTCTAGACATAACTTTTTTTTAATGTACAAAAAATAACATGAATTGTTCGAAATTTCTTCAGCTGTGTTTGAAAAAACCATGCCACTATTTTATTATAATAAACAAAATTTCCTGGTTTCAAAGTTGTGAAGTTGGCCTTTTTTGTGCAATTTTTATATTCTGAGCACCGTACAAAAAATTGCGAATTTTCTGCACCACCAAGTTAGTAAATCAATATTCCCAAAAAAGTAATTTTATTTTAGGATGAAATTTATTTCTGAATGTTTCTAACCACTATCGGTGGAAGAGAATATTTTTATTGCAAATGATTTTTTAATATTGGGAGAACATATATTCTGTTCTCAACAAAAAAATTATTGTACCGACAATAAGATTTCTGGGAAAATTTTTCATGATTTAGGTTTCATCTGAAAGATTAATTTAAAAATTTTAATATTGCAAAATACGTGGTAAATAAGGTTAAGATTTCAAATCATTTTTTTTTATTTGCAAGAGTTGAACCAATTTTTTAAACATTTGGAAATATTTCAAAAGATATTTAGAAGTTTTAAAAATAAGCTTTTTAAGAATTTTGAAAGGTTAAAAATTAAGCTGTTGCGGTTGAGGATTCAACTATTTTGTGGAAAATTCATCATTTTTCGATTAAATTAACTGTTTTTGATTAAAAATTTTAATCTTTTTTGCTTTCAATATCGGTGTTTACATTTTTCGTTCAGAATTCACCTTTTTTGATTAAGAATTCAACTACTTTGTTAAAAATTTATTTTTTTGGCTATGAAGGTTCATTATTTTAGTTCAGAATTAATCTTCTCGGTTGAAAATTTACCTTCTTATCAGAAAATTCTTGTATTTAGTGGTAAATTTACTTATTGGTGGAAAATTTATCTAGTTTCTTAAATTAGTTTTTTTGTTAAAAATAAAATTTTTCCAATGAAAATTCATAATTTTTGAAAAAACTGTCAAAATTTGACTATTTTTTCGAACAATCGATTTTTTGGTTGAAAATGAATTTTTTTAGGTTGAAAATGTAACATTTGGTTAAAAATTCTTGTATTTTGTTGAAAATTCGTCTTTTTTGGTAAAATATTGATCTTCTTATAGCAAAATTATTTTTTTGATTGCAAAATTAATTACTTGCTTGAAACTTGTTCGGAAGTTGAACTTCTTTGTTAATTTTTTTTTCGGTTCAAGATTCATCATTGCAGTTGAAAATTTATCTCTTTAGTTGAAAATTGATATTTTTGAGTTTGAAATTTAACTATTTTGTTCGAAAATTCCTTTTTTTATTGTTGAACATTAATCTTTTTTTAGTTGAAAAGTTAACTTTTTGGTTGAAAATTGAATTATTCTGTTAAACGTTTTTTTCTTTATTGAAAATTGATTTTTTAAATAAAAAATTTAACAAGGCCATTTGTGGTCGAATATTGATCTTTTTTAGTTGCAAATTGCAAGAGATCAGATCATTTAAATTGACTGACTTATTCAGTGATTCAAATTGACTGATATAAGAAGACACTTTAGATTGACTGCGAATCAATCACTTTTGACTTTTTCCGAATTTTCAGGCATATCGTCCGTAAATTTTTTCTAATCCACAAAAAAATAAATACTTTTTTTTTTTAATAATATTTAGAGGTTCCGTAAGCCCCATGAAGTTTAACACGTATTTCCCATAAGAAAAAAAAAAGAAGTTTTTTGAAAATTTTATTCAAAATCGTCAATAATGGTTAAATTGAGTTGAAACTCCACATTTCTATTCACAATTAGATGTAGAATACAAATAAATAATTACGTTTTCAATATCACACCCATAAGTCTGTTCTATAGGATCCCAAGAAAAACCCATGTGTGAAAAAGTTTTAGGTGCTAATTATAATTTTTTGCGGTTTTTTAAATAAAAATTGTTTCTAATACACAAAATGCTACATTATACTGTTAATTAGATATTTTCATAATCAATAATCAATTAAATTTAACACAAATAATTGTTTAAACAATTTATTATTATTTTCAATAATATTCTCTTAGAATAATGCTAGAAAGTTGCGGGTTTTTTCTAAACTATTCAACTTTTTACCGACTTTTCACTTAGAGCGAGGTAAAAATTAATACAATTTACCAAAAATAATTTTTTAAATTAAATTATTATTGTCTATAACTATATTCTTATATAATATTGCTAGTTAGTTGTGGTTTTTTCTGAGATTAATTTTGAATGCAAATCATCAAAATTACAGAATTTTTAGTTCAATTGTAAATCTTAAAAAATCTATAAATTTCAATTGTAAGATTTCACAATTGAAAACTCTTCAATTTGAAAGATTTACAATTCAAAGTTCTACAGTTTTGAATAGCTATAATTCAAAACTTTTCAATTTTTAAGTAGTATGAATAAACATTCTTAAATTTCGATAATTTTGAAAATCAAAGTTCAAGTTTTCAATTCGATATCCTCCAAATTGGAGAAATTCCAAACATAAATCATCAAAATTACAGCTTTTTTAATTGTAAAATTTAAAACTTGCATTATTTTTAATTCTAATTTTTCAAAATTAAAAACTCTTCAATTTAAAAAATGTACAAGTCAGAGGTCTAAAATTTTTAAGAGTTACAAATAAAAACTCTTCAATTCTGGAAATGTACAAATAAAAAATCTTACATTTATATGATTTTGAAAGATTTTGAAGATTCTCCATTCCATGCCAATTGCAATTTCAAAGAGTTACAATTGAAAATTAGAGAATTTTGAAAATTTAAAATTAGAATAGAATTGCCAATTTATTCAATTTTCAAGATTCGTATTTACAGGTATATTATTCCAAAATTTTCTTTTAGAATGGCTACATTTTGATTATCTACAATTAAAAATTTTTTAATTTTGAACTCGTTTTGAATATTTTTAATTGAAGACTTTTTAATAATTAATGTATATAATCTAAAATGATGCAATTTTGAATGCCTTTTTGGAATGCCTTGTTTTGAATGTCTTTTAATTTTCAAAATTTAATTAATTTGATTTTTTTATTTGCAAATTAGAAATTATTTAGTTTCAAGATTTATAATTGAAAGTTATTCAGTTGGATAGATTTTTGCCATTGGAAATTCTTCAATTCGAATGGTGCAATTAAGACTATGCCATCATTTGGTTCTGATATTAAAAAGATGTGGACTTTCATTTCCTGATTTCTGAACCAAATGATCGCACAGTCTTATTAGCACCTATCGAATTGTTTTTTTTTATTATTATTTTTATTATACCATAAAGTCATATCCCTTATGGGGAAAGCGTGACTCACTCGATTCTAGCCGGGGATTAGGGAGTTCGTATGAGAAAAGTGATGAAGCGAATTGTACAAGGCGGTATAAGGGGGGGATTGTGAGCAGTAAATATGACAGTGTTAATTTATTTTTTGGAAACTTTTATAACTTTTCATAAACGTAACATATATTTTGAAAAAAAGCATTTTTTGTGTGGATTCGAACAAATTGATGGGCGATATGCATAAAAATTATATGGAAAAAAATCCAATGCATTTTTAGACCACCATCCGTGGTCGAAACAATTTTTACAAGGAAGTACAACATTTCCACAACTGTAATTTTTTGTGAAGATATTAACTTTTTTGTCAAATAAAATTTAACAACAAAAAATACAATTAAATACAAATAGCTATTTTTTTTCTTGTATTTTCTTGTAGAAAAGTGAAAAAATTAACAATCAAGTATAAGTTTTTAAATTTCAAAAATTCGTATAACTTGATTGATATTATTTTTACTTTGTTGTAAAAGTCTACAAGTTGTTACAGAAAACTACAGAATTTCACATTTGTTCTTAATTTTAGTGTTTGTCATCATAAAAACTCTTCTAATTTTACGTAAATTATTGTAGAAAACTACAAATCTTTACAAAAAATACAAGATTTCTCGAAAGTTAAAATATTGAAAAATTTTAAGTAAAATTATGTTGTAAAAACTAGTAGTTTATTGTAGCAATGTAGCAGAAATTTCAGTTATGAAACATTTTTGTACATAAAAAATTTACCTAGATATCCATATCTATTAAACGTAATTTCAAATCAGAAATATTAGTTACTTTTCGAAACAATTACAATCATCACAGTTGCGTTAATAATAAAAGCGATAGATTTTCATAAATTATATCAATTGTTGGGAACCCACCTAACTTCAGTTCCGCATCGAATCAATAGTGATTATCTTCAAAATGATATCAAAAATACAAAAAGTCCAAAATAAAGCCAGCAACATTCAGCGAAAATTTGAATCATTGTTTTCAATGACCATAATTTCAAGAGAATATTTGAATAGATTTTTGAACAAGTTTTGACTAATACATAACAATTGAACAATTATTCAATTTAAAAAAATTCAAGTAATTTTTAGATATATTTAGAAGTTTTGAAAAGACTACAAATTCTTTTAAAACGTAAAAATATTTCAAAATATGTAACACAAAATGTGGATTTTTGAAGATTTCGAATACAAAATTTAGATCTTTTTAAGCATTATGCAAGGTTTCAAAAGAACGAAAATTTTTTATCCAAATTTATAGAAAAACTGAAAATGAATTTTTTCATTAGATTCCTGAAAATTTTTTAATGATTTAAAAAAAAAATAAAGAGAATATTTAAAAATATTTCAAAACAAATAATGTATAAATTAACGTTTCCAGCTTAAAATTGCTTAAAATGATATAATTTTGAAAATTTATGAATTTTTTGATTTAGTCTTAAATTTACAGCATTACAAATGATAGAATGGATTTCTATTTTTTAACCCTTCTTGAAAATTGTTGAAAATTTTGCAACCTAAAGGCTTTTAATTGAAACATTTTCGATTGAAAATTATTTCGAAGTATTTCACTTTACGTGTTTAATTTGTTTTAAATTTTTTTTAATTTTAATCATGCAAACGTAAATAGTAATTGTAAATTTTGATCAACTTTAGACTGATACAACAGTCATATCACTCATAAAACTATGCGAAATTTCTAAGTTGTCTTCTTCGGTCATTTTTTCTATGTAAGAATTTAAATTTTATAAGTAGAATGTAAAAATAAGGTTTTTTTCGAATTTGAAAATAATTGTGCAAAATTAAAATATTCAATTCATTCTTCAGAGTGACTCGAAACTCATTTTACTCATAAAATTATGAAATGGTTACAAATGTACTGCGTCGATCAATTTTTTTCGCTAATAATTTAAATTTAATAATATGCTGAAAAATTTAAACATTTTGAATCTATGTGTAAACTGTCAATCTTTTCAGGTTAATAGACACCACTTTATTTTCAATAGAGAGCTTCAAAATATGAACAATATGACAATATGATATTTGATCTCTTTAAAATTAAAGCGTACAAAATTTTAAAAAAATCATCTTCATTCGTTCGCAGCTTGAAGTTGGTTTAGAGAGTTGCTTTTATTTTTTTTTCTCGCAGAGGAAGCTTTATAATGGTAAAATTTTCCAAATTTTTTTAATTCATTTAGTGAAACCTTTCTCAATTCAAAAATCTTTAATACAATGTTCTAAGCGATTTCTTTTCGAGATGATGAGTTGTTCATTTTTTCATTACTTTTACAATTTTAATTACAATTTTTTAGTTACAATTACAATTTTTTATTTTCAAGCATGTGTGGGGTATTCAACCTTGTTAGTTTATTACATAAAAAAGTCAGAATTATTTAAAATATAACAGAATTTTTATGTTTTTCTTCTTTTTAAATCCTGCAAAATTGTACATTCAACAATTTTCAATCATTTTGATCAGCTTTCAACTCGAAACGTTCAACATCAAATTTATTTCAAACTGGAATCGTGTAATTTTAAACAATCTTAAAATAAAAACATATATTGAAACATTGAAAATGGTTTGGTTTAATTTGCAAATCTTTCCAAACTATATCGTTTGCAAATAATTGTATTTTATAGTTGAAAAATAATAAAAACCAGTGATTAGTCAAATAATTCTTGTTGACTTCGATATTAAACTATCTTATTAATTAATATTAATATTATTTCACTATTATTCAATATTCACTAATATCAAACGACATTAAATTTCTAAAAATTGGCCAATTTTACTGCTTAAAAATGGACCATTTCCAAATTAAAAGCGTTTAAAATTGAACATTTTTTATTTGAATTGCTCAAAAATTGTATAATATTAAATTTATAGTTTTTAAAATATGCTCAAATAATGCTCAGCTTTTTTGAATAAAATAAACAAAATCACTTCTTTTTTTCAAAATTAAGAGTTTTATGTTTACAGAAATAAAAATTTGGATGATTCTCCAAATCCCTGAAAATTTATGAATTCCTTTAATTCTGTGAAATCCTTGATTTCTCCGAATTGCCAGAATTCCCTCAATATTTTGAATTCCTTGTATTCTCTGAATTATCTGATATTCTAGAATTTCCGGATTTCTCGGAATTCCCTGAATATTCTAAATTCCTAAAATTCCGAGAATTCTCTAAATACCCGGAATTCTTTCAAATCTTCTGAATTCATAGAATTTCTTGAATTCCTTCAATTGTTCTAAATTCCTCTGAATTCTTTGCATTTTTTGAATACTTGAAATTCATGAAGTTCTTAATATTCTGTAAATGCCATGATTTCATGCAATTCAGAAAATTTAGATGAATCCAGATATATCTTAGAATTCGGAGGAATCAAGAAGATTTCAAAAAAGTTAAAAGAATTCAAAATTCCAAATAACGAAAAATCGTTAGAAACTGAATATTTTTTAGGCAGATTTATTATTTTCCAGGATCCTTTCTACGTTAATCCGTAAAAAAATATAAAAAAATTTGCTTGAAAAATGAAAGCATGCCTTATCAAATTATTTTTTTAAGTGATTAAATTGTACAATTTTTAAAGTGTAGTCATAGTAATCTTTTTTTATATTTGTATATTAGTAATGAATAACTCAATATTTTCCGCACGCTGTAGCGCGTGTATAATATTGCTAGTATACAATAAAATACAAAAAGTTACAAAATGCGTCCCAATGATAGAAAAAAGTTGTAATTTCCTGTAATTTTCGTTATAATTTATTGCATTTATTTGTAGATTCCTGTAAAAACGGTTTAAGTTTTTTGTACATTTCCACCAGGTCTAGTCCTCATATTCCTGGACGGTATTGTACAATATTGATTAAAAAATGCAATTTTCAAACATAAAAATTCGCAAAAGAATAGTTTCAAATTAAATTTGCAATTTGCATGTTTGCTTCGTCTTCGTGTTAGTTTATCTTTATATGGAAATAGAAATGAACAGTTACCTGAAAGACGAGAACGAAGGGAACCCATTGATAATATTTTACATGTTTCGTTACTCCTTCTGCTGCACGTTGACGTTCGTCTTGTTGTTGGCGATGATTATGGTAGTTTTTGTATTGAAAAGATGGTGCCACACCAGGAAATGCAACATCCATACCAGAAACGCCCAGCATCGCGCCAGTCACGAAATACGTGCTGTGCATCCAGCAATAAGCGTTAAAAGCCTCAACGGGAATATCCCTGCAAAAAAAATATATTAGCTATAAAAATTTTTGCAAGGGTGAAAATAACGGTGAATAACCGCCCATCAGTAAATGGCTTTTTTGGTAGTGAACGTACCGTAATTTCTGTGGAAAAAGCCAGATTTTTTTGGTCTGAATAGCGGGACATGGAAAGGGCATATTAGTAGACCCTTCCGGCCTTTTTATAAGTTTAATGAGAATAATCATTGAATTCATTTGTTCACTTTGTCCAGTTTGAAATCTTCTGATATTCTGTTTTCACTTTTAATTATTTTAATTATATGGCAATCTTTTAATTGGCATTGGAACTTCAAATTCTTGTAAATTAAAATTAGATGCAGTATTTGGAATGTTCCGTAAAAAAGGAACAAATTACAGCTACGGATTTTCATACGGAAACCTACAAAATATGTGAAAAATTTCCGAAAAATAAATCAACACTGGCATTTTTACTGTTCACAATTCGATGGGTGCAAATAAGGCTATGCCATCATTTGGTTCCGAAATTAAAGAGATGTAGACTTTCATTTTTTAGATTGTCTTATTTGGAATCTTCTAATTGAAGAATTCCCAATTGCAAATCTATGAAAGTGAATAAATTTCCATTTTAAATCCTAAAAATTGATACATTTTCTAATTTTTTATAGTGAATTAATTAATTTTCAAACATTATAATTGGCATTCAAAATAAGGCATTCCAAATTGCGTCATTTTCTATTAGACGCAGAAAAAAATTCTACTCAAGTTACAGGATTTTCAGTTAAAACAGGGACAGCATAGATTTTCTGTAAAGATTAATGAATTTTCTGCAGAGTTTTCCGAATTTAGTTACTTTCTAAATTTAAAGATATTTTCTGTAATATTTACTGAACTTTTCTGTCAAATTTACATCTTTTGATTGTAAAATCTAATCAAAAAGTCTGTACATTTTACATAAAATATCTGTAAATTTGTAAAAATACTGAAAATTTAGTAAGCTCGTACAGAAAATTCAGTATGCTTTACTGAGAAGCTGTGCTATCCCTATTTTAACTGAAAATCCTGTAACTTCAGCGCAGACTCATTTTTTTCCGTGTACATACATTCAATATTTAGCTTTTTTAATTGTAAAATTTAAAACTTGAATAATTTTTAATCGTGAATTTTCAAAATTAAAAAATGTCCAATTTTAAAGATTTTTAATTGAAAGCTATACAATTTTTGAGAGTTACAATTGAAAACTCTTGAATTTTAAAAATAAGCAAAAATTCGTAAATTTCGATCATTTTGTAAATCTAAAGTTGAGTTTTCAATTCTTAATCTTTCAAAATAAAGAAATTTCGAATATAAATCATCAAAATTACAGAATTTTTAAATGCTAAACTTAAAACTGGAATTATTTTTTATTGTAAGTATTCCAAATTAAAAGCTCTTCTGATTTTAACGATTTACGTACATTCTCAAAGCTTCACAATTTTGAAAATTTGAAATTAAAAACTGTTCAATCTAAAGAAATAAAAGTTCTTAAATTTTGATGATTTTGAAAATCAAAAGTCAAGTTTTCAATTCTAAATCTTCCACATTAAACAATTTTTCTCTGTAAATTATTATAATTACAGAAATTTCAATTGTGAAACATAAAACTTGAATATTTTTAAATTGCAAATTTTCAATTTTAAAGATGTATAAACAAAAATTCCTACATTTTGTTGATTTGAAATTTCGAATTTAAATCATAGAAATTACAGAGTTATTGATTGTAAAACTTGAAAATTGCAAAAAGTTTTATTGTAAATGATCAAACTAAAGGTCTATCGAGTTTTAAAAATTTGCAATTTAAAGTTCTACAATTTTTAAGAGTTACAATTGAAAACTCTTGAATTTTAAGTAAGGTGTATAAATAAATATTTTGATAATTTTGATGATTTTGGAAATTAAAAGTCAAGTTTTCAATTCTAAATCTTCCAAACTGAAAAAATTTCGAATCTGAATCATCAAAATTACAGACATTTCCAATTGTAATTCATGAAAATTAAAGGTTTTCAATTTCAATGATTTACAATTTGAAATTCTGCAATTTTGAAGATTTACAATTGAAGATATATAATTACGAATTATTTAATTTTCAAGGTTCATATTCTAAAGGTCTGTTATTTGAAAAATTTGTTCGGATAGTTGAATTTTGAAGATTAGCCATTTAAAATTGTTCAATTTTCACGATTTACAATTTAAAATTAATTAATTTTGTATATATTTTCAATTAAATACTCTTGAATTTCGCAATGATGAAATTTAAACTATATAATTCATTGTTCAATTTGGTATTATAAAGTTATTTAGGTAAAAGAATTTTACCCAGATTTTTAAGTTTTACATGAATTTTATATGATATAAATTTGACAAAATTTATATGGAAGATGTAAAATTTATTGTTATTCAGATGATATTTTAGATGTATCTAAGTCTTTTCTAATTGATGTGCATTAAGCAATTTATCATCGGAAGACTTGACCGGGCATTCAACCTTCCTCTAATAATAACGGGACCAATAATATACTTATTTTTGTGCTATACCTTACGAAACTCTCAAGTTTCAAAGAATGGCCAGAAAATCCAGAAAAAAAATTGTATTGGAAATTTCATAACACCATCCGTTGAAATTTAGAAGAACAAAAAGTAACTTATCTCAACTTGTTAGAAAAAAAAACTATTTTTATACTCTAGATCCAGAACAAAATTGTTATTGGAAATTTTGTGACATCATCCGTCGAAATTAAAAACAAGAAAAAGTAACTTAACTCAAGTTGTTACAAAATAAAAAATTGTATACTTTACATTTTCTTTCTTATAGATCAATTACAATTTGATTTTTAATTCATCACCTTATTTTTCTCCACAAAATTTTAAACCCCAGGAAAAGGATTTTTTAATTCTATCTTTGGGAGTTTTTTCCAATATTCTGAAAAATTAAAGTAATTCTAAAAAGTATATATTTTTCGTGAAAATTATTTTAAGAATGTAGTAAGAAGTCAAATATATACAAAAATGTGAAATACATATTTTATTGTTTAATTTTCTCAAAGAGATCTTACATTATTTCATAAAAAGTCTTGTAAAGAATTGAAATTTTTCGATTTATTTAAAAACATTTTGAAATTTTTCATGAAAGTTTCTGCGAAAAGCCCAAAAAGTTTTTACCATTCAGAGAATCATGAAAAACAACATGGGAAAAATTGGGAGCCTTCCAATACCAATATTTATAGCGTTTGCTCATACAATACCTACACAATTCTTAGCAAATTCTCAGAGATACATGAAGAATTGCTAGTTATTCAAGAACAACAGCTATTCATAGATTTCTTGACCTTTCTTTGTTTTGAACCATTACGATACACGTTAAAACTTCCAGAAAATCGAAAATTAATTAAAAAAATAATACTTAATGTTATGGATGCGAAAAAAACACATTTTTTATTCTATTACCCAAGGGGTGAATTTTGGGCGAGTTTTCTACCCAATGCAGAATAAAAATAACTAAAAAGTAATTTTTTATAAGCCTTTTCTAAAAATATTTTATTATGTGTGGAAATAAAATAGATAATAATAATAGAACTTTTTATGAATAAAACGTATTCAATTGCCGACTGTTTCGCTGAAAAGTTTTTAGTTATAACTTTTCAAAATTGTATGAATTTGAATTGTAAATCTTCAAAATTGAAGATTTTTTAATTTTGAAAATTAACAATAAATAAACATGCAAGTTTTAAGTTTAAAAATTTTTGAATCTATAATTTTGACGATTTAAGTTTGAAATCGATTCAATTTGAAAAATTTGGAACTGAAAAATTGTTAATCTTTAAAATTGAACCATTCCCAAACAAGCAATCAACATTTTATAAATACATATACCTATAAAATATTACAGAATTCAAGGATTCTTGAAAATTGTAAAACTTTCAATTGTAAATCTTTAAAATTACAGATTTCCTAATTTTGAAAATTTACAATTGAAAATTATGCACGTTTTATGTTTTAAAATTAAAAAATTTGTACTGTTGATGATTTCAATTTAAAATTTCTTCAATTTAAAAGATTTAGAATTGAAAACATGATTTTTGATCTTCAGATAATCTAAATTTAAGAAGTTTTATTTATATATTTCAAAAATTGAAAAGTTTATAATTGTAACTCTTCAAAATGATTGAACTTTGAATGGTAAATCTTTCAAATTAAAAAGTTTTGAAAAGTTTTAAAAACTTACAATTAAAATTTGAACAAGATTTAAATGTTCAAATTTAATTGAAAATTCTGTAATTCTGATGACTTATATTTAAATTTTCTTTAATTTGAAAGATTTAGAATTGAAAAAGTGATTTTTGATTTTCAGATGATCTAAATTTAAGACTTTTTATTTATATATTTGACAAATCGAAAAGTTTATAATTGCAACGCTTCAAAATGATTGAACTTTGAGTGTTAAATCTTCCAAATTAAAGAGTTTTGAAAAGTTTTGAAAACTTACAATTGAAATTTAAACAAGTTTTAATTGTTTAAATTGATTAAAAAATTCTGTAATTCTGATGATTTATAATTGAAATTTCTTTAATTTGAAAGATTTAGAATTGAAAACTTTGCTTTTGGTCTTCAAAATCATCTATATGTAAGAGTTTTAATTTATACATCTTTAAAATGGAAGACTTTTCAATTATGATACTTTAAAATTGTAGAACTTAACATTTAAAATAAATGAACTGTTCTAATTTAGCGAATTTACAATTAAAAATTCTGTAATTTTGTTAATTTAGATTCGATACTTTTTCAGTTTGGACGATTTAGGATTCAAAACTTGCTTTTTGATTTCCAAAATCATAAAAATCGTCGAAATTAAAGCATTTTTATTTATACGTTTCTGAAATGAAAGTTTTCTTTTGCGGTTCTTTAAAATTGTGGAATTTTGAATTGTGAATCTTCAAAATTGAAGAGTTTTTCATTTGAATGATTTGAATAAAAAAGTTTTTCAATTTTGGAAGGTTTAGTATTGAAAATTTGGTTTTCAAATCACCTGAATTTAAATCTTCTTTATCGTGCTTATTTAAACATTTATAAAATTGAAAAGTCTGTCATTGTATTTCTCCACAATTGTACAAATTTGAATTTGTAATCCTATGAATGGATGAGTTTTTAATTTTGGAAACTCAAAATAAAATTTTTTACAAGTTTTGAGTTTTCCAAATTGAGTTAAAAATTCTGGACATTTGAAGATTTATATTCGGAAATTCTACAATTTGAAAAATTTAGAATTGAACACATGATTTTTGATTTTCAGATAATCTAAATTTAAGATTTGTTATGCATACATTTTGAAGGTTGAAATGTTTCAATTATTGTAATTCTTCAAAATTGTAGAACTTTGAATTGTAAATCTATCAATTTGAGGAGTTTCTAATTTTTGTATTTACAATTAGAATTTATACAAATTTTAAGATTTACAATTGAATTAGAAATCTGTACTTCTGATGATTTGAATTCAAAATTTCTTCAAATTGGAAGATTTAGAATTGGAAACTTGACTTTGAATTCAAAAATCTTCTAAATCATCGAAATTCAAGAATTCTTCTTCATTCAAACATGTATACATCAAAATTGTTCAATTTGAATTATTTTGAAGACCAAAAGTCATTTTTGCCATTGCGAAAACTTTAAAATGGTAGAACTTTGATTTTCGAATCTTTCAAATTGAAGTTTTCAATTTTGAAAATCTTAAATTAAAATTTATACAAATTTCAACATTTCGAATTGAATTAAAAATCTGTAATTTTGACAATTTTCATTCAAAATTTTGAATTGAAAACTTGACTTTTGAATTCCAAAATCTTAAAAATCATCAAAATTCAAGAATGTTTGTTTATTCAAAGATGTATAAATCAAAATTCTTCGATTTGGGTTATTTTGAAGACCAAAAGTCATTCTTGCCATTGTTGTCTC
>CAKNXH010001294.1:215843-231112 GCA_932178445.1 Andricus quercusramuli | reverse complement strand
AGAATTTTAGTTTATTCAAAGATATATAAATAAACATTCTTCAATTTAGATTACTTTGAAGACCAAAAGTCATTTTTGCCATTGCAAAATCTTACAAATGATAGAACTTTGATTTTCAAATATTTCAAATTGAAGTTTTCAATTTTTTAAATTTTAAATTAAAATTGATACATATTTTAACATTTCGATTTGAATTAAAAATCTGTAATCTGGACAATTTAAATGCCAAAATCCTAAAAATTATCAAAATTCAAGAATATTTGTTTATTCAAAGATATGTAAATCAAAATTCTTCAATTTGGGTTTTTTTTAAGACCAAAAGTCATTCTTGCTATTGTAAATCTCAAAAATCGTAGAACTTTAAACTTCAAATCTTTCAAATTGAAGTTTTGAATTTTGAAAATTTACAATTAAAATCTATACAAATTTTAAGATTTCGAAGTGAATCAAAAATCTGTAATTTTGACAATTTTCATTACAATTTCCGTCACTTTGGAAGATTTAGAATTGAAAACTTGAGTTTTGAATTCCAAAATCTTCAAAATCACCAAAATTCAAAAATTTTGGCTTATTCAATGATATATAAATCAAAATTCTTCAATTTAGGTTATTTCGAAGACCAAAAGTCATTCTTGCCATTGTAAATCTCAAAAACTGTAGAACTTTGAATTTCAAATCTTTCAAATTGAAGTTTTTAATTTTGAAAATTTACAATTAAAAATGATATATGTTTTAAATTTTACAATTGAAAAGTTGAATATTTTCAAAAAGTACTTTTGATTTTTAAAACGATCAAAATCATCAACATTTAAGAATTTTTATTCATACTAATGTATCCGAATACAGAATCAAAATGTACTAAAAAGTAATTCTCGATAATTCTTCATTTTTTTTATTATTTTTTTATGATTGAAAATAAAATAAATATCAATAATAGTACCTTGTGTGAATGCAATCTATTGGATTGCCGACTGCTTGTTTCGTTGAAAGCATTACGGAAAAGACGATCAGGAGAATTGCAGTAAGTACGTGGAGTCTTGTTACACAACCATCGCTTCTCACCCTGTTCACCTAAACCACAAATAAAACGACACACAAGTTTACATCTTTTCTAAGAAGGTTGAAAAAAAATCGTGTTTTACTTTTTACATTTGTTAGTACTTTTCGACGAAGGGGTACGTAGTAGTAGTAGTTTATAAAATTATAGATTGTGTTGTAAAGGCTCTCAGCAAGATCTTTGTAAATTTATATAAACAATGATAATTAACTAATTGCTTAACCATTTTTTAATGGATTTCACAAATAATCTTATATGATTTGAGAATTTTGTACATGATTTACAGAAGTTTCCTTATTATAGCGAAAAAATTCCAGTAAATTCAATATGAATGACACAATTTTTTTCCACTTACTTACAATTACAGTATAATAATAATACCTCATAGAAAGGAAAAGAAAAAAATCTGGAATTTTCAAGGCATTCAAATCAGTTCTTGCTCAAATCATCCTGTAAATTTGACTTTGGTCCCAGGATTTTTCTTCTAAATATAAATATTTAATTAAATTTTCAAAATGTTCGGTAATCGTGGATAGCGACTGAAAAACCTTCTTCAGTTCAAATTTCGACTACTCAGTTGAAAGAGGAGCTACTTTCTTCAAAATTCATTTTTTTTTTGGTGATTATTATTTTGGTTGCAAAATCTTTTTTTTCAAAATTTAACTATTTTGTCAACATTTTTTAAAATTATTTACTTAACTGAAAATTTAACTATTCCATGTTTGATTCAACATTTATCGTCTTCTGTTGAAAATTCAACCATTAGGTTGAAAATTTCTGTATTTTGTTGAAATTTGTGGCATAGAAAATTAATATTCTTGGTAACTAATTCACCTTTTTGGTTGAAAATTCATGTATTTTGTCGACGAATAATCTTTCTGGCAGAAAATGAATCTTTGTGGTTTAAAATTCATTTTTTTCGCTTGAAAATTAGTTTTTTTATGGAAAATTAAAGTTTGCTACTGAAAATTAGTTTTTTCACTGAAAACTTAACTATTTCTATATTTTATTGAAACTTTATTTTTTGTGGTAGACTGATTCACCTTTTAGGTTGAAAATTCCACAATTAGATAGAAATTTCCATTAAACATTAAAATATTTGGTTCAAAATTCGTGTATTTTGTTGAAAATTATTCGCTTTGGTTCAAAATCAATGTTTTGGCTTGCAAATTAGTTTTTCTTTTATTGAAAATTAATTTTTTCAACTGAAAATTCAACTATTTCAGGTTTGGTTGGACATCAATCAACTTCAGTTGAAAATTCCACTAGTTGTTTGAAAATTTATGTATTTTATTGAAACTTTATCTTTTGTGGTAGACGAATTCTTCAGTTTAGTTGAAAATTCAACAATGTGGTTGGAAATTCCATCAAAAATTAAATTATTTCGTTTAAAATTCATTTATTTTGTAAAAAATTATTCTTTTCGGTAAAAAATTTATCTATTTCTTTCAAAATTCATTTGTTTTACTTACATTTTTTGTATTGAAAATAAATTTTTTTAAATGAAAATTCAACTATTTCATGTTTAGTTAAACATCAATCGTCTTTAGTTGGAAATATACCTATTTGTTTGAAAATGTATGTATTTTGATAAAACTTTTTTTTTGTGGTAGACTATTTCACCTTTTTGATTGAAAATTCAACAATTAAGTTGAAATTTCCATTAAAAATTAAAATATTTGGTTGAAAATCCATGTATTTTGTTTAAAATTATTCTTTTTGGTACAAAATTATTTTTTTTTGCTTGAAAATTAGTTGTTTTTTTATTGTACATTAATTTTTTAACTAAAAATTTAACTATTTCATGTTTGGTTAGACATCAATCATCTTCAGTCAAAAATTCAACTATATATTTGTAAATTTATTTATTTTGTTAAACTTCATCTTTTGTAGTAGATTAATTCAAGTTTTTGGTTGAAAATTAAAAAATTTGGTTCAAAATACATATATTTTGTTGAAAAATATTCTTTTTTTTTTGTAGAAAAATTTTGTTTGAAAATTTCACTTCTTTGTTTGAAAATTATTTTTTGTTATAAAAATTAATTTTTTCAAGTTAAAAATTTAATTATTCCATTTTTCATCGAAAGTTTTTTTAGACATTTAATCTTTTTGGTTCTAAATTCATATGTTTGGTGGATAATTGAACTATTTCAATGATAATGTATTTTATTTGGTTAACAGCTCATTTCTCTAATTCGAAATTGAACTATTCTATTTTTTGTTGAAAATTGATCTTTTTTAGTTGAAAATTCATTTATTTTGTGGAAAATTTGTCTTTTTTGCAGAAAATTCTTCTTCTGGCTTTAAAATTCAATTATTTGGTTAAAAATGTATTCTTTTATTTAAGATGAACCATTTTAGTTAAAAGTTCATTTCTTTGGTAAAAAAATGTAACAAATTTTTGTTGAAAATTCGTTTTTCTGTTGCTCTTGAGAATGATTTTCAGTTGAAAATTCACCTATTTTGTTATAAACTCTTTTTTTTTTAGTCGAAAATTCAATTTTTTGGTAAAAAATGTATATTTTTTTGTTGTAAATTCAACATTTTTTTAATTCGTCTTTATGACTTGAAAACACAACATTTTGGATGAGATTTCATTTCTTTACTGATTTAAAAATCCTTTTCTATTTAAAATTCGTATTTTTGGTTTAATTTAACAGTTTTTTATTGAAAATTAAAATATTTTTAGGTGGAAATATCAACTATTACACTTTTCATTGAGAATCAATTTTTTTTATGAAAGATTCATTAGCTTGGTTGAAAATTTAACTATTTTCTTGAAAATTCCCTTTAACTTGGTTTGAAATTAATTATTCTAACTGAAGATGTAATAATGAAATTTCACATGAATAAATCTTAAATTTTTGTTAGTTCTATTATGCATACAAATGTGACATTCTTTGTCACTGTCCTTCATCTTCAAGTGGAATAGTTGAATCTTCAACTGAAATAGTTTCATCTTCAACTGGAATAGTTGAATATTTAATTAGAATATTCCAATTTTCAACTGGAATAGCTGAATTTTCATCTAGAATACTTGACTCTTTAACTGGAATAGTTGAATCGTCAACTCAAATAGTTCAATCTCCAACAGGAATAGTTGAATCTTCAATTGGAATATTCGAATCTTTAACTAGAATAGCTAAATTTTTTATCTAGGATAGTTGACTCTTTAAATGGAATAGTTAAATCTCCAACTGGAATAGTTGAATCTTCAACTGGAATAGTTGAAACTTTATCTGAAATAGTTTAATCTTCAACTGGAATAGTTGAACTTTCAACTGAAATAGTTCAATCTTTAACTAAAATAGTTAAATCTTCAATTGAAATATTCGAATCTTCGACTGGAATAGCTATATTTTCATCAAGAATAGTTGAATCTCCAACTGGAATAGTTGAATCTTCAACTGGAATAGTTTCATCTTCAACTGGAATAGTCGAATCTTCAACTGAAATAGTTTATTCTTCAAATGGAATAGTTCAATCTTTAACTTAAATATTCGAATCTTTAACTGGAATAGCTCAATTTTCATCTAGAATAGTTGAATGTTCAACTGGAATAGTTGAATCTCCAACTGAAATAGTTTAATCTTCAACTGGAATAGTCGAATCTTCAACTGAAATAGTTTAATCTTCAAATGGAATAGTTCAATCTTTAACTTAAATATTCGAATCTTCAACTGGAATAGCTGAATTTTCATCTAGAATAGTTGAATGTTCGACTGGAATATTTGAATCTTCAACTGAAATAGTGTGATCGTCAAATGGAATAGTTCAATCTTTAACTTAAATATTCGAATCTTTAACTGGAATAGCTGAATTTTCATCTAGAATACTTGAATGTTCAAGTGAAATAGTTTAATCTGCAACTGGAGTAGTTTAATCTGCAACTGGAATAGTTTAATTTTTAACTTAATTATTCGAATCTTTATCTATAATAGCTGAATTTTCATCTAGACTATTTGAGTCTTCTACTGGAATAGTTTAATCTTCAACTGAAATAGTTGAAACTTTAACTGGATAAGTTGAATTTTTAGCCAAGAAGAAGAATTTTCTATTAAAAAATAGAACACATGCAATTTCAACTAAATAGTTGAATTTTCCTTTAAAAATGATAAATTTCCTATCAAATAGTTGAAATTTTAATTAAGAAAGATAGATTTTCAACCAAATAGTTGAATTTTCACTGAAAACGATGAATTAAAACAATTAAATTTTCAACGAAAGTGATGAATGTTTCTATAAAATGATAAATCTTCCACTGGAATAGTTGAATTCTAAATTAAAGGGATGAATTTTCAACTAAAATGATGAATCTTTTATCAAAATTTGAATAATTAAATTTTCAGTTAAGAAAAATTGATTCTCAATGAAAAAGGTCAATTTACAATTAAAATAATGAATCGTCAAACAAACAAAAATGAATTTTAAACCAAACAGCTTAACTTTCAAACCAAGCAATTGAATTTATAACTGAAATGGTGAATCTGCAACTAGAATAGTTTAATCTTCAACTAGATTAGTTGCATTTTCAACTGAAAATGATCAATTTTTCAAATAAATAGTTGAATTTTCAAATAAAAAGGATAAATTTTCAACCAAAATTAAAAAATTTAATTTTCAACCACGGATAAATTTTCAACTAATTGTAAGATGGTGAAAGTTTAACTGGAGTGGTTAAATATTCAACCAAAAAGATGAATTTTAAACCAAGATAATTAATTTTCTTTTAAAAAAAAATCGATTTTACAGCAAAAAATATGAATTTTGAACTAAAGTGATGAATCTCCAACTGGAAGAGTTGAATTTACAACCACAAAAGATGAATTTTTAACCAAGAAGATTATATCTTCAGCCAAGAAGATTAATTTTCTTCCAGAAAAGATGAATTTTCAACAAAATACATTAATTTTTTACCTAGAAAAATGCTTATCTAAAAATTGAATAGTTAAATTTTGAGTTGAAAAAATTAATTTTCAACCAAAGAGAAGAAAAAAAATATGAATTTTTAACAAAATCGTTGAACTTTTAACAATGTATTTTAATTTTTAAACAAAAAAGATTAATTCTCAACGAGAAACGTAATAGTTGATATTTCAACAACAAAAATTTTAATTCTAAATAAAAATAGTTTAATTTTGAAGGAAAAGATAAATTTTCAACTAAGAAGATTAGTTTTCTATCAAAAAAAGACGAATTTTCAAACAAATCCTTGAATTTTTAACTAAAAAATAACGAGTTTGAAACAAAAATAGATTAGTTAAATTTTGTATTCAAAAAAATTAACAAAATAGTTAAATCCAGTAATGTAAAGCTACTTTTACAGATGAACACATTCTTATTTAATTTTATATTAATTGGTTTGATTCTGACTTGTGGGTAATTATGGGACAAGCTTTATTTATTGCATAAAATATCTTGTAAAATAAGCTTTCTAGTGTCACAGTCTTATATAAAAATTCAATAATTTTTAGAGTAATTTTAAGTAACATTGAAAAAATATTGTATTATAAATATACCTATAATATTCAAAAATTTTAGGAACGAAAATGTATAAGGAAAAATTTCCATGGATAATAAGTCCAAAATTATGCAAGCTCTTACTGAAATCCTTTTTCTCAAATTTTATCATTTTGAAGATTGAATCAGAAAAAAACGAGAAAAAATAATCAGCAGTCAAGAAATAATAATAGAAAATGATTTCTTTTTTTTTTATAAGTGACGAGAATATAGTTCAATGACATATTCTTTGGCCGTACTTGGCATATGGAATGTTTTCGGGCTTTTGGTTCGATCACTGAAGTTAAATAGCACTTAACTCGGTTGTACTCGGATGGGGACTGTCGTACTAGAAATTATATATGTGTAATTTTTGAAAGTTCGCGATTGTTCAGTCAAAAAATTACTATTCTCTCTTTGAAATATAATTTTTTTGAAAGCCAATCTCGATATCAAAAGATTAAGTCGAAATTAGCATAGTTTTCAATTGAAACTGTTGATGTTTTATTTGTTCTGCGTTTGTTTCTACTTTTAAATTTTAATTTATTTTTTTTAATTTTAATTTTAATTTTAATTGTTCTTCTTTGAACACATAGAACTTAACATTATTTATTTTTCAACTCTGAGTAATTGAAAACTTTCATTTTTAAACACATCAAAATTCTCAATTTTGTAAACATTCAATTTGAAATTATTCACTTTCAAACAAATTTTTAATTATGCTTGATAACAAATTCTATATTTATTAAAACTTATTTCAAATTATAACAAATTTTGTTATGAGGCGATACATGTCCGTTTCTAAATGTCCTTTTATCAAGATAAATCGTAGAAAATATTATGCAAATTGAGAAATATTTTTGATTTTTGTGATACTAAATTTAAAATTTCAGATCATCTAATAAATTGTTTAAACTATTATACATGTTTATGCTAGGGCTTTTCGCTGGGAATTAGTATTAAAAAAGGTATTTTAATATAAAATTATAAAGTTTCGAAGAAGACTTAAAATTTCTAAATAGTGTAGGTATTGTTAGTTTTTTTACCAGTTTATAATAATAGAAAATTAGTATTTTCAATAAAAAAATAATAGATCTCAAAAATTAAAAATTTCTCACCAATTTTTTCAAAATTTTTCAACAAAAATCCTTTTAGTTCGAAGAAGATTTTCAAATGTTTAACAGTTTCAGGTTATATTTACGTTTTTACAAGAAACCGGTTATTTAAAAAAAATGGATTTTAAAGACGATTCACAATTTTGTTAGGTTATTTTGGCGTCCTAGCCTGAAATCGGTATTTCTCGTAAAAATTAATTAAATTTTAAAGAATGTTTAGGATTTTCGTGCAATTGTAGATTGAGATAACGATTTCACCACCGGAAATATTGATATATTTCAAAGAAGATTTTTGAAATTCTTGAACTATTTAAGCTTAAGAATAAGTTTGTTTTAAACCGGAAATCAGTTATTTTAAACAAAAATAATTGAATTTCAAAGAAAATTTACAATTTCAGAACAATTTTAGGTTATGTTAGCATTTTGTACTGAAAATTGGTATTTTTAATTTAAAAAATCGCAAGAATTTTCAGATTATTATCATTATTCTTCTAATTACCATTCGGAATCATTAAATTCACATTTTTTTGTTTTGTTGGTGTTTTATACCGTAAATATCGCTATATATTTCAAAAAAGATTTTCACAATTTTGAAACAATTTGAAGTTATATTAAATTTTTTTTTTTACTCGAAAGTTTTGAAACAATTTATGGTTACGTTAACGTTTTTTGTACCAGAAATTGGTTATTTTCAACAAAAATAATAAATTTTCGAAGGAGATTGACTGTTTGAACATTTTTAGTTTATTTTAACATTTTGCTCCAGGAATTGGTATTTTTAATTAAAAAAATAGACAGAATTTTTAGATTATCTTTATTCTTCAGGTTATCATTCAGAATAATCAGATTCACAATTTTTGGTTTTGTCGGCGTTTTGTACCGGAAATATAGCTATAGATTTCAAAAAAGATTGTTACCATTTTTTAATAATTTATGGTTATGTTAACGTTCTTTTTTACCAGAAATCGGTTATTCATACAAAAACAATTAAATTTCAAAGAAGGTTTCGAATTTTGAAACAAATTTAGGTTATGTTTACGTTTTTTTTTAACGGGAAATCGGCTATTTCAAATATACAAATTAAATTTCAAACAACATTCACGATATTGGAACAATTTTAGGTTATGTTAACATTTGTTACAAAAAATTGGACATTTCAAACAAAAACATTTAGTTTGAAAGAAGATTTGGAATCTTTAGAAAAATGTTATGTTACGTTTGTGTTTTTTGCATAAAATTGTTATTGTTGATAAAAAAAAAAGCATTAGATTTTAAAGACTTTTTACAATATTTGAACAATAATAACAGACGTTAACGTTTTTTATCGGAAATATTATTGTAAAAAAAAATAGTTTGACTTTGAAAATTAAATTATGTTAACATTTTCCATAAAAAATTGGTCATTTTAAACAAAAAACATTTGATTTGAAAAAACATTTGAAATCTTCAGAAAAATTTCATGTTCAGTTTGTGTTTTTTGTATAACATTGATATTGTTGATCAAAAAAGCATGAGAGTTTAAAGACTTTTTACGATATTTGAACAATAATAAGGTACGTTAACATTTTTTACCGGAAATATTATTGTTAACAAAAATAGTTTGACTTAAAAAATCAAACTAATTAAACGCACACTTTAGAACAACTTTAGGTTATTAATAGGTTATTAATGAATATTAAATTTATAGTTTTATTCAAGAATTGCGTAAGATAAAAAAAAGAATCGTACGCATTTCGTCCCTGTTTGTTTTCAAGTAACATTCATGTTACATTATTTATTATATTTAGTCAAAAAACAAAATTTTGAAAAGCTTTCAATTTTAGATGTAATTTTTTGTATTAATTATCTCTGTGATTAATAAAAAATATTAACTGTGTTCCGGCCTAAGGGTTGAATCACTGTTTTAATCTGATGTACACTCTGCAATGTAATTCCATGTAATCTTGTTTAATCCTGAGTAATCTCAAGTAATCTCCGGTGATTTGGTGTAATCCATTGTAATCTTATATAAAACTTTAAGTAATCTTGCGTAATCCCTTGTAATTCCTTGTAATCCCTGTAATATTGTGTAATCCAGTGTAATATCGTGTATTCCCATGTAACCTTGTGTAATCCATTGTAATCTTTTGAAATCCCATGTAATATATGCAATCCCTTGTAATCCCTGTAAAATTATGTAATCCAATGTAGTCTCGTGTAATCTCATGTAATCTCTAGTAACCTTGTATAATCCTGCAATCCTGTAATCTAGTCTACACGAAAAATCGAAGCAATTACCCCCTCGGTTCCAGCTTCAGAAAAATAAACAAACTATGTTAAAAGAAAAACAAAGCTTGCCCAATGATTGGAAAATATAAATAAATAATTAATTAATTAAAAATGAAATCTCACATGAAAGAGAAAGTAGAGGTTCCTGACGGCATCCATAATCCAAACGTCGTGGTGACTTTTACGTTTGGATCTGGCCAAACGGATCCATCCAAGTTTCCTCTTCCTGCCCTTTTTGTTTGAAGAAGAGGATTTGGATCCTCTTCTTCCGGACTCCTTTCGCACGTCAGGTGTCACGACTCTGTCAGAGCTCTTCCCTCCGGGGCTCTTCATATTCCGATTCTGATCTGGTACCCAGCCTTGACACAATTGTTCCAAGAGGAAGGACAGTCTTCCTCCACATCCTCATGTCACTCCAACAGACCCCGAACCCGCATCCACCCTCAGCCGGTCATTTACAATTTTACACACCCGCCTCAGTCATCCACGTGCTTGTTTAAATCACACGCATTTTCATCTGACATCCTCAAATTTCAGTTACAGGTGCCAATCTGCCAATGTGTCATCCCCTAACACTTCACCCACGCAATCAATAATTAACTAATGAATATTCAGTCAATTATGATAATTATTTACAATCCAAATTCTATGTATTCCCAGTTCAGTCTAAAAAACAAAACTTAAACAACCTTTTAATTTCTACTTGGATTAATATGCTAATCAATCTCTCTAGCAATCACACCAGGTGGAGAGCTTCACAAAGCCATTGTACGTCACAGTTTACACAAAAACATACAACTTGAGGATTGGAATACACTTTACGGGTTTACTGTAAGAACATCAGATTATGGGATTATAAATTAGATGATAACTTTTGGATAGTTTTATATATGAGAACCGGATTTGGAGGCAATTATGGGTTTTAATTATATGATTGGTTGGGAACTGAGGAGAGTTTAGTGTATGACGTATGTACATCGATAAAAATAAATAAAAAGGGATCGTCGGATCAAAGGGAGCTTCGGATTGATTAGTCGAAGTTTATGGCGTCTAGTATCGCGGGACGGTTTCCAACAAACTGAAACACATTGGTGACCTACTGCGCTCGTCCTCCGTAGCATCCAAACGGTGCCAAAACGCAGACCGATTCTACTCGTTGATTCGGCCCGCTTTTATTTTTATATTTTCCGCCCTTGTCTCTCTGCACTCCCTCGTACCTATGGACGCGCGATCCATTGCGCGGGAACGCGCGCATCGCTTCGATCGCCCACGCAATTCCCGCCCAAACGCTTTTCGTATTCGACATCTTCCCGAGGTTTGGGAAAATCCTTTCTTTTCATATTATTAACAATGTGGGAAAAATTAATTTTTAACTGATGCTTTGATTTAGTTTCAAAAAATGAAAGTGTTTGAATGGATGGAAAAAAATGCCCTGGCGAAAGAATCGGATAGGAATTCCTTCCGAGCCAATCCGAATCATTCCGGAATCTGTATCCGAACCAATTCGAACCAATCCGAAAAAGTTCTATATTTCGTTTGACCGAAATCGTTTGAAAATTAACCGACTCAGTACCAATCCGAACCTAAGTTTCAATCCAAATGAATCCGAATCAATCCGAACTCGGATTGATAGACACTGAATTTTCAATCCGAATGAATCCGAACGAATTCGAGCCGGATTAAATTGGATTCATTTGGATGGAAAATCATTTTAGGTCAATCCGAGTTCGGATTGATTCGGATTGATTTCATTCGGACTTATTCGGATTGAACCGGATTGAGTCGAATTACTTTTTGACCGATTTGCATCGAACGAAATGTAGACATTTTTCGGATTGGTCGAATTAACTCGGATTGCTTCGGATACAGATTCCGAAATGATTACGATGACTTCGGATTGGTTCGGAAGGAATTCCTATCCGATGCTTTCACCAGGGTGTTCTTCGAGCGTTGTTGGAAACCGTATTTTGAATTACGCGCTAGATTTCATTGAATGGTTTGTTGTTTTAGAGATGGTAAACAAACCATGTAGGAATGCCAGCGGCCGAAGGGGAAGCAACTCTGAAAATCCGATGGACCGCTCTGTTATCCGAAATGGTAATTCCAAGTTATTCGAACAATTTAGTGTAATCCACTTCTAATGCAGAATAAGTGATTCGAGTAATCCAGTCTAATGCGGCGCGATCCACTTGTAATCCAGCATAATCCACCTATAATTCAGGCTAATTGACTTGGAATCCAGATAATTCGAAGTAATCAAGATAATCGAAGCCATTAACTTGCAATCCAGGGAAATACACTTGTAATTTAGAATAATCTACCTATAATTCAGGTTAATCCACTTGTAAACCAAAGTAATTCGAGCAATCCACTGTAATCCGCCGTTATACGCTTGTAGTACAAAATAATCCACCTATAATCCAGGTTAGTCGACATGTAATCTACTTTCTAAATCCGAATTAGTAGAAATTTTACTAACTCAATTAGTAGCATATTATCTGACTGTAAAATTAGTAATTTTATCACTTTCTACTAAATGAAATGGTAATATTTAGGTTACTAAATGAATTAGTAAGGGTACCAAATCATTAGTACCAACTTACTAATTCAATGAGTAGCAATAAATTGCTAGGGGAACATAATTTACTAATTTTTTTAATACTTACATAAAAATATACTTAAAATAAGTTTTTATCAATTATTCTTCCCTTAAAGTTAAAGTATGCATACACAGGGCATCTGCTCTATCTGGAAAACCTGGAATTGTAAGGAAATTTTTATGTACCTGGAATATCCTGTAAATGTGAGGGAATTTTCTTCAAAGTCAGGGAAATTTTTGAGAGCGTGCTCATTTTTTTTCAACTGCAATATAAAACTGAATAACAATAATTCTTAATTCGTAAAATTAGCTACATATTACTGTGTTCACCTTTTTTACAGGAAATTAATTTTTGTTGTTTAAAGTCAATTTTTTAAATTAAAAATTTAACTATATTAAATTAAAAATTTAACTATATTAAATTTTTGTTTGAAAATTGATCGTTTTTGGTAGAAAATTCAAATATTCTTCTCTTTGCTGGAAAAATCAACAGCTTGTTTGTCATTTTTCTCTCTCTTGACTGAAAAATCTTTATAAGTTGAAAATTCAACTCAGGTTTAAAAGTAGTTTTTTTGTTGAATTCAACTGCCTCTGATTAGCAATTAATTTTTTTGGTTGAAATATCAACTACTACATTTTTCGTTTAGAATTAATTAATCAAGTAATTACTTAGAATTTAATTACTGAGTTGAAAGTGAACTCTTCTGTTAAAAATTAATATTTTTCAAGATTCATAACTTTAATTAAAAATTTATCTCTGTGGTTGAAAAGTGAGCAATTTGGTTGAAAATTCGTTTTTTCTTCAACAGAAATTAAATTTTTTAAACTGAAATTGTAATTATTCTAGTTGAATATTGGTTGAAACTTTATCTCTTTAGTTGAACATAATAAAAAAGTTAACTATTCAATTTTAGGTTGAAAAATTACAATTTTTAGTTTAAAATTCAACTATTTCAGTCAACGGTATCATTTTAGTTGAAAATTCATGAGGTTGGTTGAATATCGATTTTTCTAAATGAAAATTGAAACTAAAAAATAGAACTTTTATGTTGAAAACTCATATTTTTTGTCAAAAATTTAACTATTTAGTCGAAAAATTATCTTTTTTAGTTCAAAATTCAAATATTTCGTTGAAAATTCATGTATTTTGTTGCAAAATCGTCTTTTTGTTCTTCTTATTTGCAAATTCATCTTTTTCGTATCAAATTCAACTATTCAAATTGAACATTCATCATTCTATTTGGAAATTCATCAGTTTGCTTGAAAATTAATTTTTTCAATTCAAAATTCAACTATTCCATTTTTGGTACATAATTGATGTTTTTTAGTTCAAGATTCAACTATTAGGATGAAAATTGTTTGTTGTTCAAAAATCCTCGCTAATAGTATTAATTTTTTTGTCTGAAAATGAATCTTGTTCTTTGAAAATTCACCTTTTTGGTTAAAAAATCAAGTATTCCAGTTAAGTATTTACAATTTTTCTTGAAAATTAATATTATTGGTTAAAAATACAACTACTTGGTTGAAAGTTAAACGCTTTTGTTAAAAATTCATCTAGTTGCCTTAACATTTATCTATTCAGGTTTAAAATGTATCAATTCCAGTAAAAGAATCATCATTTTATTTGAAAAATCATCATTTTGGCTAAAAATTTGTTTATTTTTTTTTGTGAAAAATTTGTTTGTGTGAAAAATTAATTGTTTTTTCAACTGAATTAAAACCCATTTGGTTGAAAGTTTGTCTTTTTTAGTTTAAAATTAATTTCATTTTTTGAAAAAAATGTATTTTTTTGTAGAAAATTATTCATTATATTTCAAAATTAATCTTCTTATTTGAAACATTATATTTTTTGTTAAAAATTTATCTATTCCAGTTAAACATTCATCATTTCAGTTCAAATTTAACTATTCCATTTTTGGTTGGAAACTGATCTTTTTTAGTTCAAAGTTCAACTATTTGTTTGAAAATGTATGCATTTTGTTGAAAAATCATCTTTTTTTGGTAGAAATTTAATCTTTTTGGTTCAAATTTCAACTCTTTGTTTAAAACTTCTTACTTATTGAATTAGTCGATTTTTACTAATTACCAGAAAACGAATCGGCACTATTTGAATTAGTAGAAAACTACTACCAATTAGTAGTTTTCTACTAATTCAGATTTGGAGAGTAGAGCAATTCGAGTAATTTAGTGAAATGCACTTGTAAAACCCATATACAATTCAGGTTAATCCACTTATAATCCATCTAATTCGAAGTTATTGCCGTAATTCAAGTAATTAACTTGTAATCCGGATTAATCCACTTGTAATTCAGATAATTCAGAGTAAACCCCTTATAATCCAGTGTAATCCACTTATAATCCAGGTAATTCAAAGTAATTTAGGTAATCCACGTAATGACTGGATTACAAGTTGATTAATTAACAGATATTTTTTAGTTGAAAATTGAGATATTTTGTTGCAAGACGTCTTTTTCAGTAGAAAGCTAATCTTCTTTAAAAATCCACGTTTTTGGTTAAAAATTTAATTGTTTGTTAAAAAAAAAAAAATCTACTTTGTAGGATATTGCGAACTTTTGCTAAAACTACATATTTGGGTGAAAAATTCAACTGTTGTGTAGAAAATTCCTCCTTTTGAATTGAAAATTCAACTATTTTGATAGAAAAAGTAACTATACTGTTGAAAATTCTTCTTTTTCTCAAAATTTATATTTTTTTACTGAAAATTCAACTA